>BSQZ01000023.1:9482773-9992773 GCA_033239005.1 Lamellibrachia satsuma
TCTTTGTGGATGTGGAGGTCCGCATGATGTTCATTTTGTTTGTCATCTTCCACGTCCGTGTCCCGTATGTCCTGTTCATCTTCCACGTCCGTGTCCCGTATGTCCCATTCATCTTGCCTGCCGCTGTCGATGTCTGTGTAACCTGTTCCTGGCCTGCCGCTGTCGATGTCTGTGTAACCTGTTCCTGGCCTGCCGCTGTCGATGTCTGTGTAACCTGTTCCTGGCCTGCCGCTGTCGATGTCTGTTTAACCTGTTCCTGGCCTGCCGCTGTCGATGTCTGTGTAACCTGTTCCTGGCCTGCCGCTGTCGATGTCTGTGTAACCTGTTCCTGGCCTGCCGCTGTCGATGTCTGTGTAACCTGTTCCTGGCCTGCCGCTGTCGATGTCTGTGTAACCTGTTCCTGGCCTGCTCGCGTCCGGGTCGACATGTTTGTCCTGTGCGAAAGGTAAACATGTTTTTTTTCGCCCTCTTTGGTTTTGTGACAATGTTTACATTTCTTCTGTTTAGTAATTCTTCCTTCTCGGGAGTGTCGGTGATGATGGCCGATTTTCCGTGCCTAGACGAATAGAAACAACCTATAATTAATGACTGCACGATAAGTATGCATCTTGACGTTTTTAGCACAGACCGGTTTTGTATTTGTGTTTCTGTTCTTCTCACAGTATATTAATTGCATCCATGATCGTCTAAAATAATCAATATTACAAAAGCGTGGTGTAGGTGCCAATGTAGTAAGGGTTCGATTTCTTGGTGCCTCATGTCTGACTCCCACGCCACGGACGCACAGCACCACAAAAACTGTTATACCCTGTTATAATGTGTCACTCATGCCAGAACGAAACATAGCCCTCCAAATGATTTGGATGAAAGTCTCCAATATTTGATCGCCTTAATGAATAATGACCCGGTTGACATAAGGACGACTCTCGAATTTCACAAACAGCTTCTTCATGTTTGTACACACAGTTCTCTCCCCACGGCCATTTGCACATTGTTTGAGTCGTTTTCGGTGCGGAATACATCGATGAGCTGTTTCTTGTTGTGGGGACTCTTCATGATTAAGTTCCTGGCAGGTAGACTTGTCTCCAGAGTGAGCTATGGTGTGGGACATATGGCCGTTTCTGTTCTCCTGAGACGTCCATGTGTTTTGCTTTTATTTTATTGCGAGAGCACCGCTTCTCTTGTATTGTTCTGTGTAGTTTGCTAAACTTGGTTTTGTTTATGACGTTCCGACGCAGATGCTCTTCAGTCGCATGCCGATCGGCTGCAGGTCGGTGTCAATGGTCCTCCATTCTTCAGCAGCACGGTAGGTTTCACGACGTTGACAAATATGAAACAACCGCCCAATGCTGGTGGCGCTGTAAAGTCGGCAGTGCCTTTTTTTACAAATATGTATTAAGATAAATTGTAACCCTTTAACCGCATTAAACTGTTTTTTTGCAGTGGTTATACACATTGACATAACGCTGAGCCATTCAACATATCTCTGTATATGCCGGTATTGATTTCTTGCCCAAAACATTCCCCCACCTTGTAATGCCTCGAGTGTCTTTTTGTCCACAAAATACACATTAAGACACAACTGTAACGTTTAAGCCAAATTAAATTGGGATGTTGCTAGTGTGGTATCCATTCACATTAATCCTGGTCATGTTGAGCTATTCGCCATCTCCCCTTGGGTGCAGGTGTTGATTTCAATGTCAAACGTGTTGTGCTCGATGATGCATCACGAATGACCACTCGCTTGGTCCGGTCCTACAGATAGGACTGCAACCAGCCGAACGCCTTGCCAACAATGCCGTAACGCACGGGTAGCCGCTGAATCATTCTCGTGGTTGATTGTATCAAAGGCCGCGCTAAAGTCAATGAGAACAAGTGCCGTACCTTGTCTATTGTCCATTACGGCTTTCAAGGCATTTGTTATACATAACAATGCAGTTTCTGTTGAATGTTTTTTCAGTACGCTGATTGGAAACATTCCTCCATTCACACGACACTTTCCATGGTGTCATTTAGTTGCTTAGAAGGAACAGCGTCAAGCGTGCAGTATCCATGTTGCGCAAGTTGCGTTTGGCAATCATTGATGTTTCGACAGACGGTTGCGACGCATTCGATGTCAGTTCTATGCGGTAGTCGTCCGATATCGAGTCTGGATAAACGACAACAGAAGGTACCAAGTTATCGCTGTCGTTACTTGTCACCAGGTCCAGTGTGTGTCCGGTTGTATTGGTCGGTGAGTGGACGTGTTGCAACAGATTGAATGGTTCGAGGAGATTATGAAGCGACTCTGATTTCGTCTCATCATCAAAATGAACATTGAAGTCACCAACAATGATCGTTGGTATAACTGAGACGGATGCTTCCCGTAAATAAGCATTCCAGTTCAGCAATGAAGTCAGATGAAGTTCCAGATGACTTACTTGAAGCCGGCGGATGGTAGATTACAAACATATTTAATGTCGTCGAATGAGCCGCAGAGAACTGCAGACAGAGAAGTTCAATGGTATCCACATGGAGACTAGAAAGAATCTTCGCTGAAAATGTATCGCGGTGCAAGATTGCAACACCACTACCACGACGAGATGACCGCGCCACCTGCTGGAAGGAACCCGGGTGGAGTCACTTCTGCAATCGGTCCTCATTGCGATGACCCCGATGACCCCAATGGCACGCAGTTCATGACCCGTGAAAGCCAGCATGTTTACAAACACAAGTCAAGCATCAATACTGATTTACCAATGAGAAAGTAATATGCATGTTCCTACCAAAGTTAGTCATTCAGCAAATTCTGCTGACCTTTTGTCAAAGACACGCAACGACGACGTAAACTTGTTTGGCCACCTGCGTCTACGTTTGGCAGACGTGTCTGATGCATTGCGTCACGGTTGAACAGTTACTAACACAGCAGTATAAAAAAACACTAACATGTGCAGTCGGTTTAATCAATGATTTAATCTGTATACATGAGTCAGCATGTCGTAGCCAACACTAGATATGTTCAATCTGTACACACGAGCCAGCATGTCGTAGTCGATGCTAGATAGGTTCAATCTGTACACATGAGCCAGCATGTCGTATTCGATATTAGATAAAATAAGTAATATCCATGTAATGTCAATGCATCAGCGTACCATCCAACACTTTACGTGCAATACAGAACAAAATAACACAAGAATAGACGGCGCAGGACGTCACAGCTACCAGCGGGGCAGGTCGGAATTATTTTTGTTCTACCTCTATTGAGCGGTGGGATACACCTTTATCAGCAACATTAGGCACATTTTCAAACCTGATTTCAAATAATTCATTAAATAATTACAAATAGTAACATGTGCAGTCGGTTTAATCAAAGATTCCGTACTTTTTTTATTAAAATAATCGAAAGAATTAACTATAATCATTAGATCTGATAACTTCCGGATGTGGGGATAGCATTGTGCTACAAAATACATTGCCATTTCTCAAAACAGTTTGTGCGATGCTTTCACCGAAGCTAAGTAAGAAATCTGTACACACGAGCCAGCATGTCGTAGTCGATACTAGATTGGTTTAATCTGTATACATGAGTCAGCATGTCGTAGCTAGATAGGTTCAATCTGTACACACGAGCAAGCATGTCGTAGTCGATGCTAGATAAGTTCAATCTGTACACATGAGCCAGCATGTCGTATTCGATACTAGAGAGGTTCAATATGTACACACGAGCCAGCATGTCGTAGTCGATGCTAGATAAGTTCAATCTGTACACATGAGCAAGCATGTCGTATTCGATACTAGAGAGGTTCAATATGTACACACGAGCCAGCATGTCGTAGTCGATGCTAAATACGTTTAATTTGTACACACAAGCCAGCATGTCGTATTCGATATTAGATAAAGTTCAATCTGTACACACGAGCCGACATGTCGTATTCGATACTAGAGAGGTTCAATATGTACACACGAGCCAGCATGTCGTAGTCGATGCTAAATACGTTTAATTTGTACACACAAGCCAGCATGTCGTATTCGATATTAGATAAAGTTCAATATGTACACACGAGCCGACATGTCGTATTCGATACTAGAGAGGTTCAATATGTACACACGAGCCAGCATGTCGTAGTCGATGCTAAATACGTTTAATTTGTACACACAAGCCAGCATGTCGTATTCGATATTAGATAAAGTTCAATCTGTACACACGAGCCGACATGTCGTATTCGATACTAGAGAGGTTCAATATGTACACACGAGCCAGCATGTCGTAGTCGATGCTAAATACGTTTAATTTGTACACACAAGCCAGCATGTCGTATTCGATATTAGATAAAGTTCAATCTGTACACACGAGCCGACATGTCGTATTCGATACTAGATATGATCAATCTGTACACACGAGCCAGCATGTCGTAGTCGATGCTAAATACGTTCAATCTGTACACACAAGCCGGCATATCGTAGTCAATACTAGATAAGTTCAATATTCACGTACTGAGTCTGAAACGAGTTAAGCAGAAACAATCGAGTTGAAGAGGGACCTTAGTTTTATATTGTCATTCGTTAAGCATGTTGTTAATTTACAAGTACTCACTACATTACAACGTATTTTATACCCTGTTTGGCAATAAAATACCGCGGCCGTTGACTTTACGTTAGCAACATCCACTTTTTTGTACGCTATTTCGATGAACGATGGCTGCAGCAATCACGCTGACTCGCTGGTTTGGCGGCGGGCTACTTTGATGTACAAATGACCGGGCAGACATCAATTGCCGGTTTCCATTTAATACTTCCGTTTCTTTCAGAGCGGTCGCAATAAATAACCAGAAACGTATATTATTACTTATAGAGGCACGTTCTTATATAGTGCTGTATCCAGTCCTTTGGACTGTTCAATGCACTTTATACTTCACCCTCTGGCAAATCTGTTCATTCCTGCGCTTTTTCGACTTCTCTGGGAGTGGACAGCTTAACATTAAGTCGATAAGTAACAGGAAGCCAGTGTAACTGTTTAAGTAGTGGTAATTATGGTAAAAACCGAGGCGCCCTGAGTACCACACGTGCCAGACAATTTTGTATCCGTTGGAGTTTATCCAAGTCTCTTTTAGCAATGTTATTTAGTAGTGAATTGCAATAGTCAAGGCGGCTGCTAATTAGTGCCGTTGATATTGTTTTAGCAGTAGATATAGATATGTGACGCCGAATTCGATGGAGATCACGTATATGATAGAAACATGATTTACATACTTGAAAAAATATGCTGGCGAAAGTTTAAGTCACTATAAAAGACAACACCTAGATAACAAACAGTATCTGGTGGGAATGTATAATTGCCAAGCAGTTTAACTAGAAAATGGCTGATGACCCTATTTCGTTGTTGCTTAGTACCGATAATAATAAGGTCAGTTTTATCTGGATTACGCCTTAGCTTACTTGATTCCATCCAAAACAAGATATCTCCAAGACAAACACTTAAATTCGAAACAGATTATTGTGCATTGGATTGTGAAAGTAATATGTAAACCTGTGTGTCATTAGCATACAGGTGATGACAGATTATGATTAGTAATGACTTGACTGAGAGACGTAGTATATAAACAGGGCCAAGGACGGATCCTTGCGGCACTCCGAATTGAAGATACTGTGGGCAAGATAGTATGCCAGATATGTTAATGCTTTGGTGTATGTCTGATAAATATTATTTGAACCACCGAAGAGCTGTGCTAGAAATGCCAAAATGTCGATGAAGGCGTTGTAAAAGGTTTAAATGATCAATCGTATCCAAAGCAGCTGAGAGATCTAGTAAGGTGAGTGTTGTGACTTTGCTATTGTCCATGTTTTCAACTATGTCACTGTGTATATTGAGAAGAGCTGTATCGGTAGAGTGGAACCGTTTATATGCAGAATGTAGATCATTTGATAAGTGGTGTTTATGAATTGTTCATGAAGGCGATTAGAAACTACTTTTTCAATACTTTTGACAGAAAACAGAGATTGGAGATAGGACGCTTGTTTTTTAATAAGAGGATTTACAAGAGCTTGATTAAAATCCCGCGGAATAACTCCGCCCTGCATTGATTTTTTTAAAGTAATTGGAAACATGAGTTGATTGATAAAGCTGTTTTGTATAAGTGTTGAAAATAGTTCCAGATAACACGACTTGTTAGGAGATTTTCTAATGATAGTGAGAACTTCACTAGTAGTCGCAGGTGTGAAACACTGGTGTGTATTTTAAGAAAGTGGTTGTTCAAGAAAATCACAGTCATTATCATTAATGACAAAACTCGATCGAATGTGGGCAATCTTATATGTGAAGTACTTTGAAAAAGAATTACACAATGTATCCAATGAAGAATGTTCAGACGGTGCTTTTAATTTCTGCCGTTGTACAATTGCGTTTACGGATTTCCACATCTGGCGAGGGATGTGATTGCATATATGTAGTTGTTTAGCATAATGGGATCGATTATGTGTATTGACGGTTCCGTTGCTTAGCATATGACGCCACATTGATGATATGTAATAAGTAGCTTTCGTGTTCTCGTAACACCAATACAATATTCCCTCGCTACATTGAATGGTCTAAAAATTTGTATCGCGTTGATTGCAGTTTCGTTTCGATGAACGATTCCCAGAGCAATTGAATTAGTAAGTGCAATGAACATGTCTGCCAGTACGTAGAAGCTTTTCTTTATATCTTCCTAGTGGCAATAACTTTCAGTACGTGGACATGTTCACCTTTAGCATAAAGCAAGCAACGCTGACGATACGAACTTGTCATATAACACATATGCATATGTGATGCGTGAGAATGTAATGTATATCCTTCCGACAGCTACGGCCTACGTCCGTCACATGCTACATTGCTCAAGCAATTCAAATACAGCTGTGTAACATCAATGCTTAAGTCGCTGTCCAATGGGAGACTTTAGAAAGAATGCAGAATGCAAGGCTGTCAGGGATACGAAGAAGAATGATTTTATTTGACACCATCAGTGTAACCACCAACAACATTTCTGCCATGTCTTTATTGACTTCAAGAATGACAAAGATTAGAAACGGGGTCCAACGTCAAGTACCTGGGTTCATTTGTCACAGACGAGGGATCCAAGCCTGAGATCCTTTCAAGGATTGCCATGAAAACAGCAATGCTGACAAGACTCAAGCCAACATGGAAAGGTAAAAACATCACCCTTCGATTCAAGATTAGACTGATGAGATCACTTGCCATGTCAATATTTCTATATGTGTGCGAGACATGGAATCTTACAGTCGAATTACAAAGAATGATAAAAGCCATGGAAATGAGGTGCTATCGAAAGATCCTTTGCATCTCATACAAGGACCATGTAACCAAAGAAGAGGTACACAGCAGAATCCAACAAGCCATCGGGCCCTATGAAGATCTCCTGACCACAGTAAAGAGACGTGAAATTGCATAGGCACGTCTCACGAACATCCGGCCTGACAAAGACCATTGGGGAGCAAGACGAAGACAGAGGAAGAGGTGGGAGGACACTAATAGACTGGCACAGTTTCTGTCGAGGCGCCACTTTTATATTGAAATTAAATTAAATCAACTGGCCCAACAAATGACATTCTTCTATAAAAAAACAGACAGATCTTTAAATGAAAACACGGAAGTATGTCTGTAAGCATACGTATTGTGCGTGTGTGCGTGCGTGCGTGCGTGCGTGAGTGCGTGTGTGTTTGTGTGGTTGCGTGTATGGTGCTAAGCTTAAAACACTTTACTAAAGGAGTAAGAAAAATGTTGTCACTTTAAGTTTTGAATGCATGTATAACAGTTTGGGATTATACATGTGTCTCGATATGTTTGTAAGAAATTGTGTTTGGCGTAGTTTACAAATCTTGGTAGACTATGTGTAGTAAGCTTTCGTTTGACTGTATCTGGGATGCAATTTAATAATTGTGATAAATTGTATCTAAGACATTCCATTACAAATTCGTGTTTGGCAAGTTATTGTGCAAATATTTATAATAACAGTTTAACTGTTGTAATTTAAGAATGTCCTATACTTTTAAAAATATTAAGTTTTTTGTTATGTAGTTCCGTATGTGAATTATAACAACTTAGTTTCATAATTTTCAAAGCTTTCTTTTGAAATTTTTATTTTCTATAAAAAACCATGCCATTACGCAATAATTTAGATGTGGTCAAATTAATGAGTTACAAAATAAAAGTTTTATTTGTTGAGGTAACCCCTTTTAAATTTTTTCGGTATGTCTTTCCCAGTTTAAATTTTAATATAAAATTAAACCTATCAAATTAAATTCCTTTACTTGTTCAATACTTATACGGTCTACCTTAATGGTAAGAATTGTTTTTCATTTTTATTACCTTGATAAAAAGACTTACGAAGCGAGTCGCGTTTATTTGAACAATTGCTGCTTGGCAGTTCTCAGCACAATAATATATAAAATAAATGCAATATCATTCTTTTCAAGTTATATTATACAAATGCAATTAGTGTATGTAAGTTACTATTGCTAAGTTGTCAGATGACCATTATCGACGGGGTAATGAATCGGAAGGTGGGTGAGAAAAGGAATACTAAATTACACTGACACATGCAGAAATAGCAGATTATGTCGTTATTTTAATTATTTCGTTGTTGTCACATAATATTGATTTGAAACTGTGTACATAAAAACACATAAGAAGGTTTAATATTTTTATTAGTATGGTTCCAAAATGCGTAAAATTCTGAATATTAAAGTATTTTGGATTTCTATGACAAGGGTTTTTCTATTTACTTAGGTCCTGTATAAGGTACAACATTCAGAACAGAAAAAGGAATCCACCATTAAATAAGGCTGAAATAAGACAAATATATTATTTTCTCAAAAAATCACTCACGTGTGCGTATGGATGTGTGCGTGCGTGTGTGCGTGCCTGGGTGCATGTGCATGTGTGAGTGTCCCTAAGCTGTCCGTAGAACTGAATGAGGCATTGGCGATCGGAGACGAGTTCTATCAGTAATTCACCGGTGCCGGTTTCGATCGTACGAATGTCGCACGCCGTGTGGAGTATGTACTCAGCTGATCTATCAATATGCATTAACACTGAGAGATCATTAGTTCTTTAACTTGGGTTGTTCAAGATTGCTTCTGCTGCCCTTCTGACTCATCTACTGTGTCAATTGGGTACCTCAAATAGTTCGTGTCCTTCGTTTGAGGTCAGAGCATCTATCTTAGCTCCTTCTTTCTTCTTTGATGTGTATGACTTTTTTTGGCGTGATGATCATGGTTATCTTGTCTTTGACTTCAACTATTCTCAGCGGAGGAAATCGAGAGAGGTTGCAAGTCCACAGAACAGATAACAAAAGAGAACCCACCAGGTATCGCCACCTCGTGGTCCTTGACACATGGGGACTCGCCGAAAACATCTAAAAAAATGAGTGACAAAGGTGTGATGGGCGAAGCATAAATTCAGAAGAGGCGTTATTTTGATTTGAAACAAAACGTGAATAACACAACAAAACAACACAATGTGAGACGGCGCAGGGGGGTCACAGCTACCAGCGGGGCAGGTCGGAAATATTTTTGTTCTACCTCTGTTGAGCGGTGAGGTACACCTTTATCAGCACCATTAGGCACATTTTCAAACCTGAATTCAAATAATTATGTGTGGTATATTTTAAAAGAATCGAACGGTGTCATGCGATACTGACAATTCTCATTTTCGCCTCTCCGTGTTACACTTCTATCGATGCCATCCTGTTGTAGCCAAGTAGGTGATTAAAGCGAAACGTCTGCTTTAACAAGGTAATATAGTGCAGTAATCATTTCCTCCGTTATAGGGCTGAAGGTATTGGACAATGGACGAGTTGGCGTTTCACTCCGCTTTTAACGTGCAAATATGTTCGTTAATTACTGCTAATGACAACGAGCACACATACACATGCATACAGGCACGCACACACGTACGCATACACGCACACACGCACACACGAGTGACTTTCTGACATATTTGTTTTATTTCTTTTTTTTCTGTTCTGAATGTTGTACCTTATATAGGGCCTAAGTAAATAGAAAAACATTTGTCATAGAAATCCAAAATACTTTAATAATCAGCTTGATGTGGATTTAACGCATTTTGGAACCATACTATTCAAAAATAAAAAAGTAAATCTTCTTATGTGTTTTTATGTACTCAGTCTAAAATCGATAATATATGACAACAAGGAAATAATTAAAAGAATGATATCATCTGCTGTTTCTGCATGTGTCAGTGTAATTTAGTATTCCGTTTCTCACCCACCTTCCGATTCATTACCCCGTCGATAATGGTCATCTGACAACTTAGCAATAGTAACTTACATACACTAATTGCATTTTTATAATATAACTTGAAGAGAATGATGTTGCATTTATTTGATATATTACTGTGCTGAGAATTGTCAAACAGCCATTGTTCAAATAAACGCGAATCGCTTCGTAAATCTTTGACTTTTCATCAAGGTAATAAAATGCACAAGTTCTTACCATTAAGATATACCGTATAAATACTGAACAAGTAAATGAGTTTAATTTGAGATGTTTAATTTTAGATTCAAATTTAAACAGGAAAACATATACCAAAAATGTCAATGTGTTACAACAACCAATAACACTTTTTACACAATACGTATGCTTACAGACATACTTCCGTGTTTTCATTTAAATATCTGTCTGTTTTTTTTATAGAAGAATGTCATTTGTTGGGCCAGTTGATTTAATTTAATTTCAATATTAAAAGTGGCTCCTCGATAGAAACTCTGCCAGTCTATTATTGTCCTCCCACCTCTTCCTCCGTCTTTCTCTTCTTCTTGCTCCCCTAACGGTGCCTTGAATGATGGTCTTTGTCAGGCCGGATGTTCGTGAGACGTGCCCATACCATTTCACTTTCCGTCTCTTTACTGTGGTCAGGAGATTTCTATAGGGCCCCATGGCTTGTTGGATTCTGCTGTGGATCTCTTCTTATGTGACATGGTCCTTGTATAAGATACAAAGGATCTTACGACAGCACTTCATTTCCATGGCTTGCACTATTCTTTGTGGTTCGACTGTAAGAGTCCATGTCTCGTATACATATAGAAATATTGACATGGCAAGTGATCGCATCAGTCTCATTTTGGACCGAAGGGTGATGTTTTTATCTTTCCATATTGGTCACCATTGCTGTTTTCTGGGCAATCGTTGAAATGATCTCAGCAATGCAATCACGTGATGTCAAAAGCAAAGTCCGATTACTATACAAACTTTATCTCAACACATTCTGAAAACCCAACACAATTGTACAACGGCCGAAATTAAAAGCACTGTCTGAACATTCTTCATTGGATACATTGTGTAATTCTTTTTCAAAGTACTTCACATATAAGATTGCTCACATTCGATCGATTTTTGTCATTAATGATAATGACTGCGATTTTCCTGAACCACCACTTTCTTAAAATACACTACAGTGTTTCACACATGCAACTACTAATGAAGTTCTCATTATCAAAGCAAAATCTCGTAACAAGTCGTGTGATCTTAAACCATTTTCAACACTTCTACTAAAAAGCTCTATCAATCAACTCATCTTTCCCATTACTCCTATCTTAAAAGATTCAATGCAGGGCGGGGTTGTCCCACGGGATTTCAAACAAGCTCTCGTAAATCGTATTATTAAAAAAAACAAGCTCTGTGTAAAAATGACCTAAAGAATTATCGCCCTATCTGCAATCTCTGTTTTGTGTCAAAAGTATTGAAAAAAGTAGTTGCTAATAGCCTTCATGAGCATATTCATAAATATCACTTATCAAATGATCTACATTCTGCATATAAGCGAATCCACTCTACCGATACAGCTCTTCTCAAGATACACAGTGACATTATTTGACAAAATGGACAATGGCAATGTCACAGCACTCACTTTTCTAGATCTCTCAGCGGCTTTCGACACGATTGATCATTTAATCCTTTTACAACATCTTCATCGACATTTTCGCATTTATGGCACAGCTCTGCGGTGGTTCAAATCATATTTATCAGACATATACCAAAGCATTAACATATCTGGCATACTATCTTGCCCACAGCACCTTCAATTCGGAGTGCCGCAAGGATCCGGCCTTGGCCCTGCTTATATACTACGTCTCTCAACCAAATCATTACTAATCATAAGCTATCGCCACATGTATGCTGATGACACACAGGTTTACATATTATTTTCACAGTCCAATGCACAATAATCTGTTTCGATTTTAAGTGTTTGTCTTACATATATTTTGTTTTGCATGGATTGAAGTAAGCTAAAACTTAATCCAGATAAAACTGACTTTATTTTTATTGGCACTAAGCAACAACGACATAGGGTCATCAGCCATTTTCCATTTTAACAAGATTTAACAAGATTGCCATCCTAAACAACATGTTCCAGATGGCAAGTGGACAAGGAAGCCATTGGTTTATCGAGAGTCCAACAATTTTCTCATCTATGCGTAGCCTGCCCTTATCAGATATATGTCAATTTTATTTTTAAACATACTCACACTACTAGCATTACCACAATCATTTGGCAGTTTGTTCCATTCATTTATCACCCTCTGTGAGAAAGAGTACTTTCTCATGTCCAACCTACACTGCTCCTTAATTAATGCTGCTTTGTGTCCTCTGGTTCTACTGCTTTCTTTAAGTTTGAAGAACATGTTCCTATCAACATCCTCATAACCGTTCACTATTTTAAACATTTCTATTTGGTCTCCTCTTAGTCTCCTGTTTTCTACTGTTGTCAAACCACATTGTAATAAGCGGCTTTCGTAACTAAGGTCTCTCAATTCTGGAATCATTTCAGTTGCTCTTCGTTGTATTCTTTCTAGCTTGTCTATGTCCTTTTTACGATACGGCCTCCATGCTTGAATACAATACTCCAAATGTGGTCTAACTATTGCTTTGTACAGGGGTAAAAATAGCTGTTTCTCCCTATACGTGACAGTTCTCCTAGTTAGCCCTAGAACTTGATTTCCGTTCGAAGCAGCAATCTGACATTGCTCAGAAACTTTCATGTCGGCACTAAATGTTACTCCTAAGTCCTTTTCTTGTGTGGTTCTACCAAATACATCACCTCCCATTTTAAATGTTTCGTCCATGTTTCCATGTCCTATGTGTATGCATTTACACTTCCCAAAATTGAATAACATTTGCCATTTTTCATCATTCAACTAATTTATCCAGATCGTCCAGTAAACCCTGTTTATCTGTAACATTAGTAACCCTTCTGAAAACGTTTGTTTCATCTGCAAATTTTAGT
Organism: Lamellibrachia satsuma; assembly: GCA_033239005.1. Taxonomy (NCBI): domain Eukaryota; kingdom Metazoa; phylum Annelida; class Polychaeta; order Sabellida; family Siboglinidae; genus Lamellibrachia; species Lamellibrachia satsuma. The sequence goes on from BSQZ01000023.1 coordinate 9,496,053, forward strand.
ACTTTGCTAGATATGTCATCTTCCAAATTATTTATATATATTAAAAATAGTATAGACCTAATACTGGACCCTGTGGTACCCCACTCAGAACAGATTTCCAGTTTGAAATCTCACCAGCTACTTTTACTCTCGGTCTACTGTTTGTAAGCCACTCTTCTATCCAGTTGATTACATCATTGCCTATACCATGAGCTTTTAGTTTAAGTAACACTCTTTGATGTAGCGCTTTATCGAAAGCTTTCTGAAAATCTAAGTAGACAACATCCAGTGGTGACCCGTCATCTACCCACTTTGTAATTTCTTCCAAAAAACATAAGAGATTGGTTAGACATGACCTTGCTTTTAGGAACCCGTGTTGATATGTATTTATTAATTTATATTTTACAAGGAATTCCACCATGTAGTCTCTAATTAGTGTTTCGAGTAATTTACATACAACTGATGTTAAACTCACTGGTCTGTAATGTTCTGGCTTGTTCCTCGATCCCTTCTTAAATAGCGGCGTAATGTTTGCTTTTTCCATTCTGAAGGAACTATTCCTTCTTCTAGTGATAAGTTAAAAAATTGTAAGTGATGTACTAATTTGCTCTACAATTTCATCTTCTTAATTTTCTTTGCTATCATTTCAGGAGTTACATATAACTGCCCTAAATGTTCTGATTTACTACCCTCTAATTTAGTATTTGGAACTAGAAGTGTGCTGATATCTTCTGTGGTAAAAACTGAGCTGAAATACTCATTCAGGACCTCCGCCATTTGAAACACGTCTGACATTTTGTTTCCCCTTTTGTTTTCCCGTGGTCCGACCTTATCTCGAACTTTCTGTTTACTTCTTACATAAGCATAGAAACTCTTGCTGTCATTGTTTATATTACCTGCCAATTTTTCAAAGTTGTAGCTTTTACGCGTCCCTGTTCACGATTATGCTTAATGATTCTGGTTTGCCTCCGCCTCTGAGCTCAGGTTCGTGATGATTTAGGCACCATATAAGTTAATTACTATTAATTATTATTAATATGTGGGACGCGGTAGCGTAGCAGTTACAACGTCGGGCTCTCAGTCGCGAGAACAAAGGTCTGAATCCTCCTGCTGCCGTTTCGAAGCTTTGGCAATTTCGTTCATCCCACGTTGCCACAGTTCTCTCAGCTGTACAAAAGAGTACCTGGCTAGAGACAGTGATGGATATCTGAACGAATATATTTCGCGCAGTAATTGCAACGTGGCTGAATGCTTCCCAGAGAAGTCGAAATAGCGTATGAATGTACAGGTTTGCGAGAGGGTGAAGTGTAAAATGCATTGAGCCGTCCAAAGGACTGGGTACAGCGCTATATAAGAACGTGCCTCTATTAGTAATAATATACGTTTCTGGTTATACATTACGACCGCTCAGAAAGAAACCGAAGTATTAACTGCAAACCGGCAATTGTTGTCTGCCCGGCTAGTTGTAAATCAAAGTAGCCCGCCGCCAAACCAACGAGTCACCGTGATTGCGGTAGCCATCGATCGTCGAAATAGCGTACAAAAAAGTGGATGTTGCTAACGTAAATGTCAACGGCCTCGGTATTTTTTAGCCAAACAGCGCATAAAATAAATTGTACTGTAGTGTGTACTTGTAAATTAACAACATGCTTAACGAATGACAATATAAAACTCAGGTCCCTCTTCAACTCGATTGTTTCTGCTGAACTCGTTTCAGACTCAGTACGTGAACATTGAACTTATCTAGTATCGACTACGATACGCCGGCTTGTGTGTACAGATTGAACGTATTTAGCATCGACTACGACATGCTGGCACGTGTGTACAGATTGATCATATCTAGTATCGAATACGACATGCCGGTCGTGTGTACAGATTGATCATATCTAGTATCGAATACGACATGCTGGCACGTGTGTACAGATTGATCATATCTAGTATCGAATACGACATGCTGGCTCGTGTGTACAGATTGATCATATCTAGTATCGAATACGACATGCTGGCACGTGTGTACAGATTGATCATATCTAGTATCGAATACGACATGCTGGCTCGTGTGTACAGATTGAACATATCTAGCATCGACTACGACATGCTGGCTCCTGTGTACAGATTGAACCTCTCTAGTATCGACTAAGACATGCTGGCTCGTGTGTACAGATTGAACCTCTCTAGGGTCGACTACGACATGCCGGTCGTGTGTACAGATTGAACCTATCTATGATCGACTACGACATGCCGGCTCGTGTGTACACATTGAACCTAGTATCGACTACGACATGCTTGCTCGTGTGTGCAGATGGAACATATCTAGTATTGACTATAACATTCTGACTCGTGTGTACAGATTGAACCTATCTAGACATGCTGGCTCGTGTGTACACATTTCTTACTTAACTTTGGTGAAAGCATCGCACAAGCTCTTTTGAAAAATGACAATGTATATTATAGCACAATACCATCCACCCTTCCGCAATTTATCAGATCTAATGATCAAAGTTAATTATTTCGATTATTTAAAAAATACGGCCTCTTTGATTAAACCGACAGCACATGTTACTATTCACACGCTAGACATTTGAAAGAATCATGCGTTGGGTTAATACAGATTTCCGCGTTAAAAGCGGAATGAAACGCCAACTCGTAGATGGTCGAATACCTTCGTGCTGTTGCCCTATAACGGAAAAGATGAATACAGCACTGTACTACTATGTTATAGCAGACGCTTCGCTATAATCACCCACTTGACTACGTCAAGATGGTAGCGATTGAAGTGTAACACGGAGAGGTGTAAATGACATTTGTCAGTATCGCATGACACCGTTAATTATTTGAAATCAGGTTTGAAAATGTGCCTAATGTTACTGACAAAGGTGTACCTCACCGCTCAACAGAGGTAGAACAAAAATAGTTCCGACCTGCCCCGCTGGTAGCTGTGACCCCTCTGCGCCGTCTGATATTGTGTTGTTTTGTTGTGTTATTCACGTTTTGTTTGAAACCAAAATAATGCCTCTTGTGAAATTGTGCTTCGTCCATCACACATGTGTCACTCTCCAATACTGCTGAGATGTTTTCGGCGCGTCCCGATGTGTCAAAGACCACGAGGTGGCGCTACCTGATGGGTTCTCTTTTGTTATCTGTTCTGTGGACTTGCAACCTCTCTCGATTTCCTCCGCTGAGAATAGTTGAAGTCAAAGACAAGATATCCATGACAATCACGCCAGAAAACGCCATACACTTCACTGAAGAAAGAAAGTGCTGAGATAGATGATCTGACTTCAAACGAAAGACACGAACTACTCGAGGTACCCAGTTAACACAGAAGATGAGTCAAAAGGGAAGCAGAAGCAATCTTGATCAGCGCAATTGAAATAACTAATGATCTCTCAGTGTTAAAGCAAATTGATAGATTAGGTGGGTACACACTCAACCAAGATCAAGAGGCGAATATGGAGATGGCTTGTGTACGTGTGCTGAATGTCACCAGACGCACAGCCTAAAAAAGCCTTACGCTGGACAGCGGATGGTAGAAGGAGACGTGGTCGCCCGAAAGAAACATGGAGACGAACACTGGAAAAGGAGATGAAGGTCGACTTAATAAATTGTATGTTTGCAACTGTGTGTCTTTATATGCAAATCCTGGTCCTTTGAGTTTCCACTACTGCTGTATAAACAAAGGTCTCACTCGATCTTCATCTACAGTATGTTGTTCGTTAAGGTTATCTCATAATGTGGTATGACGTTACACAACCACAAACACTTTCATCACGTAAATCTTAGAATAAGGGTATATGAAAAATGAAGTTATTATTCTTATAGCTGGGGACTGAGATCAGTACTGTGTTGTTGGGGATTGATATCAGCATTGTATTGCTGAGGATTAAGAACAGTACTGTATTGTTGAGGATAGAGATCAGTACTGTATTGCTGGGGATTGAGATCAGTGCTGTATTGTTGGGGATTGAGATCAGTACTCTATTGCTGAGGATTAAGAACAGTACTGTATGGCTGAGGGTAGAGATCAGTACTGTATTGCTAGGGATTGAGATCAGTACTGTATTGCTGAGGATTAAGATCAGTACTGCTTACAAATAACCAGGTGCTAATGCTTCATTATCGACATACAGTGTGTTTCCCATTGTTTCTCCTTTGGGTTTTCTATATCAGTTGGTCTCAGTAATCCAGTATAAATTGAAAATGACCAGGACATGAGTGCTTATGTTTTCAAACAAATACATATTAATATAACGTTGTAACCATTTAGCCATATTACTTTGTGTTTTTGCTACTGTGACATCCACTGGCATTACGTCTGGTCATCTTGAACCATTTGGCATCTCTCTTTGTGTGCAATTATTGATATCCTGACCAAAACCTTCATCTATCCTGTAATGTCGCGAACACCTTTTTCTAGAAGGTATTGCGAATTTTGGGCCACAAAATCAACACCTGCACCCAAATTGAGATGCCGAATAGTTCAATATGACAAAAAGCAACATCCCACTTTAATTTTGTTAAAGCGTTACAGTTGTGTCTTAATGTGTATTTTGTTGACAAAAAGACACTCGAGGCATTAGAGGGAGGATGTTTTGGCCAAGAAATCAGTACCGCCATCTACAGAGATAAGTTGAATGACTCAAAATTACCAGCATTATGTCAATGGGTGTCACAACTGCAAAAAAACTATTTAATGCGGTTAAAGGATTACAATTTTACTTTAATACATATTTGTTGAAAACAGTGCACTGCCGACTATACTGGGGGAATGGTTTGGACAGGAAATCAGTAACTGCCGCCACAGAGAATTGCAGAAATGCTCAAAATTGGCGACCGGTATCGGTGCCAGAATCACACAGGACTTGAAGGATAACGAGAAGATGCACAATAACTTGTCATCGGTCTGGGGGACGGGAAAGAGTAAACGATGGAGTCTTGTTGCCAGGGATGAATCTGATAGGTAATTAAAGGTTAGGGTGGGCGAGAAAAGTTGGTCCTCAACTCTTACCAACTTTCAATACTGGTTCCCATTAGAACGTTTCGGTAAACCGTCTCAGTTAGCGGGCGTAACGTAGTGTGGGGAGTGATGGTCTAACAAAATACATATGCGCTTACAATAAAATGAGCCAGAGCTTGTAGTTCTTCGCGGAGAAAGGAGGGACCTCGGCGGCATACAAAGGTAGAAACTGGGATGGCCACAAGCTGAGAGAGAGAGAGAGAGAGAGAGATAGAGAGAGAGAAAGAGAGAGAGAGAGAGAGAGAGAGAGAGAGAGAGAGAGAGAGAGAGAGAGAGAGAGAGAGAGAGAGAGAGAGAGAGAGAGAGAGAGAGAGAGAGAGAGAGAGAGAGAGAGAGAGAGAGAGAGAGAGTATGCATTTGATCACATCCAATCGGTGCATCTTGACATTACCAGGATGCACTTCTGCTCAGACGGAGCAACAACACAATGGCGACAAAAAACACGAGAAACGGTTTCAAGTACGGTGGCTCATGGAATTTTCCCGAAGCCGGTCATGGAAACTGGGCAGCTTCGGGAGTGACTCAAAGTGGACGGCCGACAAGGTTGATTTGTTACAGCCAAGACCTGAGCAATGCCAAGGAATACCATGGTATACCATACCATGGTATACCATACCATGATATACCATACCATGGTATACCATGCCATACCATGCCATGCCATGCCATGCCATGCCATGCCATGCCATGCCATACCGTGATATACCATCCTTTTTCATATACAGTGTAGTGTGTATGGTAATTGTATTGTTTACCTTTTTCAAAAGACCATGGTATATTTTTATCATGGTTGCCCCGTTTGAAAACGCCATGGCATACCATGGTTTCCATGGTATATCATGGTATTTTACCATGGTTTCCATGGTATATCATGGTATTTTACCATGGTTTACATGTTTTAAAACACCATGTTATTTTACCATGGCATACGATGGTATGTTTTCATAAGGGTATGGTCAATGATGCGCTGTTCATTATGATGACGATCTACCTCCGATTTATTATTAGTGCGGACACCGAGTCTGCGGTGGTAGACCACAAGCAACGAGAAGAGCATGAGCAAACGTCATGCAGTGTGACATTGTTGAGACAATTTCCCTTACACCTGAGCCCAAACGTGTTACCTCGAGGCACGTTCAGATTGAGCCAATATTGTGATCCTGTGCGGGAGACCTAGCACAGAGTTTGTAGAAAGAGTGATTGTGTATATACCAGGCAGACTTGTGTACGTCAATGAACACTTAAATGCATACGAATTAAAGTACCGGCACTTGTAATTGTGTAGACCATAATTTTTTACAAGTTAATGCAAAATTAGACATGTTTGTGCAAATAACATGTCTAAAATGGCAATAAGTGTGAAACAGTGTAATATGTTATAACTGTTTTAGGCTATACATTACTTGTTATTATATATTATCATAAGATAAAATACCACAGTTGTACAGTTTGCTAAGGAAACCAATTCATTTACCCACACTGTACACGTTGCACAGTTGACACGACACGAAAACTGCAATAACGACTATGCACAAACTTCACATTCTGAATAGATAAATAGCAGATTGACGCTCTGTCATTTATTCGAATAATAAGTTAAGATGTTAACCGATATGAAAAGTTGAAAATAAAAGTGACATGTGTCAATTGTGTTTTGAAGAAAAAAATCCTGAAAGTATGCAAAAGATCAAGATGAAGTTAAGGAGACAAAAGATCAAGATCAAGTTAAGGAGCCAAAAGATGTAGTAAAACATGAGTTTCGACATCATGAAGCTCCATAGTAGAAATGTGAGTTCCAAGCAGCACTAAGAACATTAATCGTTTCACTGTCCTTGCAGGTCCTACACCAGGTTCAATGGAATGGTGGTATAAAATGAAAGTTGCAATGGTGACGACAGGCAAAGAAGTTCTTGGCTACCAGAAATCCCTGAAGGATGAACGACCACACGTGGAGCTGTGGTTGTAGCTCATCCCGTTTCCACCACCCTCTTTGATGATTATGGAGGTCTGAGAAAAAGCACAACGTCTCAACTACTGTACAAATATGCAGTTTGGAGTGAGAATACCAATATATATGAAGTAGGGTCTATCAAAACCGGGATACCGCTTGGCCCTCTGAAGAGCCTACGACCAGTAGTGCTGCTTACGACTCTATAAAATACGTTATCTCTCATCACATTGCACCGGATCTCCGACAATGTGAATTTTTTTGTGTTTTTGTAGAGTTCATTCTAAATTGCTGTGTTTTAAAATGAAATGCGCACTATTTTGCGAACGCTTACAACCTTTGTCAGTAATTGTCACGTCTATATATAGCATACCATTCGAAAGTTATTTATAAATCACGCGGTTCATAACTGCAGTGCCAGTGGCAATGCGCAAGAAAGTTGGATTGGAGTGTTTATGTAGATCGATTAGTGATTAGTTTAGTTTGATGCTGCTGTGGTTTATATCTGTATATATTACTCAACTGCACAACCAGTTGTCGAAGCGGATTTAATTGGAAATATAAGACTACAGGACGAATTCCGTTTCGTGTTTACGATTTTCGAAAAGTCCAAGATGGCTGCGTCCATGGTTGGGCCCGTGGTTGGGTCGAACGAAGTTGGTCGTTGTCGTTACGCATTGACGTTGATGAACATGCAGCATATCGCAAGCGGAGACTCAGGCTCAATGAATTTGCGAGTGATTACTTTGGGGCATGCCCAATCGGCAATAGTGACGATGACTCTGACTTATTTGAGTCAAACGTGGACGACCGTGTGACAGTATGTTTGTGACATGTCACTTGAAAGCACAGAGCCACACAACAACGGTACTTTTCAGAGTTAATCATAAGAAGAGATTGCTACCTCTTGGGTGTTGGTTATTAATATCAATGTTTTGTTTTTGCTAACAAAAAATAAATACATTCACTTCACTGGATTGGATATAGTAATAACAATACATAATTTATTAAACTGTGGTGAAGTTTTGTTTTCACGTGAAGTATCGTGATTCTAGACTGTCAACTTTACAAGTAATTTTTTTATTGTAAATGTAACCATCACAATGTTATAATTGTTTTAGTGTACCGAAGCTACCAGACCTATCTACATTTGCTTCACTGGATTGGACATTGTTATACAAATAACAATGGATAAGTTTTTATACTGTGGCAGCGTTTTGTTTTGACATGAATTGTGATGATTTTCGACTCAAATTTACAAGTAATTTTTTCTCCTTAAATAGTTTTTGACGGGTGCCCTCTTTAAATTCTTGTAACTTTGATTCTAGTGGGAGCATATGAACACACTAAACTGTTTTGGAATGTGAAAGGGTGTTACTTTCCATGCATTAAGTTAAAAAACTTTACATTTGTTTGGACAATGACTGGTTTTCCTACGCCGCCACACATATTAGTCTTTAGAAAAATCTTTGTGCACAACATAAAATAAAAAACAGGTCAATAACTTTTTTATTAATGTAACATCACCATTCTTGAAAACGGGAAATACATTGACAATTTTAGCTGATCTGGAACATACATATTGTCAAACAGTAAGGTAACAATATGGTGTTTCAAGCAAACTGGGATAAATTTGTTTAATGATTTTCGGTTTTATGCCATCCCATCATTGACAAAATTTTTGACATGCTCGATAAGTCTCTGTATTTCATCTATAGTTGCTGGTGTCAGAAACGTGGAATTTTATAAACTCCATACAGATAGTCATCAGGATCCTTTAATACAATTTTTTTCTTTTTACAATGCTTAAATTCGCAAAATACTCATTCAACTTATCAGCAATATTTTGTGTGTGTGTAAATTTATCTTCAATTAAGAACTCATCACTTCATGAAAGTGTATATTTCTTTATGACATATTGTATAATCTTCTTCAAAATCTTTACGCTGTTCATTACATATTCTGGTTTCTAACTTTCCTTTGTTATCTAATTTTTGGGGAAATGATCCGAAATGTCTGAATACATTATTCTGTGCATTTGGTAATATTCACCAAGTATATTGTCTATTGCTGTGAAAGTGGTTGGAGTGATTCTGGTAGGTTTATTGATGATAAGTATAAATGCATGTACAGACATTTTATCTATGTAGGCTATCATAGTTAAACAAAATGATGTTGGATTCGCCATTAAACACTGTTTGATTACAACTTTGAGTACTTGCAAAATGTTAGTACTATTATTAGTTAAAGCAGTAATATTTATGTTTAGTGACCGATGAATAACACCAATTATTAATTTCTTTTTTACATTTCTTAGATCAAGTCTTAGCTTCAATAAACACACATTCTAAATACGCAGTTATAATATTAAGTTTTGGTATTTCAAAATAGTAATAAGATTTGTGGATACTCCTCATCAATTCTTTGAGGGCCGTGAAAGATGAATACTTCGGTAAACTCATCAATATATGCATTTTCATGTATTAACCATCTTTTGGAATAAACTTCATATCAAGCAGTGATAAGTAATTATTCAATGTACTAAGAGTTTTTGACAGACTTCAATTATTTAAAGGAGGACAACCCACAAGTATAATCATTATTAGATTTAATAATTTCATTAATATAAATGCCAAGGTAGTATTGTGTAAATGAACTGTTTCCTGCTATAAACATTGTATAATCTGGATCCAAATTCCTAGAAGCATGACTTTCAAAATCAACTTCTTCACCTACAGGTATTTAGGTTAAACTGGATCATTTAAATCTCTAGTAAATGTATATTTAACTATAATAATAGTATACATGTTGCTATTCTGTACCTTGCTTATTAAGCAATAACAATTGTGTGTACGCCTTATTATGTTTGTTCATTATACGGTTAAACAAATACAATGTATCATAATAATTAAACACAATGTATAATCTTTCATTCTGTTTGGTCCTTTCGATTGAGACATATAGTGACCTCGTTAGTTCCATTATTAGTCACCAGGAAGATTATAGTATACGTAACTAAACACGATTCCTTAACATTAAAAACAACATATTGTCTAATTTCCAATAGTGATTTTGTTACATATAGTGACCTCGTTAGTTATTAGTCACCAGGAAGATAACCTATTATAGTATACTTAATTAATACGATACCTTGACGTATTAAAACTAACATGCTGTCTAATTTCCAGTAGTGATCTCATTACATATAGTGACCTCATTAGTTCCATTACTGTAGTGGCACCTCTATTGTGTAAACGCTACCGTCGACACTTACATTGCATTTCTTGCAAGTAAAAGCGTTTTTCCTACAAAAAATTGCTCATAAACACACCACCCCACCTCTGCTCATAAACATACCACCTCGCACAACATATAGGTGTATTTAGGATGGTGTTTTTCAGTTGTAGACGCTGACACCATGCGAGTACACGTCTCACCGCATATATATATATATATATATATATATATATATATATATATATATATATATATATATATATATATATATATATATATATATATATATATATATATATAATTACACATAACCACGGCATTGACATGAACTACTGATGAATGATCCGACGCATAGCACAGCCATAGGTGTATCCATAATCTGAACAAAAGTCCTTAAATTCAAACGAATGTATTTTGGAATATGTCACAATAGCAATTAACAGCCTATAGTAAAAATGTTACCTCAGTCAACCTTTGAAACGGGCTCTCTGTAACGAAGATGTTCATGGGGGCCATTTTGATTTTTACATGACATAGACCTTCCAGACTGCGATTACAGTGTACCTGATGCGGCTAGTAAACCTAAAGTTGTGACTATGCTAAAGTCATACGATACGTTTCTGATGTCAATGAACTGACCAGTATAATTAAGTGCTTGCATTGTATATATGACGCATAATTTCACCAGAAGCACCATTAAAATTCTTTAGTTCCCCTGGTCCATCAGGAAACTTGTAATTTTCATGCTGATATAGGTGAATACAGTAATTTTTACTCCAATCGTAGTGTTTCATGTAGAGAAGGTCTAGTCGCCTGTAGTTCGGGAAAACCATAGAACCGTTTTCGATGTGGATCAAATTCGGTAGGATGGCTGCGATGTTATGCGCCATTTTGAGGGAGTTCGTCAACCACTCGTTCGGTTTGTAGTTGCGGTAAGTCTCCAGCCACACGCGTAGAAAGGGAGCCCCTCGTCGAGCCAGAATCACACCGTTAGCGACTAATGTGTTCCCCTCCCTGTCCAACGTAAAATCGTATTTGCGAAGTGGGTCAAACGATGCTGCCACAAGCACGTCGTTATCCAGGTAAATACCACCGAAGTCTGAAACAAACAACACTGAAAATGCTACACGCAAATGATGCTGGACCTGTCTAACAGATGACATTGAGGGCATTACTGGGATATTTGTTCCGTTAAAAATCAAGGGAAAAGGTATAGGAAGAAACGCCTGTAAAAAGACGCTATTAGAAAAATTGCCCACAAGCAGTCTCTGTGGATGGTATATAAACACACTGGAAATGAAAAAAAAAGATTGCACAATCTATGAAGAGGCACTTAACATAGGTGTAACTGAAATGAGAAAATTCAAACGAACATTAAAAAAATGGCCCGTAATATAACAAATGACGGTAAGAGTTGGTGGCATGTAAGGGGTAAACATAAATTTAGAGATAAGGTTGGACCACTGGAAAACAACATTGGAAACATAATATTATAAATATTATAAAATTAGTACACCACTTGCAAAAGTGCTTAACCTTCATTAAATCCATCATTGAAACAGGGAATAGCTCCTTCAGAATGGAAACTAGCAAACGTTACGTCGGTATTTAAACATGGATTCAGTAATAATTGCATAGGTTAACACCAGTTGCATACGAATTATTACATACGTTAATTATATACCACATGATAGGATTCCTTATAATAGGTGAAATATTATATGGGCTCCTAAAAGAAAGGTCATGTCTAACCAATATCTTATGTGTGTTGAAATAAATTACAAAGTGGGCCGATGGTGGATCACCAATGCATGTAGTCTGTTTAGATTTTCAGAAAGCTTTCGATAAAATGTCACATTAATGATTGTTTATTAGACTAAGAGACCATGTTATATGTCATGGTGTAACGAACTGAATAAAACATGGCTTACAAAAAAGGATATAGATTAATAGTAAATGGGGAGATTTGAAACTGGAAATCGGGTTTTGAGTGGGATACCACAGTGGCCATTAGCAGGAACTTTGTTATACTTAGTATAATATCATGTGCATTATTTGGAAGATGATGTATCAAGTAAAGTACTGAAGCTCTCAGATGAGACAACATTATCCAGAAAGGTTCAAAGAGATGCAGATAAACATAGATTACAGGATGATCTAGGCACATTTGTCAAATGTTAAAAAAATGGTAAATGTTATTATTTTTTTGTAAATGCATACACATGACATAGAAAAACGGACGAATAATATAAAATGGGGGATAACGAAAGGGACTTGTAACCGATATTGTTGACAAATATGTTTCAGAGCAATGGGGGACTGCTGCTTCAAAGGTTAACCAAATTCTAGGGCTAATTAGTAGACGTATCACGTATAAGGAAAAACAGCTGATTATACCCCTGTACAAAGCTTAGCAATAGCTAGGCCTCATTTAGAATATTGCATACAAGCATGAAGGTCATATTGTAAGAAGGACATAGAAGAAGAGCAACTCAGCTGATTTCAAAAGTGTGATACATTAATTATTAACCAGGATACTAAGTAGACGTTTTTTTAAATATTGGATGGTTATGAGGATATTGATGTAAATATGTAGTTCAAATGTAAGGAAGGCAGTAGAACCAGAAGGTAAACTAAGGAACAGGTTGGTTGGATATGAGCAAAATTTAGATAATGATATATGATAAGGGCGGATTATACATTTTTGAAACATTTGTTGGATTCACGATAAGCTAATGTCGTCTTTGTCCATTTGTCATGCGGAGTGTGTAACTTTGGGTGGCAGACTTGTTAAATATATATTATGGCAAGTTAGATGGTCGTTGTTATATAAGCTACAATACTTTTCTGTAGGAACTCCTCAGTTTATCCAATTAATGATAAAAATGATATTATGAACAATATTATGCTCTGCTGTATGTTTAACCAAACAGTTATTACCATCTTTTTTGTTTATATTTTATAACAAGCAGTTTAGTTTCGCTACCGCTGCTTACATACCGTACATCAATTGAAGTCTAACGAAATCCGCTGCGTGTTGTACAAAACGGATGCTGTGACCGTGTATTTCCGTTGGTTGACGCTGCCACACATGATACAAGTTTGGGATGTCAGCAATTGTCTTGGTCCACCAATGTCCACTGATTTTCCCATCACCGTGAACGAAAATGTAGTCTGGTTTTATGAACTTTTCTGCACCGAGGACACTCAGATAGTGTCGAAATTTAAACTTCATCTTTTCACCGAAGTGAATGAAGTGTACAACATTCGGAACCACGAAATCGTCACTGTTCAGACGGTTCCTCGACACAAACCGACTGAGTAATTTCGGTTCGAGGCCGTAGCTACGCATAAGCTCGACGACGTCGTACGACGTATTGTGTTTACTATTCAGTTCAGTCGTTAAATCTCTGAAGATTACTGCATTATCTATTATGTGGCAGCCGTCAGTTCGGCCTCCGGTTTGTGCATCATCGTGTGGTCTGGAAGTCATCCTTGTTCTTACAGTAAAGAGAAAGACCGCTGTCAAAATCAGGAATCCCAAAAAGAATACCGATGCAGCGAACTTCCGTCCCATGGTGGTATGTCAACTAGTACAGCTGGTGACACCGATCATAGCATGAATGTCAACTCGTCACGCAAGTGCAGCTGACTGCTTTGCCGCCGCTTGTGTATTCATTATCTGACATACGACGTTTACAGTTCACAGGTTGCTATGCGTGCGCTGTACACATTGATTACTTACTCAGACCAGTTGCCTGATAGTTGTTGACAGTTGGTAGTTGACATTTGGCAATCGTACCTAAGGGTCACTTTCTAAATTGTATTGACGGAGGCTATATTTTCTTTCAGATTACTATAACATATTAAAATTGATAACTGAATTACAACAAATACGTTTTCGACATCGTGTATTCGTGTCATATATTTACATAAAACTGATTATGTAATTTACTATTTAATGTATTACAGCAATAAGTTATGTACACGCTTAACCGCACAATGCAGGTTTGTCAAAGCACAATTCTTGTCAAAGCTTGTCATGTAACAACAAAAGAACCTGTAAATCACGGTTAGTATGTAATTACATCTAGATTATAGGTACGTTGCAGTAATGTACCACACTGCTCTCAGTCGTGAATGCTAAAATGTCACGAACATTTTATATTATGAATTTGTACTTGATGTATATGTGGACGAAAATGCAAAAATGCATTTATTGTATATTCCAATGTCCATTACAAAATAGCATAATAATGAGGCTGAACGATTTAAGTCAATGACAAAGAGGGCTGGCCAGGCCAAGAACGAAAAGGTAATTGCCCAGGTTCAATCCAACTTGAGAGTTAAACGAGTTATGGTCATGGTAAAGACTTTGGCAGCGGAATATTGGAGTGAGCCTCGTCTTGACCCGGACCCTGAGTTTAAACCCGAACCTGAGCATCAACCCAGTACTATGTAATTTGGCTTACACATCTTTTATACACACATATATATATATATATATATATATATATATATATATATATATATATATATATATATATATATATATATATATATATATATATATATATATATATAATTTAAGTTGAAGTTGAAATTAAAATTAAACGCCACGTCAGCAATATATGGGTTTTTCCCAATGTCTATTTTTAGCTACCACCAACAGCAATCGACCAAAATTGCCGTCACAATTGGGGGTATGAAAACAACACTATAACTAGTAGAGAGGTATTCGTTGGATGCTTGCACGACCTCCAGCCTGATTGCTCGTGCATATTACGGCGTTTCGTACAAATGAACTGGTGGTTCGGATTTCGCTGTGTTCGGTCCTGACTGGTGCTATCGGTTGGGCAACTCTCTTTCTCCTCTCTTCTTCCCGGGAATGGTCCATCCCTCATCAATCTCAACTTCTTGACGGCAGCGCCAGTCACAGTGAGAAGATCGCTGATGAACACATCACTCCTTTGCAACTTCTTCTGGAGTGTTTCGAATATCTCCAGGATGTCGCCCATCAGTGAGGTTATCCACTTCTATTGGTGGTTCCAAATTCTCAGAAACCCTTTGGCTTCAGCCTTCTCCTTTCTGTCGCTGGTACATTCTGGTGCCTGCATCTGTTCCCACACCTTAATGCAGGCCGGTAGGTTATTCAGCACAGCATCCACCAGCTGCAGCTCGTGCTGGGCAAACCTGACATCGTGGTGCCGGAGGAACTGTTTGATATTCCCGGCTTGCGCTGACAACATCTTCATCCTTCTCGGCGCCCGGAAGAATCGTACGAGCCCCAGTAAATTAGACTTCCAGATGCCCAGCTCCGGTGCGGTGCTGACGACCGACTCAATGGCTAAGTCCGATCGGTGAGCAGCACACCAGAAATTTGCCAGACCTCTCTGCACTTGGTCAGCAAGCAAACGCCATAACCCACTATGTCTGCCAGTGTTTGCCGATTCGCCATCAGTGGTGACACCGACGAGCTTCGTGTCTTTACCTCCGGTCAGATCCAAAGCTTTGTTCACCGCTTCCAGTAGTCCAGGAGCGCCGTTCTTATCTGGGGAATGCATGACGACGAACACACTCGTTACGCTACCATCACTGTTATCCATCCGTCCACTTACAAACTTGTGGTCCAACATTTGCCTGTCACAGCTGCCATCAATCTGCACACTGAAGACTGTGCATCGGTTGAACATTTAAGACAGACGCACTTTCTCTAGTTCGTATATGACATCCAGCATCTGCTTATAGTAGTTTGGGTCCCTGTGGTGTAGGTCGCTAGACGCGGGTGTGAATGGAACAAATTCCACATCTGCGCCATTTTGTCGCATAGCGGCCAACAGATGGTCCGACGCTGAACAAGCCAGAGATCGCATCGGCCACGATCGGGCGGAGACCGTTTCGATTAGACAGTCGTTGTATACGTCGACGGCCATTCGCAGAAGCATCGCAAAAACAATCCTATTGTAAACAGTGAGTACGCGTAGCCATGGATGCGACGTTGTGCACTCTTCACAGGCTTCGTCCATCTTCTTCTTGTTTGTTGCTGCTATATGCGGTTCAGAGATCATATGGTCAATGACCCTTTCCAGCCTATCACTACAGTCCGCCCTGACGCCGAAAAATTGTGTCTAGGCGTTGACATTTTGCGGCAGATTTCTGTAGCTCTTCTTGTTTTCGTTTTGCATTTTTGTCTCTCTTAGGCATGACTGGCAGGATATCGACCTGGACAAATTAGATGGTTAAATGTAATAACTAACTCAGGAAAAACATGTCTATTTGAAACACTTTTATAGTGGAATTACAATGCGAGCGGCGACATGCTCTAGACTCTAGACATAAATATACTGAAGATATAGTCCTAAGGCAGAAAAGAGAGTAATACAAACCATGCATACTACGTCTATCAATCAAATGGTTGGCTAAGTACATAACAAATAAAACTATAGAAAATGCGTACTTCCAAAACTGACATGTGCAAATGTTGATTACATTTTATGTTAATATATGGACCACCAAATTTTGAGTAACAATTTTCCAAAGTTGAAGTCCCTGCTGACCACCAACTTTCCATCTCACATGTAAACCACTATCAACTACTCATACATTTTAAAATTTATTTGTTTAGTATGTATACAATATGCTTCTTTGAGTTACCATGTTTAAAATTTCGATTTCTCAAAGATGCGGAGAATGAATTGGCTAGGTTACTGCCTCAATAAAAATCTACCCTGACAGGTTTATGGCTGTTGTGATGTTTGTATCATCTTACCTACAAGAGGGATCATTATTAAAATGTGATTATTTTATGATATTTGTTAAACGTTTCCAATTGCTTTCGTTGGACACTACACACACTTTGCCAGGTTTATTTATTATTTGAAGAAAAAAAAACAGCCGACTGAAAGGTTGTTGATACGTCGTTAATCCCCGCCCGCTCGCTCTCGACCAATGGTAATAGCGAATGGGCGTGGTTTAGTCTCGCCTATGCTATACCGGGTACGTTTCGCAATTTCGCGGCCAGGACACCGGTTTATGTTAACAGTTATTTCAACATCACTGTATAGAACTGGATTGCACGCGGCTCAATCGTGTAAAATGTGATGGCGGGTATTGTTGAATCATACACAATTTAAACAAACAGTAACATGCAGGTACACATATTTACATATACATAATCATTAGCTATTCTAGCACCGGAACACTGATGTCATAAATAAACACTTCTATCGCTATGGTATGGCTATGCCAAAGCACGTTTTCAGTTCTTCGCATGAACTGTATGAAGAAGCCATTCAGCAATACGTCATTGTTATTGCTATGATGCTATTACATTCCTCACTTCCGGTCGCATGCATTAACATAAACACACCATCACTCGGGTACTACTGCCTATGTCCATGATATTGCCATTATTCTTCGACTTTCGAGTGGAAAGTAAACCTCACCATTCGAGACGCATCGAACATGAAAATGGTAACATGAAAATAGTAACCTGGCATCTAGTTATGGAACAGGAAATATAAAGCTTTTTTTGAAAATGTAAGATTCCCCTCTGAACCATATCAATAAATTGATCTTTTGTAGACATATTGCCCTTCTTTAACTTTGGCCCTCTCTTGATTTGGCCACCAATGAAAATTAACTAAATCACACTAACAAAAAGAATACAAATTGTGACCTACATTAATACAAGGGGCTGGTTAAGGAGAATGGGGGCACGCATTGGGGGGGCAAGTTGGTTTGACTGGGGGATCAAATGAAAGGGCTGGTGGCATTGCCCCCCCCCCCACTTTGTATATTAAAAAACGCCCTGACACATGCCACAATACCGCCTATATTACACTCATACATGCCACAATAGGAAGCCATGTGACTAGTATCATTAAAGACAGTCTGCGACTGGTCGTATTATAAATGCCTACTTCGAACACATCCAACGAGAGTGTACACTGAGCATGATTCAACACATCGTTGTCATCTCCATGTCTTTGTATTTCAATGATTAAACCAATACAACCAACAATCACTTTCATTCATGTGCCCTCTTCGATGTCTACGTTGTAGCATCAATCGGTTGCACAGCTGATATTTGTACCCATTCTTCCATTGTCCACATTGTAGCGTCAGTCGATTGCTTTGCTGAGACAGCTGATCAACTTCAATACTGAGCCAACCTCTGTCTGAATGGTGATTACACATAGACGTTTTCAACGTTGTCACATCTGGATAGTGGAACAGTCGGTTTGAATTGTTATGAAGCACACATTGAGATTTGTACCGTGAACATCAAGTGAGTGTCTTGCACTTCATTACTATATTGATATTCCGAAATAGAAATATTGCGCAAACTGCTAGAAGTTTCTTTGAACGAATACGAGTCATCCATTGACTATTTGCGCTAGTTGCCAGGAACTCTCCGACATGGATTCACTGAACATATCGAGCTGGAACAAAGATAGCGGCCTACTTCAGGATCTACTGAATGACAGCGCTCGACTGACAAAGAACGTCGACACAAATATATTGTTTATTCCAAGTGTACCCCTCTTTCTTGTGACGGTGCTGGGCTTACCTGGAAACTTATTCGTGATTGCAGTGTATATCCGACGGACGACTACGTCTACAAAGGTATACATGTTTGTATTGGCCATCGCTGATTCGTCCGTTTGTATTTGTGGAATAGTTTTGACTAGCGTTCGGATTGACCACGTGATGTTGTGCGTTGTTCTTTATTTCGTTGACCTATCTATTATGTTATCGATCTATCTGCTGGCGGTCGTGTCGATCGAGCGCCTCATAGCAGTGTGGTGGCCTCACTCGTTCAACTTGGGCTCGGTGCGAGCTAAGATGGCAGTAAGTGTAATCGCGGTTCTCTCCGTTGTCTGTGCCGCAGTGATGACATTGGTGCGATTGCGTCAATATACCTCAGTAGTGCGAGTCTTTCCCATGCTTACTACCCTGTTTGGCGTCATAATAATGATTATTTCCTACATGCTAGTGGCAGTAAAGCTGCTGAAAACCGTAAGAGCAGCTCACACGAAGATCGGCACTCTAAGTGGGGCGCAATCGCTCGCACCAGGACCTTCAAAGACTTCACCCAATATTAATGTTAAAAACACCGGAAGAGTCGCATCTGGAGGGAACAAAGTACCTGCAACCCAAGTCAAGGCCTACAAGAGGGTGTCGTTGTTGTTCATCGTCACTGTGGTCTTCATTGCGTGTTGGCTGCCTCAGTGGTTGGCCTACGTCGGCATCTCCGTCTCAGCGGGTGTGCGGAGAGTATTCCTGCTCAACTCCGCTGTGAATCCGTTCATCTACAGCGCCGCCAGCGCCATGTTTCGAAACGACGTGAGACAGTTCTACCACAAGACACGGTCTACGTTGACAGCGTGTTGCCGCTGAACGTCTACTTCGACGTCAGCTGACGAGAGACCGGGTGGACGAAGAGCAGGAGAGAAAAGACTCTCGTACTGTTCTGGTTTTGATGGCCGCCGAGGGCGAAGTAACCCACATTGAAGACGCTGCTTTCGATATGGCGTATGATTATCCTGTTAATCCTTTTGGATTTCAAAAGTTCTAAACATAAACGTATACTTCGATGTTAGCTAATGACAGAGATCGGACGGATGAATAGCGAGCGAGGAAACTTCTCTGCCCCTGTGGACCGATGCTGGTTTGTTTGCTAGTGAAAGACAGTATGTGTCATCAGAAGGTGGCACATATTCAACACACCTGTCTTAGACAGACAACAGGCCAGAGATAAATATTGAAGGTCTGCAGAAATGTGGATTTGATTGAACTCTTGCACGATGTTATATATACAGGCGAAACGAATAATTACATAGGTGTGTTCTGCAATGATCGCATGCTAAAATAATATTTGTTAAGAAGCATGTTTCGTTTTGTTTCTTCAAATACGCGGTGTTAGCATGCACACTGCTTGTAGCATAAAGTAAAATGTTATAACTATATGCGTATTATCATAGATAACAGGAGTTCGTGTAATAATTTAGACATCTTAATGGTTTATAATATAACAATTATTAAGGCCAATGTGGGTGCATGGACAACCATTTACATCTTGCTGACATTAGATAATAATACTATAAATCCAACAATAAGAGCCACCTAGCGTCATAAACAAACAGCTCTAGCTGATGAAACATGTGCGATATCCTTTGCTCTTAATGTAAATGTTTGTAGAGTGTGGTATTCTGAAGACCGCACTTACATATCTTTGTATTTGTGTTAATTTAATTCCATTTCACTAGTATCGTAACAACGTAGCATTAACTAGAGTAGCAGTCTTATATAATTGGTTGTCGAAACAATACAATTATTGCTGTGTTTCCGCAGAGCGATTAGTCGAATCAGCTAAATGTATACAGCGAGTAACGATTTGTACAAACTGTTCCTTTGCGTAGATATCAACCACCAGCAATACCATGCTATGGTTATGCGTTTGCACCTAAACAAACGTGATGCTTTGTAGTTGTATTTGTCGTGATTATTGGCTAAATATTGGATATAGACATTTCTTCCGACTTCGTTTGTTATTTTTCAAAAAAGTGTACATGTTTGTGTTCCTAACACATTTTAAACACGCCATCGAAATTGTTTCATCTAAAATAGATTTTCTTACTTTCCTTTTGGCATAGCTGGCCGTGTTGACAAACGGTTGGTCATGTCATTCTATTGACATTACGAATCTTTTCTGACAAAAGCGGTGACACACAAATAGAACAGCGTTGCACGTATTATATTGCTATTTTCAAATTAGTATTTTTAATTGAAAATATGTGGTCATGTATAACAACTGCGAAATTACAACGTTTCGATCCAATCTTTTTCGTGACCTTCGTTTCCGATGCAGACTATTATTCTGTCTAACAAGATTTATCAAGATATCCATCCTTGGCAAAAGGCCAAGATGACAAGTGGACAAGTAAACCAGTGGCATATCCACAGTCAAACAATATCCCGTCTATGTGTAACTCGCCCCTCGGAGATATTTAAAAATTTTCAACAATATGTAGATACTCTGTTCTAATAATTGTTCGTCCACTGTGAGAATGAATACTTTCTGATATGCAATCTGCGCTGATGTTTCACTAACGTTACTTCATGTCCTCTAGTTCTACTATATTTTAAATGAGAAAAACATATTTCTATAAATATTTTCATACCCAATCAATATCTTTAAAATGTCAAATTGTTCTCCTCTTATCCCCCTTGTCTATAGGGTTGTCAAACTTCTTTAGGCGTTCTTCGTAACTACGGTCTCTCAGTTCTGGTATTAGTTTAGATGTTCTCCTCTGTATTCGATGTACTGAACCGATATCCTTACTAAGATATTTAGCATTCCTTGTCTAACCCACTCCTTGGAAAGATAACAACAAATTCGGACACGTAGGGCAGACCGGGGCAAGTTGTATGCAGGGACACGTTATTTTACGAAAACAGCACACGTGGGTTCACCATCGATAGTAGTTGGTTGGTTAACCAGGTGTGGACAAAACATGTATTTAACGAACTAACACTTTTTATTGCTATGCCCACATATTATCGTCTCACACAGCCACGTTTCATGTTACGTGAATGACACGTGAAACATACATACTGTATACTATAAGGGGTTATGCCAAGAAGAAGTTAAACTAAAATTCAGCATTTGTTTCTTCGTCCACGTCGCTCCACTGCAAAAATTGTGTTTGGGGCAAGTTGCTACAATTGTACTGGGGCAAGTTGTTATAACTGTAACAACACTCTGGCGACTCGCTCCGATGGCCAGCGAGTTGTGTGCTACAATGGCACAAAGAAGTAAACGACGTGTGAACGCTTTGTTTCACACGTGTAGCCAAGCGTACTGGTTTATAACCAGTACTGCAAATGCTAGCAGTATGTTTAAAAATACAATTGACAAATATTTCAGAAGGGCGGGTAACCGTTCACCTTCACCTTCGTACCTTGACCTTCATAACTTGTCCGAGACGGTCGTAGGGGTGCCATTGTCACACAGTCCTCGCAAGCGTTGTTAAATCAGGGTAAATCTTGATGGCACAGTCGTATTTCAACAATTAATAAATACTGCACGATTCATTGAAATATCGATGTGAATGCGCGTGTGCGTGAGTGCGTACGTGTGTGCATCATTCAATATATGTTGCCATTCACTATTTCATACTCCATTCAATAATTTACATTCCATTCACAATTTTTATGTTAGAATCTAGGGAACGTGTCCATGTAACCAAAAATTAAAAGCTTAAGATATGAAGCTGTGAACACCTACATTGTTATTTACTCTGTGTATAAGATGCATAGGTGTGTATAATACAATTAATGTAATAAAAGTAATATGTACGAGTGACACTTGCTTTGCGATCCACGCATTCTATGCAGTAACAACGTGCCCCGTTTGATGTAACAACGTGCCCATTTTGATGTAACAACGTGCCCGGTTTGATGTAAAAACTTGCCCCGTTTGCGGGATTAGTTGTTATAGTCGACCGCGTCTGGGAAACTTCACATGTCTACTTAACTATAATATGGAATATCATTGGTATGGTATTTTTTTTAATACGAATAATACATGTTATGTTGACATAGATAATGCATCTAACAAACTTTTCACAAAAAGTGACTTTAACTGAAAATCTTTACAACTAGCCCCAGTCTTCACTATACAGCGTTCGATCTTGAGCAGCATTCTCACCAGTTAACTGATCTCAAAGTGGCGGTGTCGGGTTGTTCCTGTTGTCCATTACTTTCCTGGTAGAAGTCACTGCAGCGCCGGAAATCGTGCAGATGGGGCTAATCGAACAATTAGTCAATTCAAAGCGACCTTCATATACGTGTCACTTATTTGGTTCTACCGCGTGCACTTGCCGACGGAACTAGCTCATTAAAACTCTTTCTGGCAGCACGTACGTGTGTTAGCGGCTGTTTCCGACAATAAACTTCGTGAAAGGCGGGTGCGGACGACATTAACAGACGGACACTGGGATGGCGCAGCGAGGCTTACAGGGACACAACTTCGACCGGATGTGGAGCACTTGGTAGCGTAACACAAGGTGTCACATCACTCAAGACGGCAGCGAACATATTAGCCTCGATTATCCAGGCTCCGTGATGTGACGCCACCGTACTTGTCATTGTATGTATGCATGGAGAATGTCGATTAATTAGGCTGGAGATTTGGCTAATTCATCAAATAAGATTTGTATCTTGTATCAATTTATATGATGCAATTCGAATCAACTTTAAACTTGTATTTTATCGACACAACTGTCACACTGAAAAGATAAATCATGCAAAATAATTGTTTAGCATGTAGTCTTTATAATGGCTCTGATTGGCTGCTAACACTTCATGATAACGTCTACAGAAAGCCGAAGTCAGCGAGTTCACGAAGGCGAACGAGAGTCGGATAAGCGAAACTAATTACATATGTATATAATATATTGAATAGAAAATCCAGTTGTTGATCACAATCAACACTTTATATTTAAGAATAATAATAGCAGTAAATCAAATTCCCGGACATGTTATTAAACATAATACAAATATGATTATTGACGCACTACATTAGTTACAGTGGACGCCACTGCTAATACACAATGCTACAGTGCATGACGTGTATTTAAACATTATTACATTTGATCATTCATTCTAGGTAAACATTTCGTTTTCAACATTTCCTGCTCCCAGTTGTATGAAACTGCCGTAATAAGAAACATTGACTTATAATATTAAAGTACCATCTTGGACTTTGCTAATTAAGGAATGGAATACTTATATCAGTGTAATTAATTTCGTGAAAGCATTTTACAGCTTGCGTAGGGAGAACCTTTGAAACATTCTGAGGCACTAAGGACAATTTTCTACATGAACTTCCCCTGCCTCCTCTTGAACTTCACCACCGTCACTACCATCGAAGACAGCTGCTCCAAGCGTCGCTGTTGAGGTAGCGTAGGTAGGGTAGCCGCGGTCTCCCTCATTTAAAAGTTGCACTCAATAAAAAGTTTGTGATGTATATCACGTAGCAGGGCGTTGTAGAACCGGGGAAGTCGTGAGGCTAGAAAGAGTGACTACACTGACTTCGCGCTGTTTTGTTCGTACGAAACGTCTGTGTTTAAAAAACATTTTAGCAGTCGATCAACCAGATAAGTTACGACTGTAACACCGGTGAGTGGTGGCATTAAATCGCACAGTTCAGAACATTACACAGTCGTGAATTGATACCATCTGAACGACTAAACAAAATCGAAATTGCGAGGCGCCTGACTATAACTGGTTCGAAGACATTTTGTCGGGCTCGTTATTGCAAGTTAATGGCCCGGGTTGTTGCCGATTATTTTTGTGCATCCAAAAGTATTCGTTAGGCGAAAATGACAGTTTAGAACGTTGGCTGTTTAACTGTGCGTGACCTGCACGTGACCTACCCGGCCACCATGTTCTTGAGGGCGATCTCAACGTGAAACCTCAAACCCCTCCCTCTTTCTCCCTTTCTCCCTCTCCCTCTCCCTCACCCTCTTCTACCTCCCCTCCCCTCCTCCTCTCCGCCTCTCCCTCCCCTCTCCCTCCGTCTCTCCCACTGCCCCTCCCCCTCCCCCTCCTCTCCCCTTCCTCCCTCCCCTCCCCTCGCGTTTACTCACGCATAACATTTGTATTGTAACGACATGGTAGAGGACACATATTTATTCAATACAACACAACCAAATAATTTACTGACACAAACAACAACTGGAGCTTCCAAAGAACACGTCATACAATCCTCAAACATCATTTGGTGGTACTTCATAATACGTGTCTATGTTTACTTTCTGTGTGACTAGACAATATTATTAAAACAATGTTATGCATTACACTGACAACCTAAGACGGATTGTATAATCTAGAGAGGTGCATGACGAAATAAGACATTCCAACTCAACAATATTCATGAAAACATTGTTAACAAAATCATATTCGTCTTAGAAATCTTCATTACGCCCACGCCGCAATTGTTTTTAGATAATTCACCAATCACCAACAGTCATGTATAAGCTACTAATATCTTCTAGTAATGTCGCCCATTCCAAACTAAATACGACACCTGAAACAATCCATACAAAATACAAAATACACTATTAACAACATTGCTTAAAACCTCCAGATGATATATATATATATATATATATATATATATATATATATATATATATATATATATATATATATATATATATATATATATATATATATATATATATATATATATATATATGTATATATATATATGTATGTATATATATATATATATATATATATATATATATATATATATATATACATATATATATATGTATATGTATATGTGTATGTGTATGTATATATATATATATATGTATATATATATATATATATATATATATATATATATATATATATATATATATATATATATATATATATATATATATATATATACATCTGGAGGTTTTAAGCAATGCCATACAAATTGTACTACAAATTGAGCAATCATTATGGAACTTTGCTAAAGTACCATCAGGTCAAATCCCAAATGACATAATTACCTTTTTCAAACGTCCTACTTACAACAATTAGAACGTAAAAACGATTACAAGAAATAAATTGACAACTTGGAGCGTGTGCGGCGGTAGAAACATCGCACGTCGTCCCGAAACATGGCGCTCATTACACTGTAAATAAAGGGATTAACAACAGAATTGAGCACGAAGAGTCGCCGCCAGCCAGCCGATGTGGGCACCCCGACGTAATACAGCCACTGTGGCATCCAACAGGCTATAAATACAACAGTAATGATGAATACTAACAAAACACTTTTGTAGCTCTTGGCTTGCTTTGCAGTTGTCTTGGTGACGCGAGATGGGGGCGCCGACGTCGTTGTGCCTGAATTGGTGCCAGTGCTGGTGCCAACCATTGGGATTACGTTCACAGTTTCGGGAACATTCGAAGGTCCCGGCTCTTCAGGATTTGCCTCGCGTGAAACTGCAACACGGATAGCAGCATTCCTTGCGTTTTTAAGCATCGTCATCGCCATCAGTGTGTAGCAAACAATCATGGTCAAGACGCACAGAACGATGAAAGTCATGGGAAATACTCGTGCCAACAGAAATTGCCTTGTCAATCGTGCCACGGCCATCACCGAAGACATCAAGACGGCGGCTGTTGAAATGACAGACAGTGCCTTCTTCGCCCGTAGTGCATTCATGCTGAACGTGTGTGGACGTCTAACAGCCAGAAGACGCTCGATTGACACAAACACCAAAAGATACATCGAGAAGGAGATCGCCGCATCAATGGTGCATAAGATGACTTGAACAGCGATGAAGTCAATCAACACTCTGGTCAGGACGATTCCACAAACACACACGGCGGAGTCAGCGACGGCAAGTGCAAACAAATACACTCTGGTAGATGACGTCATCTTCCGGAGATAAACCGTCAACACAAACAAATTACCCGGCAATCCTAGCAAACATACGATACATATAGCAACACTAGGAATGACGACCATCCTCGTTGGGTGAGTCTTCGTCATTTGGACGCTGTTGTTTAAAGCAAGTTGCGACATAGTAGAATCGTTGGTCCAGTTCAATGCGTGAACCGAATCCATATTGACGTGTTATGGCAAAGTCAGTCGTGGATGTCAATGTTTATACATAGCCATATCATTTTCATTAGTCTTTATTTGAATCACAGTACTTTGCCGAATTGCACCACAAATTGAATTACGTTCACTCAATTGTGTCTATCAAAGAATATCACACTTGTGTGTAGTAGTTCAACTGACAACGCAGTATTTGTATTAACCGTTTCTCCTCAAATCCAGGCATCCAGGTGGTCTGATGTATCGTAGAACGATCTGTGTCATACACCGTTGTTGTCAGTAGCAAACATATTTTCAAACTTGTATTCAAATAACTGTTTGTAGGATACCTTAAATGAATCTAACTGCGAATGCGATACTGACTTTCAGTTGACAAAACACTGCGATTCCGGTTGAGAAATGCGCTTTCGTTTTGTCGTCCTTCTGGCGTTGACGACGGGATGCAACTAAACTTTCTTTTTAAGTACAGGCGTCCAACATGGATGCACATAAATCAAACCCAGTGAAAGTCTCCCTCGTCGACTTTCAGTTGACAGAACACTGCTAATCTGGTGAAGAAACACGCACTCTTTTGGTCGTCCGTATGACGTTAACGATGGGTGCCGTGCGTTTAAAGGTTGCTATGAAATTATAGGTACAATCGTTGGAAACCCATCAAACCAACCAGTCTGCTTCGCGATATGAATATGACGAAAATGCGATGATCGTGTTCTGTCCGTCTCCGTTTATGCTGCTTGCTTATAAATACACTGACACACCCTACAGTAAACCGACGTCACTGCTAATCTCTTACTGGACGTAAGATGCAGTAGCGGGGGTTAATTTGTTAACCGTTAGCAAGGTGACACGATGACGTCATACCGTCCAACTTATTTCAAATCGATCTGCACGCCGTTAATGTACAGGCCGAATCTTTTATTTCAACGAAGTAGCATAGTGCTGTTATCATCTTATTAGTTAGTGGCAGTACTACAAATGGAATTGCTGTTGTTGCGCACTTGTCAATGTCTGTTATTATCATCTTTCGTCACATATTTTATTGAAACATATATACATATTTTTTCAACATTGCTTGACCATCCATCGATTCAACTATTGTTATGGGATTTGGTGAAGCCAGCGCCGGCTTTTATAACACATCATGAAGTAGCATTATTCCAGTAAAACTCAATTCGCACAAGACATATTTTGTCAACCAGTGGCAACTTGCACAGAAGGAAATTACTGTTTTGTTGGTTATCTAGCAACAGGCTCAATAACCATCACGACTGGAACGAATTGAATTGGCAGGTTTATTGAGGATGTTGCATGTTGCGCACGCACGCATTCACTCACGCACACACGCACGCACACACGCATGCACGCAGTACTTAGATATTCTTCTTATTTTTCTTTAGCATTGTGGATGAATCGAGTAATATCCCAGAGTCTCTCAAGTACGAAAGAGTACGATATGTTCTTGAATTTTCACAGCTTATTCCTAAATGGTCGAGGAATTGCTTATCTGGATTACATAAAAGACATTCTATCACGCAAAAACAAATTCACCCATCTCTGATTTGTTAAAAGCAAATATTAACACAATTATGATAGCTTGTTTTTACTTTTATATTAAAATGGATCTGGCTATGGTCACTTGAACCCAAAGGTTCGTGTATTTTAACATTGTCAACTATCAAGTATCGATTACGACTTGCCGGCTCGTGTGTACAGATTCAACCTATCTAGTATCGAATACGACATGCTGGCTTGCGTGTACAGATTGAAACGATCTAGTATCGAATACAATGTGGTGGTTTGTGTATACAGATTGAACGTATCTAATATCGACTACGATATGCCGCCTCAAGTGTACATATTGAACCTATTTAGTATCGAATATGACATGCTGGCTCGTGTGTACAGATTGAACCTATCTAGTGTAGAATACCACATGTTGGTTTGTGTATACAGAGTGAACCTATCTAGTATCGAATACGACATGGTGGCTCGTGTGTACAGATTGAACCTATCTAGTGTAGACTAACACATGCTGGTTTGCGTATACAGAGTGAACCTATCTAGTACCGAATACGACATGCTGGCTCGTGTGTACAGATGGAACCTAACTAGTATCGAATAAGGCATTCTGGTCTGTGCGTACAGATTGAAACTATCTAGTATTGACTACTACATGCCGGCTCGTGTGTACAGATTGAACCTATGTAGTATCGACTACTATATGCTGGCGCATATGTACAGATTGAACCTATCTCGTATCGAATACGAAATGTTGCCTGATGTGTACATATTGTACCTATCTAGTATCGAGTACTGCATGCTGGCTTGTGTGTACATATTGAGCATATCTAGTATCGCCTACGATATGCTACCTCGTGTGTACAGATTGAAACTACCTAGTGAACCTATTATCGAATATGACATTATGGCTCCTGTGTGCAGATTGAACATATCTAGTATACACTACGACATGCCGGCTTGCGTGTACAGATTGAACCTATCTAGTATCGAATACAACAGGCCGGCTCCTGTGTACAGATTGAACCTATCAAATATCGACTACGACATGCCGGCTTGTGTGTACAGATTGAACCTATCTAGTATCGAATACAACAGGCCGGCTCCTGTGTATAGATTGAACCTATCAAATATCGACTACGACATGCCGGCTTGTGTGTACAGATTGAACCTATCTAGTATCGAATACAACAGGCCGGCTCCTGTGTACAGATTGAACCTATCAAATATCGACTACGACATGCCGGCTTGTGTGTACAGATTGAACCTATCTAGTATCGAATATAATATGGAAGTTTGTGTGTACATATTGAACGTATCTACTATCTACTACGATAGGCCGCCTCAAGTACACAGATTGACCCTATTTAGTATCGAATACGACAACTTGATCTTGAATTCAAAAAGGGCTTTTTGCGGGTTTGTATTGGATTTTTCGGCTGGGCGAATGTGGTTTACTTCATTGCATCTGTGAACTTGAGTGTATATAGTAGCAGACAAAATAATTATTATTGCGTATCTAGAAACCTGCAAATGTTATCCATAATTATATGAAGAGTAAATGAGACAAACAAAATTGTTGCCGGATTGACGTATAGTTGAACACTGTGAGTAAAACACAAACAAATTAAACCATCATTGATATTATCGCCCATCTACCACCAACACACCTGCTGCAGTAATGATGATGAACTATTACTTGATTATTCCGATAACAATGATATTACATTTAATGCTACTTTGGAATTACCCATATTACATGACATACATTCATATGTAAATTTTTAATTGTATGATTACGACGATTTGTGGCCCAGCGATGCATTGTACAATGTTGAGCCAGACAATAGTGTTAACCAGAGCACGCATACTAATTGTAAATACTATAGTGATCGACAATTTGCATGTAATGTCAAATCCGATAGTGACTTTTTACTTATCCATTTCAATGCTAGAAGCTTAAATAAGAATTTCCAGAAAATTAAAGAGTATCTTGGTGATCTTAAACTATCTTTTGACATAATAGCCATTTCGGAGACTTGGGCTGAACCGAACACAACTGAAGACATTTTATTAAACGGGTATGAAGTTTTTCACATCGCTAGGGCAAACAGAAAAGGAGGAGGTGTCGCACTATTCGTAAATCACATATTTAATTGCACACTCCGTACAGCAAAATCTTTTGAAATTGAGAATCTCTTTGAATGTGTCACAATCGAATTCGACATACAAAAACACAAAAATATAATTGTGAGCTGTATCTATAGAACGCCGGGTTCAGACGTAGAGAGATTCTCTGAGTACATGGACCAATTACTTACATATGCCAACCCGAGTAAAACCAAATTTGTTCGTGGTGACTTTAATATTGATTTACTTAAACTGGAAACACACCCCGGAACAAAGCGGAATGTATGTATGGATTATATCCTTTAATAGTAAGACCAAGCCGTATTACTATCAACTCGTACACCCTAATATATAATATATTTACCAATCGAATCAATTACTCTGCTGATAGTGGGTTACTAATCGCTGACAGTAGTGACCACCTGCCAATACGCTTTCGTACTAATGCAAAATCAATGTGCATCTCGATATGTGGAGCGAGATTATGGAACTCCCTTAATGAAAACAATACCACTTGTAAAACCATAGACGCATTTAATAAATGCTACAAGTTAGATATTATTGCAACGTATTAATCACAATTTTATTTAGCAACGATTTTCAATTGTTACATGTTGTAAGAAATGCAAATATGCAATTACGTATCAATTGAGTTAACGGCTTAAGACGCCATGGGGTGAACCATAGATAAGTATTGTACTTCTGTTCACCCCATTTCCAACTCACCGTTGTGTATTCTTCATATGGAATACTACATGCTGGTTTGTGTGTACAGAGTGAACCTATCTAGTATCGAATAAGGCATGCTGGCCTGTGCGTACAGATTGAAACTATCTAGCATTGACTACTACATGCCGGCTCGTGTGTACAGATTGAACCTACGATATTCCGGCTCGTGTGTACTTAATGAACCTATCTAGCATCGACTATGACATGCTGGCTCGCGTGTACAGATTGAACCTACCTAGTATCGACTACGACATGCTGGCTCGAGTGTACAGATTGAACCTACCTAGTATCGACTACGACATGCTGGCTCGCGTGTACAGATTGAACCTACCTAGTATCGACTACGATATGCTGGCTCGTGTGAACAGATTGAACCTATCTAGTATCGACTACTATACATACTGGTTTGTGTGTACAGATTGAACCTATCTAGTATCGAATACGACATGCTGACTCCTGTGTACAGATTGAACATATCTAGTATCGAATATGACATGCTGACTCATGTGTACAGATTGAACCTATCTAGTATCAAATACAACATGCCGGTTCGGGTGTACAAATTGAACCTATGTAGTATCGAATACGACATGCTAGCTTGTATGTATAGATTGAACCTATCTAGTATCGACTACGATATGCCACCTCATGTGTACAGATTGAACCTATCTAGTATCGAATACGACATGCTGGCTTTTGTGTACAGATTGAAACTATCTATTATCGACTACGATATGCTGGCTCGTATGTACAGATTGAACATATCTAGTACCGAATACGACATGCTGGCTTGTGTGTACAGAATAAACCTATCTAGCATCAACTACGATATGATGGTTAATGTGTACAAATTGAACCTACCTAGTAAGGAACACAACGTGCTGACTCGTGTGTACAGATTGAACCTTCTTATGTGCGTGCGGGCGTGCCTACTTGCATACATCTTGCGAGTATTTGCCATTGCTTTTCTGTTTGGCTGAGGTGATCAAGGAAATATTTTCGTACAGAGTGTTCCTCCTCTTCAAGACAATGTTTGACATCGCATAGATATGCTGTTAACTCAAAACTGTGGTGGCATCACTGGGCAAAATGCTACCGGACTGCACATCTACTCTGTAATCGATAATTGTACGACATAAAGAAAAGAATTAAACGAATGATATCATCTGCTGTCTCTGCTTGTGTCAGTGTAATTTAGTATTCCGTTTATCACCCACCTTCCGATTCATTACCCCGTCGATAATGGGTAACTTATAACTTAGCAACAGTAACCTACATACATTAGTCGCATTTTCATAATATAACTTGAAGGGAATTGTGTTGCATTCATTTGACATATTGCAGGGCTTACAACTGCTAAGCAGTTATGGCTCACATAAACGCTACTTGCTTCTTATATCGAAATTGGCGGGTTTAGCTCGTGTATTTGTGTTTCGCATTTATTTCACATAATATTGTGTAGTCTAGGCCCATTGCTTAAGTAATGGACCCAACATGGAAATAAGTAGAAAACAGATAATTCAGGGTAGTTGCAAAATACTGTTTTGAACAACATATCAAAAGTCCCCTGATTTCCCCTGCGTGCTTTTGTCACAACGTGGCTAGATATTTGGTAACTATTTCGGAGTGTAGGTCATTAGGTTGAAACCACACCCATTCATGACTTCCACCGTCCATTCCGTTGACACTATCACAGATTGACTAATGTAGTACATTGAATGCAATATAGGCCATATACAATACTTTTACTTAATGAAAAAATGTATTTAATGCATTGTTGATGAAACTAATGGCTTGGTAATTCTTAAAAATGGAACTGTTTCCTTAACTTGATAGACCGATAATTCTAATTCGATAACTGAAATCGATTTGGAAATAGTGAATACGTTTTAAATTGTAGATACCTATTATATTTTAAGCGCATTTAGCCACAAATGAAGATATAATGCGATCACTATTCCACAATTTAAGTGCTACTATGCCTATTTGCTATGTTTGATTTAATTTAAATAATACCCTGGGTGCAATCATCAGAAATATGAGTTCGATGCCAAACATCATATTGCAATCCCGAATAGAAAATATAAGTTCAAACTCTACCACGTGTTTTGAAACTACCACGTTTTTTGCAGATTGGACGGATACCGGCTGGATTCACACAATAAAAAATAAACTAACTTGCATATAGTTAATATTTTATTTCTGACTGACATACAAGATTTCCAGCCGCGTCATCCTGAAAAGAATGTCCACAGCTGCTGACTCAATCTTACGTCAGGAACAAGCCGGGTTCACAAGAGGCAAGTCGTGCATCCGCCATATTTTCACGTTACGGCAGATTTTTAAACAAAGCACGGAATGGGAACAGTACGATCTACATTACCTTCATTGACTTGAAAAGGCCTTTGGCTGCCGGAGAATTATTGTGGAGAATCCTAAGTCACTACGGGATCCCACAGAAGATGGTAAATGTTATCAGTTTACTCTACACACGTCGAGTGCCAAGTCGAATGTAACATCCACCTGACAGACAGCTTCAGCATCAAATCTGGAGTAAAGTGGGGATGCATTCTCTCACCATTTTTTGTTCATCCTCGCAATTGACTGGCTGATGACACAAATCACCAAAGATGGAAATAGGGGCATCAGGTAGACACTTACCTCCATCTTGGAAAACTTGAAATATGCAGATGATGTCGTAGTGCTGTCCAGCAGGCACAAGGTCATGAAAGAAGACACATTCGCATCAACAGCAACCTAACTGTTGGGGAGCAACTACGAGACAGACAACCCCATTGTCATATTCAACAGTGATGCCTTGGAAGAGGTTCAGGACTTTGCATACATGGAAGCAAAATGGAGGCTCTGCTAAATATGGCATGGTTAGAATCAGAAAGGAAAGCTAGAGTTTCGCTAGTAACGTTCTCGATGTACTTCTATACGGCTCCGAGTGCTGGAAAGAGACGCAACATTCCTGTCCACTAAGATCAAGAAGCGAATATGGAGATGACTTGGGTACGTGTGCCGAATGTCACCAGATGCACAGCCCAAAAAGCCTTACCCTGGACAGCGGATTGTAGAAGGAGACGTGGTCGCCCGAAACAAGCATGGAGACGAACACTGCAAAAGGAGATGAAAGAATGCCGCCTGATATGGGACACCATCACCAAACGGGCTGCAGACCGACAGCAGTGGCGCCCTCTTGTTGATGCCTTATGTACCACCTGGCACGAAGAGGATTGAGCGAGTGTAATGTTTGTTTCTGTGCTACTTAGATAAGGTTAATATGACAGTTTATTTTAATATTTACAACGATTATTTGAATACAGACATAATGAGCACGTTCAAATGTCACAGTCTGAACCTTTGGTCCATTACCGTAGCATTTGTAGAAATCACGTTTTTTAATTTCAGTATATTTAGTAATAATAATAATACTATAAAATACTTCCATTACGCTAAAATCCTCGGGAGACCCAAGCTCGGCAGCGCACCATAACCAAAAGGGGTTAAGCAGTTCATAACCAAAAGGCAGTTCCAGTTGTAAACAGTTGTATTGGCACACTGGGGAGCTATGGAGGATAAGCTTAAACAGATGTTTGTTTTCTTTCTTTTCTGTGTTGAATTTGAGATATGAAGTTAAATCTAGGGGTGCTTTCACGTAAAGGGTACACATTTATTCCCACATAGCATCATAAAACAGAGTGTTCCAATTAACTGGTTACTGTTATTTTCCAACACTATATGATACCCTGATGTATTAGGAGCATGGCTTTATATATATATTTCCTGAAGAATGGCTTCAAATTAAACAAATTATAGAGGACATTTCTGTGACACACAACATAACATTATGATATCAGGTATATATATTCTTTTGCAAATGGCGGTACTGAATAAAATAATATAATTACAATTACAAAAAATATATTCCGCCGAAATCCTCCAGAACTAGATATCAGTAGCGCGTTAAACCCAAAGGATTGGATAATCTCAAATCGGTTTATAATTTTTAATTCACCAATAGTTGAATGATGGGCTAAGGCGGATAAGTATGGACAAAAATATGTCGGAATGTTATCATATTTCCTGTAGACTTAAGTTTGAGCGGGCCTAGTTCCGACATTTGTCTTAAATCTGGGAATAAAAATATACAATAACTAGAAGATGGAAACTGGCAATGTTTTTAGCAGGAGTGAGCAGCGAACATAAACACGGTGGTGGCGTAGATGAACTGTTGCTTGATTCACTAAAAGATGGAAACTGGCAATGTTTTTAGCAGGAGTGAGCAGCGAACATAAACACGGTGGTGGCGTAGATGAACTGTTGCTTGATCCACTAGAAGATGGAAACTGGCAATGTTTTTAGCAGGAGTGAGCAGCGAACATAAACACGGTGGTGGCGTAGATGAACTGTTGCTTGATCCACTAGAAGATGGAAACTGGCAATGTTTTTAGCAGGAGTGAGCAGCGAACATAAACACGGTGGTGGCGTAGATGAACTGTTGCTTGATCCACAAGAGTTTTACAAGAGTTTACA
Source organism: Lamellibrachia satsuma (assembly GCA_033239005.1). Classification (NCBI taxonomy): domain Eukaryota; kingdom Metazoa; phylum Annelida; class Polychaeta; order Sabellida; family Siboglinidae; genus Lamellibrachia; species Lamellibrachia satsuma. Next base: position 9,531,786 of record BSQZ01000023.1, read on the forward strand.
CCCAATATTCTGACACACGGGCTTTTTAAAACATTGAAAACCGAATTAAGGTAGTATATATTTCTTAATTAACCTAATTGGGATTATTTTTCATTAATTATTATTATTAATTAAATGGATTGATAAAAAATACATTGCTAAGTTTTCTTGACATTTCATCAAAGCTTCAAATGTATTCAAAACGTCCATCATAACTATAATATATGATATTATATCAATAATGCCCAAATGTTCTGAAGAGGATATTGGTTTAACTCATTTGATCTATGTTAAAATTATTAATTATACAACAACATGAAATGAATTATCGTATTGCTCACATATGCTGGCTTGCAAGCTTCTTATGCCAATGAAAACAAGATGAAAATTATTTGAAATGGTCAACTAACTTCATTAATGTCTAACATTAGCTAAATACATTGATACAACGGCTAAGTACAATGCTATGTTTCACTGATATGTCAAAAGAGCTGTAAATGTATTCCAAATGTTTACCATAGTTATAGGAGATCATGCTATAACAAATGCGTTAAACAAATGTTCAGAACATCGGTTTGACGCATGTAAAAACGTTGTTATTTCCACAGTATTCAATCATTGGAAGTAAACTATATACTTGATGGTCGCACAACATAATTTAATTGTTTTTAATAATACAGTTCGAACTAGTTATCCTTTTATCATCTTCTTCATATCAGCCATAGCCCCTGAGGACCGTTGACAAAATGTATTATAGTTAATTCATACTTGCATAACATATGTTTTCTAGATACCTTAAGATTACGCCTGTCTACTCTTATATAGCCAAAGCTTATACAGTGACATTGAATATAGTCATGTAAACATCTCATGGTTTATATCCTGTTTGACGTTGTTCTGGAGAGCACATTCCATTTAACACATCCGAAAGGCCTGTTGACTGGGGTAGTGGAAAAGCATGCATTAATGTGTACTGGTTTATTACTGTTTGGCATTGGATTGTTGGTGTTCTGGAGAAAATCACACGCACCAGTTTATGAATGCCACATATTGTAAACCTAAATACTTTAGAAAAAATTGGCTTTTTGTTTTGTATTTGAATTACCTAGTAAATTTAACAACCACATTTTGGATCAATAGAAATGTATTATTAATAATTGTATTTGGTGTCTTTTTTGAGGAAGATATTCCAATTTATTTTTTACGGAAAATCCGCCATTAAATACAAATTGACTTAATGCCGTACCTACTATTCCAATTTGCATAAAATGTGTCGGGTTTAGTTCACTGATTGATGTGCAATTTAATTAAAAACAATTCTGGATAACCTGCTCCATATTAATGCAATGCAGGTTTTAATTATAAAATCAACTGAAGTGTGACTAAGAAGTGTGTCAAAACCAGCATATATGTCGGAGTGTTCGTCACGGAAGATTTGCTGTATTTATTTTTTTACTGTGTCGTTATTCCTATAATTAAACGGTGCTGTTAGTTCCATGTTTCACAACGACGTTAGGCAATCCTGCCGCAAACGCATTAGTTGACAGTGTTTCACCACTGAATGCTCGATCTGTCGTCAACTGGCGACTGAGCGAGAAAAAAACAGAAGAGTATGCGACGAAAGCGTTCTCATCTCACAGGGACGAACTAATAAGTCAGCATTAAAGTACATACAATTCATACAACTATTTACACTATTTACATTGCTGAATGAGTTTACTCTTTGTTGACAGGTTGACCTTGTTGTGGGTCTCCCTCTTTCCTTGCTGTTGGTTGTCCTCCTTCCTTTTGTGGCTCTCCCTCCTTCCTTTTGCGGTTTTCTCTGTTGCGTTGCATTTCTGCCCTCTCTAAGGGGGTGGCATCGCGTTTTAGGAAGATACTCTGGAATTTCTTGTTTTCTGACTTAGCTAGCAGTGTTGCCTTACTCAGGATCAGTGTCCTCATTTGCTCAGTTTTCACTTTGATTCTTAGTGGCTTGGGTATCTCTTTATCTGTTGACTCGCTGTTCGTGCTTGTCTGCAGCCGTGTCACAGCAACCACTTCAACGTCGTCCAGTTTCAATTCTCGACACAGCTGTAGAAAGCATTCTTGGTCGTGTTGCTTCCTGTTATCTGGGTCATCCGATTTACTTTCAGGTACGTTGAAAGCAATGATGCTGGTTTTGCGTATGTCTCTCTGTGTTATTTCTCTTCAGGTTTCCTCTTTGTTTCGCTCTAGTTCAGACTCCATCATTGAAAGTTGCTTCCTCAATACCTAGACATCGCTAGGGTTTGAATTTGGCTCCATAGTGTTTCCTGTAGACTAGCCAGATCTTCTCGCAGGTATTTTATCGTGGATGTGTCATCTTTCAGTCTCTTGAGATCAGTAACATCTTCTGTCAGCTTGTTGAATCTGGTGTTGACAGATTTTATATCTCCTTTCAACTCACTCTTTACTTTCTTGATTTCTTCCATTGCCTTCGTCATGTAGTGGTTACATCTTTCTTCAATAAGCTTGTCTGTTTGGGCTGCTTGTATAGCAGGACCCCGGCATGTGATGCAGAACCGGTTCATATCGTCATCCTTCAGTAAGTTGAATTTCGCTTCTGACATATTTGCACAAACGAGGCAAATCCATTTTGCACATCGTTCGCATTGTAAATTTTTTCAACATGTTCTGAACATGTGTCGCATAATAGCTGTGTTTCACTTGTCGATTTTTTGGCTTCGTTGACGTTGAACTTTGTGATGAAATTCTGGACTTACTTTTTTCCTTCACGGAGCCATAGTAGAAAAGTTATTTGCTTACCTCATAGACGCTGTCTCTTGTTTCATTGAAACTTGTTACTCCCCATAATTAACTGTTCAATTATAAACATTTGAATTACTCTCAGGCCCACTGTGGACACCGGAAGAAATCAGGACCGGTGACCTCTAACCTTACTCTAACACCGGATTTTCGATGTAAGACAATAATTTGCAAGAAAAATACCGCGCTGTTTTCTGAACTGCTACCGTTTCCGACGCATGCGCACAAACGTAATGTCTCTCTATGTAGATAATTACGAATCTTTTCTGACAAAAGCGGCGACACACACATAAAATAGCGTTTAACTTTGCAAATATTATACTGCTATTTTCAAATTAGTATTTATAATTGAAAATATGTGGTCATGTATAACACCCAAATAACCGTCAAACAGCGAATATTAGACAAACAGAAGGTGAGTGTTGCAAGTTTTGTAATCAAACGTGTAGTTTGCTATGTGCCAAATCTACGTTGCATTACCAGAAACTGTCACAGCACAAGCTTATATTAGACCTAATTAATATGATTTCACCGCGGAATCAACTGCGAAATTACAACGTTTCGATCCAATCTTCTTCGTGACCTTCGTTTCCGATGCAGATTATTTCTATCTAACAAGATTGATCAAGATATCCATTCTTGGCAAAAGGCCAAGATGACAAGTGAACAAGTAAACCAGTGGCATATCCACAGTCAAACAATATCCCGTCTATGTGTAACTCGCCCCTCAGAGATATCTATAAAATGTCTACAATATGTAGATACTCTGTTCCAATAATTGTTCGTCCACTGTGAGAATGAGTACTTTTTATATGCAATCTGCTTTGATGTTTCACTAATGTTACTTCATGTCCTCTAGTTCTACTATATGTTTTTAATGACAAAAACATATTTCCATAAATATTTTCATACCCATTCAGTATCTTTAAAAAATTCAAATTGTTCTCCTCTTAACACCCTTGTCTATAGGGTTGTCAAACTTCTTTTAGGCGTTCTTCGTAACTAACGTATCTCAGTTCTGGAATGAGTTTAGATATTCTACTCTGTATTCGATGTACTGAACCGATATCCTTATAAGATATTTAGCATTCCTTGTCTAACCTACTCCTTGGAAAGATAACAACAAATTCGGACACGTAGGGGAGACCTGGGCAAGTTGTATGCAGGGACATGTTATTTTACGAAAACAGCACACGTGGGTTCACCATCGATGGTAATTGGTTGGTTAACCAGGTGTGGACAAAACATTTATTTAACGAACTAATACTTTTTGCTATGCCCACATGATATCGTCTCACGCAGCCACTTTTCATGTTTCGTGAATGAAACGTGAAATATATATACTGTATAGTATAAGGGGTTACGCCAAGTAGAAGTTAAACTAAAATTCAGCATTTGTTTCTTCGTCCACGTCGCTCAACTGCAAAAATTGTGTTCGGGGCAATTGGTTACAATTGTATTGGGGCAAGTTGTTACAACTGTAACAACGCTCTGACGGCTCGCTGCGATGGCTCAGCCAACTAGTTGTGTGCTACAATGGCAGAAAGAAGTAAACGCATTTAATCACGACGTGTTAACGCTTTCTTTCACATAGAAGGGCGGGTAACCTTTCACCTTGACCTTCATAACTTAACCGGGACGGTTGTAGGGGTGCCATTCTCACACAGTCCTCACAAGCATTGTAAAATGGTTGGACTCTAGATAAGCCAATGGCTTCCTTGTCCACCTGCCATCTGAATGTCTTGCTTTTAATGGCCATGTTGTTAAATCTGGGTAAATCTTGATGGCACAGTCCTACTTCAGCAATTAATAAATACTGCACGATTCATTGAAATATCGATGTGAGTGCGCGTGTGCGTGAGTGCGTACGTGTGTGCATCATTCAATATATGTTGCCATTCACTATTTCATACTCCATTCAATAATTTACATTCCATTCACAATGTTTATGTAAGAATCTAGGGAATGTGTCCCTGTAACCAAAAGTGAAAAGCTTAAGATATGAAGCTGTGAACACCTACATTGTTATTCACTCTGTGTATAAGATGCATAGGTGTGTATACTATAATTAGTTCTTAAGTACGAGTTACACTTGCTTTGCGATCCACGCATTCTATGCGGTAACAACGTGCCCCGTTTGATGTAACAACGTGCCCCGTTTGATGTAACAACTTGCCCCGTTTGCGGGGCAAGTTGTAATAGTCGACCTGGGAAACTTCACACGTCTACCTAACTATACTATTGAATATCGTTGGTATGGTACATTAATAAGAATAAAACATTTTATGTATACGTTGACATAGATAATGCATCTAGCATACTTTTCACAAAAAGTGACTTTAAGTGACAATTGCTTTGTCACCAATTAACTAATATCAAAGTGGCAGTGTCGGGTTGCTCCTGTTGTTCATTCCTTTCCTGGTAGAAGTCGCCGTCGCGCCGGAAATCGTGCAGATGGGGCTAATCGAACAATTAGTCCATTCAAAGCGACCTTCATATACGTGCCGCTTATTTGGTTCTACCGCGTGCACTTGCCGACGGAACTAGGCAAAGTCAATCGCCATACAATTTTTCTATTTGGCTTTTGCAGTTGTAAAGCGAAGAGCTCGCTCGCCAGAAATGTACGCATTTTCATGAAACGTTAAACCTTATAAAAAAACGTCATAAACACAGCAATAAACACATATTTCATGTATGTATGCATTCTTACATGGATATCACTAAAGTTATCTGACAATAATCATGTAAAAGTGTGAAAGTATTACCTTTTTGTCAGAACGCATGTGCGTGTCAAAATTGTTATATAACTGGATGTTGTGTGAGCGAGATTACCAAACGGGATTCTCGTAAAGCAATATAACGTCACGCTAAGAATTGCCGTCTGCTGGCCATATAGTTACATCATTAATCATCCCCCTATAAACTACTGACTTACCAACGGGTGTTTTATTTATGTCTGTGCTGCTGGCCCACTCTGGCCTCATTCTACACGAAATCGAGTTTGACCATGTGACCCAAAGGCAACATCACGTGCACAGTATGGTGGCTAATTGTAAAATGTTTTCTATGTCACCGATAAAAGTACTGATAAGTAATTATTTGGAGCACATTTCTTCAGTTTCTTGATGCCCAGGTGTCGCATATATGTCACAGAATATACATGTGAAACGGTTAGTGCGTATCGGTTTAAAAAAATAAGTTATTAGTTCCGTAGCCATTTGGCTACGGAAAGCCCAAATCCGCGTGTTGAAAAACCCGAGTGTTGAAAAACCTCAAGAGTGGGGTGGACGATTAAGCCTACGACGGAACAAGCTCATTAAAACTCTTTCTGGCAGCACATACGTGTGTTAGCGGCTGTTTCCGACAATAAACTTCGTGAAAGGCTGGTGCGGACGACATTAACAGACGGACACTGGGATGGCGCAGCGAGGCTTTCAGGGACAAATCTTCGACCGGATGTGGAGCACTTAGTGGCGTAACACAAGGTGTCACATCACTCAAGACGGCCGCGAACACATTTGCCTCGATTATCCAGGTTCCGTGATGTGGCGCCACCGCACTTTTCATTGTATGTATGCAGAATCTCGATTAATTAGGCTGGAGATTTGGCTAATTCATCAAATAAGATTTGTATCTCGTAACAGTTTATAGGATGCAATTCGAATCAACTCTAAACTTTTATTTTATCGACACAACTGTCAACCTGAAAAGTAATTGTTTAGTATGTAATCTTTATAGTGACTCTGATTGGCTGCTGGCGCTTCATGATAACGTCTACACAAATGGAGTGGGTAACAGTCAAACCACGCCCTCGAAGCCAGACTGCCTTGTCAGCGAGTTCACGAAGGCGAACGAGAGTCGGATAAGCGAAACTAATTACATATGTATAATATATATTGAATAGAAAATCAAAATCAACACTTTATATTTAAGAATAATAATAGCAGTAAATCAAATTCCCGGACATAATATATATTATTATTAAACATAATACAAATATGATTATTGACGCACTACATTAGTTACAGTGGACGCCACTGTTAATACACAATGCTACAGTGCATGACGTATATTTAAACATTATTACATTTGATCATTCATTCTAGGTAAACATTTCGTTTTCAACATTTCCTGCTCCCAGTTGTATGAAACTGCCGTAATAAGAAACATTGACTTATAATATTAAAGTACCATCTTGGACTTTGCTAATTAAGGAATGGAATACTTATATCAGTGTAATTAATTTCGTGAAAGCATTTTACAGCTTGCATAGGGAGAACCTTTGAAACATTCTGAGGCACTAAGGAAAAGATGGTGAAACTCATCCATATTTTCTACATGAACTTCCCCTGCCTCCTCTTGAACTTCACCACCGCCACTTCCATCGAAGACAGCTGCTCCAAGCGTCGCTGTTGAGGTAGCGTAGGTAGGGTAGCCGCGGTCTCCCGCATTTAAAGGTTGCACTCAATAAAAAGTTTGTGATGTATATCACGTAGCAGGGCGTTGTAGAACCGGGGAAGTCGTGAGGCGAGAAAGAATTGCTACACTGACTTCGCGCTGTTTTGTTGATACGAAACGGTGGTGTTTAAAAAACATTTTAGCTCTCGATCAGCCAGATAAGTTACGACTGTTACACCGGTGAGTGGTGACATTAAATCGCACAGTTCGGAACATTACACATTCGTGAAATTATACCATCTAATAATAATAATAATAATTGACTTCTATGGCGCCTATATCCTCAGGAACCTGAGCTCAGAGGCGCAACAAAACAGAATCAGTAAGCGTAATCGTAAACAAAGACGCGCAAAAGTCAGTATCAGAAACGAGGGACAACCGAACATTTATGGTGGGAATGCAATTTGGAATAGATATGTCTTGAGTTTTTTTTCGGAAAATAGCAATAGTTTCGGATGTTTTCAAAGCGATAGGGAGTTCATTCCAGACCCTAGGCGCAGCGACAGAGAAAGCACGTTTACCCAAGTAAAGTTTTGTTTTAGGTATAATAAGTTGTTGTGAAACTGATGATCTTAGCTGCCTAGGGATATTTGAAAGATGCAGGAGACTAGCCAAGTAGAATGGTTGTTGTGTCGATAGAGCACGATATGCAAGAGTGGACAGCTTAACATTAATTCGATAAGAAACTGGAAGCCAGTGTAACTGTTTACGTAGTGGTAGTGACGGTGAAAACCGAGGCGCCCTGAGAACCACACGTGCCAGACAATTTTGTACTCGTTGGAGTTTAGCCAAGTCTCTTTTAGCAATGTTGTTTAGTAGTGAATTGCAATAGTCAAGACGGCTGCTAATTAGTGCCGTTAATCTACGCGACTAAAAAACATCTAAATTGCGAGGCGCTTGACAATCGGCATAACTGGTTCAAAGACATTTTGCCGGTCTCGTTATTGCTGCAAATTAATGCAAATCGTTGCTGATTATTTTCGTGTATCTAAAAGTATTCGTTAGGCGGAAATGACAGTTTACAACGTTGATTGTTTAACTGTGCGTGACCTGCACGTGACCTACCCGGCCACCTTTATTTCTAACGTTCTTGAGGGCGATCTCAGAACATGCATGTACGACACAACGTGAAACCTCAAATCCCTCCATCTTTCTCCCTTTCGCCCTCTCCCTCTTCCCCCTCTTTCTACCTCCCCTCCTCCTCTCCGCCTCTCCCTCTCCTTTCCCTCCCTCTCTTCCCTGCCCCTCCCCCTCCCCTCGCATGTACTCGTGCATAACATTTGTATTGTAACGACATGGTAGAGGACACATATTTATTCAATGCAACACAACCAACCAATTTACTGACACAAACAACAACTGGAGCTTCCAAAGAACACGTCATACAATCCTCAAACATCATTTGGTGGTACTTCATAATACGTGTCTATGTTTACTTTCTGTGTGACTAGACAATATTATTAAAACAATGTTCTGCATTACACTGACAACCTAAGACGGATTGAACAATCTAGAGAGGTGCATGACGAAACAAGACATTCCAACTCAACAATATTCATGAAAACATTGTTAATAAAATCATATTCGTGTTACACCAACGCAATTGTTTTTAGATAATTCACCAATCACCAACAGTCATGTATGGGCTACTAATATCTTCTAGTAATGTCGCCCATTCCAAACAAACACGACACCTGAAATAACCCATACAAAATACAACATACAATATACAACATTTACAACATACAATATTAACAACATAAATACCATAATCGACAGTACTAGAACGGCGACGACAACCGACATTATTATCAACGGAAAGTAACGGAACTAATTAAACTAAACTAAACATGTTTTAACATTGGCTCTCTAATATCGTGTCTGGCTGTCCCGCATGCCAGATTTGGTATCATTTGTTTCATGGTTCAATAAATACGGCTACCAATTCCAATCCTTATATATATATATATATATATATATATATATATATATATATATATATATATATATATACATATATATACATATACATAATACATATATACATATATACATATATATATATATATATATATATATATATATATATATATATATACATATATATATATATATATATATATATATATATATATATATATATATATATATATATATATATATATATATATATATATATATATATATATATATATATATATATATATATATATATATATATATATATATATATATATATATATATATATATGTATATATATATATATATATGTATATATATATATGTATATATATTTATATATAACATCTGGAGGTTTTAAGCGCCACTTGAATAGATAGAAATACGCTGCTATGTTGGTTTGGCTGCACTGAAGCAGTATTCCACAGGAGGGTTTGGCCGACTTGAGAACGAAATAATTGACATCTTACGATGTTACACAAATTGCGCATACATTATGGAAGTTTGCTAAAATACCATCAGGTCAAATCAATAACGACATAATGACATCCTTCAAACGTCCTACTTACAACAATTAGAACGTATAGATCGATTACAAGAAATAAACTGACAGCTTGGAACGTGTGCGGCGGTAGAAATCTCGTACGTCGTCCCGAAACATGGATAAGGATAAGGATAAGGATAAATTTTATTTGTCCCAACAGCAAAAGACATAGATAAATTATATTGAGTGGCAATATAAATTATATAAATACATATGATACATGCACATATAGAACTGTACAATATGTAATAGCAACTAATAAATCATCAATAAAAGTAATACATTATGCAACAACAACCAAAAAAAAAAAAAACATTTGCTGTGGGAAGGGAGACTCCTACTAAGACCAACAATGGTCGCTATCGTAGGAGCCACCCAAACTAACAATAACAATAAACATATATTCCCTATACATATATTTCTACATTAAAAAAGTAGAGAGCATGTTTGGTTTTTTGTCTGTGTCTTACATATAATCAATTTAAGTGTGTGATGATGTGTTTTATGTGTTATTTTCGCCTGTACGCGTGTAAGCATGTGTGCAAGTATACAAATTGAAAAGTTTAATTGTGATTGCATGAACTGTGTTATGCTCATTCATAATTTATTTAATTTAGTTGGCATATATAGCAATTTAGGAGAGTGCATGTGTCATTATATTTTTGTAGCATGTAATTTTTGGCATAACTTGAAAAGCCTTTCAAACTATGAGTTACTATCTTGTCTATAACTAAATCAGGGATATTGTTTATAACATGTGGCAAGTTGTATTTAAGAATTTTTTTTGCAAATTCATGTTTAGTTCTGTAAGTATGTAGTTCAGTTGTTCTCCTAGTACTATAGTTGTGAATGTATGTATTTGGGGTTATTTGCCAGTTTAAAAAGTAGACAGGTAGATTTTGATGTCTATATTTGTAATAAAATTTAAGTTCTTGTAGTTTTAGTAAGTCTTCTACTTTTAGTGTGTTGAGTTTTTTAAAAAGTGGTTCTGTGTGTGAATTGTATTTGCTTAATGTTATAATTCGTACTGCTTTCTTTTGTATTTTCACTAATCTGTTTCTTTGATATCCCCATGTCGTAATACAGTAATTAATATGAGGTAATATCAATGCATTGTATAACATAATTTTATTTCTAAAGGTAATACATGTTTTAATCTGTTTAGTATTCCTATAGTTTTGGAACACTTATTTGAGATTTTTCTCTGTGTTTTTCCAATTTAAGTTAGTATCTATAGTTAAGCCTAGGTAGTTAAATTCTTCCACTTTCTCAATATCTATATTATTTATTTTGAGAGATAATGTCAGTGTAGTTTTGTTTGGCATTTGGAAGGTCATATATTTAGATTTACTTTTATTTAGTGATAGCTTATTTATATTAAGCCACTCAACTATTTTGAGGAGTTCTTCATTTATTACTGATTCTGTACTTTTATTTTGGACACTATCTCTGAAAGTTTCAATAGTGCTAAATAAAGTGGTATCATCAGCATATATTATAAAGTTAAACATTTGGCTGGCTTGTGAGAAATCATTTATATATATAGTAAATAATAGTGGTCCTAGGATGGACCCTTGTGGTACTCAACTTTAATGAGTGAAGTTTCAGATGTGGTATCATCAAATTCGGTGTACTGTTTACGGTTGTTTAAATAGCTTTTAAATAAAAGAAGAGTTTTACCATCTAAGCCATAGTGTCTTAATTTATTTAGTAATATTGAATGGTCAATAGTATCAAATGCCTTGGAAAGGTCAAGAAAAATACTAATTGGTAAGTAATTTCTATCCATTTTAGTAATGATCCTATCTACTAATTCAAGTGATGCATATTCGGTTGAATGATTAGGTCTAAATCCGTACTGATTATCAAAAATAGTTTAGAATCAATAAAATATGCAGATAACTGATTGTGGATGATTTTCTCTAAGACTTTAGAAATAGTTGGAAGGAGAGAAATAGGCCTATAATTTTTGAATAATGTTGGGTCATCGTTCTTGAAAATTGGAATTACTTTTGCAATTTTAAGTTTATCAGGAAATATGCCTGTATTTATGACTTGGTTAATTACTAAGGTTAAGGATTTAATGATGGCGGGTTCAATTATTTTCAGCAATTTTGAAGAAATGCCGTCGAATCCACTACTGTTTTTTGTAGGAAGATCATTTATTGTTTTCCTTACAGTTTCTTCATTAACATTCTTAAATTTTAGAACAGATTTAACTTGTGTATTTAAATAGTAGCCATAGTTTTTATTTCCTTTATATTGAATGCTTTCTGCAATAGTTTGACCAATGTTTGTAAAATAGTTATTGAATTTCTTTGCTATATCAGTTTTATCAGTAATACTAGTACCGTTTTCTTTAAAAATTGTCGAGGATTTTTTCTTTCCTTTATTTTTTGAAAGAATTTCATTGATGGTTTTCCAAGTATTTCTTATGTCATTTTTGAATCGGTTAAATCGTGATTCAAAATAATTTTTTTTAACTGCACGAATATTTCTTTTTAATATGGAGTTGTACGTTTTGAGGATAGCGTTTGTGGTCTCATAATCTGGTGAATTAGGGTCAGACATTTTTAATTGTTTATAAAGTGTGTCCCGATATCTAATAGATTTTAACAGACCTTGAGTGATCCATGTCGAATTTTTATGTTTGTATTTATTAAATTTCATTATTTTAAATGGCATGTACTTATTTTTTGCGCGCATAATTTCTTCATGCATTATGTTATAATTTAGGTTGGGGTCCTCATTTTGATGTTTATGTAGTTTGTTGTAACAGTTATATGAATCTATTTCAATTTGAACTTTCTGCATGGCTTCTTCACTTTGTGTATTTATTTTTATAAATTTGGGAGGAAATTCAATTTTTGGAATATTGTCTAGAAATAAAAAATAAGGTTGATGGTCTGAAAATGTTTTTGTGAAGATCCCAGCAATGCTTTCTAATAAAGATTTATTTAGCTTACAAAAAAAGTTATCTATCAGTGTTCCATTGGTTTTAGTGAAACGAGTTGGGAAAGTAATTTGAGGGTAGAGACTATGTGATATTAAAGTATCAAAAAAATCGCTGTAGATTCTGTTCTCATTTATTTTAAGTAAATTTATGTTAAAATCCCCAGCTATAATGAGATTATTATTGCTATTTTCCAGAGATGATATAACTGATGAAAATTCATCAATGAATTTTGTAATATTTTCGTTGCATGTTCTTGGAGGTCTATATATATTTCCAATGGTCATTGTCTTTGATAAATTATTTCCAGTTACTTTAATCATTAGCCCTTCCCAGTGTTCGTACGTATTTAAATTCATTTTTACTTCAGATTTATATTTATTGTCCACATATATTAGTAACCCTCCTTTGTTGCTACACTTTTTCCCCTGTGTTATACAATCATATCCATCTAAAAAAAATTGAGAGAAATCATCATTGTCAGCTTTCCACGTCTCTTGTAAGCATATTACGCTAAATTTAAAATTGATACTACGTAAGTCCTCTACGAACATTTCAAGTTCATTAAACTTTGCATTTATAGACTGAATATTCGAGCTTAGAATACTAAAACTGTTTGTGTTACTGTTTGCTAAAATGGTGAACTTATCAATGTCATAATATGAAGAGCATCGTATTACTTGAAACTCATGATTTTCATCATTATTTTCATTTGTATTTAAAACATTACTTAGGTTGTTTTGATTTCATCCTAAGTATGAGAGGAATGCTTCATCGGATGTTACTGTGCCTGTACCTTGAAATTGAGAAAATTCTTCAGTAGGTATCGACATAATTTAGATAGATGAATGAAAAAATAATATTAAATATGTTGATATTACTAATATTGCTAGTACATGTATACAGTTCTGGTGATATAACAGCCCTCACTGGAGAGGATAGTATTGATGACGTAATGGCATTGATGACATAATAGTCCTTATTGGATTAATTATTTTAGACATACACGTGTTGTTATTGAGCAACAATTCATCAATGGAAAAAAAAATAAATATAAAAAATTTATAACATAAGTAATAGCAATATAACATATTTTGTTTACTGATTAACCAAAATTGGGATTTACTTGAGTCAGGTTTGGTTATGGTATTAGACATTTAGATGTAGTATAACCTGTCGTCGTTGACACTGGCAAGTTACTGCTGGCAAGGTCACTTCAGTAGCTTCAGCCTGACAAAGTCACTTTCTTCAGTGATGATGTGGGTTTTGGCAGTTTCTGGCGAGCCGAGAGCCTTAACAAACACTTTGCAGTTCCGCACCCAGGTGAAAGCAATCTTGTTTTCTTTTTGTAACTTGCGTGCGGTTTTTGCCAGCGTAGCGTTTTTCGTAGTTAAGTGTTCGTTAACGTATACTTTTGTGCCCTTGAGTCGACGGGCATTACGCATAACCGCTGTTTTACTTCGTCTACTGACGAAACGGACGATGATGTCTCGCTGCTGGTTGTTGTCGTTGATACTGTCATTTGATCGTCGTCTTAGCGTGTGACACACGGAAATATCGTTCTTTGTTATGGGCACATCCATCTGTTTGTTGAACAATGCGAGGACATTTTCTTCAAGGGCATCGTTCTCTCCAGGTGTGTGTTGAAGGTGTGCATCAGGTGTTGTTCGAAGTCCTGATATTATGATATTTTCCATTCGGGAATATTGTTCTAGATTGTCTACACGGCTTTGAAGGTCTCTTATTTTTTCATCCTTTTCTGCGTTTATTTTTTCGAGTTTTTTTACAAGTGAGAGTATCTCTGAGATTTCTCTCTTCGATTTCAGGATTTCATCCAACTTGTCACTGATGAAGTTTACCGATCGTTTCAGGTCATTGATCTCTTCGGACTGTTCAGGCATTGTTGGTTTGTCATTGGTACATCTACTTTTCGGCATTGTCGTTGGACAACCTACGCAGGTTGTATTTGGGCAGTTCTATAAAGTTCTCGAATTACACACAGCAGTCGCAGGCCAATTGTGTCTAGGGCAGGCAGTGTGTAGTGCGTAGTGCGTCTTTGTTCAATTTACCAGGTCTATCGAGCGTCTTCTGGCTGTTAGCTGGAGTGGAGCTTATTATACTGTATATGAAGGGATTAACCGCTGAATTGAGCATAAAGATTCGCTGCCAGCCAGCCGATGTGGTCACCCCGACGTAATACAGCCACTGTGGCATCCAACAGGCTATAAATACAACAGTAATAATGAATACTAATAAAACACCTTTGTAGTTCTTGGCTTGCTTTGCAGTTGTCTTGGTGACGCGAGATGGGGGCGCCGACGTCGTTGTGCCAGAATTGGTGCCAGTGCTGGTGCCAACCATTGGGATTACGTTAACAGTTTCGGGAGATTGTGAATGTCCCGGCTCATCAGGATTTGCCTCGCGTGAAACTGCAACACCGATAGCAGCATTCTTTGCGTTTTTAAGCATCGTCATCGCCATCACTGTGTAGCAAACAATCATGGTCATGACGCACAAAACGATGAATGTCATAGGAAATACTCGTGCCAACAGCGATTGCCGTGTCAATCGTGCCACAGCCATGATCGAAGACACCACTACGGCGGCCGTTGCAATGACAGACAGTGCCTTCTTTGCCCGTAACGCATTCATGCTGAACGTGTGTGGACGTCTAACAGCCAGAAGACGCTCGATTGACACAAACACCAAAAGATACATCGAGAAGGAGATCGCCGCATCAATGGTGCATATGATGACTTGAACAGTGATGAAGTCAATCAACGCTCTGGTCAAGACGATTCCACAAACACACACGGCGGAGTCAGCGACGGCAAGTGCAAACAAATACACTCTGGTAGATGACGTCATCTTCCGGAGATAAACCGCTAACACGAACACGTTACCGGGCAATCCTAGCAAGCACACGATAAATATAGCAACACTAAGCATGACGACCATCCTCGTTGGGTGAGTCTTCGTCATTTGGATGCTGTTGTTTAAACCAGGTTGCGACATAGTAGAATCGTTGGTCCAGTTCATTGCGTGAACCGAATCCATATCGACTTGTTAAGGCAAAGTCAATCGAGGATGTCAAAGTTTGTGCAAGCCATAGTGCACACAATGGATATCATAGTGCACACAATGGATATCGTTTTCATTGGTCTATATTTGAATCACAGTACTTCGCCGAATTGCACCACAAATTGAATTACGTTCACTCAATGGTGTCTACCAAAGAATACCGCACTTGCTTGTAGTAGTTCAACTGACAACGCAGTATTTGTATTAACCGTTTCTCCTAAAATCCGTTAGGCATCCTAGTGGTGTCTGATGAGTAGCATACATATTTTCACATTTGCATTCAAATAATTATTTGTAGCATATCTTAGATGAATGTAACTGCTCATGCGATACTGCCTAACCAACGAACGTCTCCCTCGTCCACTTTCAGTTGACTGAACACTGCGATTCCGGTTGAGGAATGCACTCTCATTTTGTCGTCCTTGTGGCGTTAACGATGTGTGTCGTCCGTTTAAAGCTTGCTATGAAATTAGACATACAATCGCTGGAAGCCCATAAAATTAACCAATCTGCTTCGCGATATGAACATGAACAACATGCGATGACCGTGTACTGTCCGGTTCCTTTTAAGCTGATTGTTTATAAATACACTGACACTCCATACAGTAAACCGACGTCACTGCTAATCTCTTACTGGACATAAGATACAGTAGCGGGGGTTAATTCATTAATCGTTGGCAAGGTGACATGACGACGTCATACTGTCCAACTTGTCTCAAATCACTCTGCACGGTGTTAATGTACAGGCCGAAGCTTCTGTTTCAACGAAGTAGCATAGTGTTGTTATCATTTTATTAATTAGATGGCAGTACTACAAATAGAACTGTTGTTGTTGCGCACTTGTCAATGTATATCATTATCATCTTTCGTCACATGGTTGTTTTATTGAAACATATATACATGTAATTACTAAACTTGTTTTTAGATCTTGCTTGACCATCCATCGATTCCACTATTGTTATGTGTTTTGGTGAAGCCGGCGCCGGCTTTTATAACACATCATGAAGTAGCATTATTCCAGTAAAACTCAATTCGCACAAGACATATTTTGTCAACCAGTGGCAACTTGCACAGAAGGAAATTACTGTTTTGTTGGTTATCCAGCAACAGGCTCAATAACCATCACGACTGGAACAAATTTAATTGGCAAGTTTATTGAGGACGTTGTATATTGCGCCCACACGAATGCATCCTCCGATGGACGCGGCGAATACTTCTGTTCGTACGGTCTACCGCCTCTTCACGCTGCGTTCAGCGCCTTCTTGAATAAACACTGTTCCGAGTGGACTCATAATAGTAAGAGACTTCAGTCCAGAGTCTAACGTTTGCGGACAATATTGTGTGACTTATATAATGTTTCGATGTAACGGTTGTCCTATGCGAACTTTCGTAAACGCGTTCCGGACCGATCTGGTCGCTAACGATTGTCGCGTGTTCGATTGGGTTAACCTACTAAAAAAAGGTATCCCATACTATCGCACATCGTACTGAACCTCTGGCAAGGCGGAGACACCCGCAAGTCGTCTCTCGAACGTGGTTGTACTGTTGTCGTTACGATTGCATCGCTTGTATCGCTACCGCTTTGTTTTATTCAATAAAATACGTGTGCACCGTAAGCTTTTGTTCGTCTCCTTACTAGGTCAATAACGTAAGTCCGTTAGGTGTCCCCGCCCGTCGATCCGCCAACCCGTACGTCAGCTCGTCATTCAGTCGCAGTCGCTAGAGAGCACACCTGTTACCCGGAAGATCTCCCCACCCATCAATTAAAGAGTGCACGTAAGACCATGCACGCGTGTACACGCACTCGTCAGTCGCTAGATGGCGCTATGGTTACTCTTCGATTACCGCTAGGGGGCTGCGCGCGCAACCGGATGTAGAAGTAGACCATGGGTGCAAATTTCGATGAGGTTTAATATGCTATAAGGTACTACTCACACGCACTCACGCGCGCATGCACGCAGTACGTATATATTCTTTTTATTTTTTATCAGCACTGTGGATGAACCGAGTAATATCACAGAGTCTCTAAAGTACGAAAGAGTCATGTTACTCGAGATGTTCTTGAATTTTCACAGCTTATCCCTAAATGGTCGAGGAATTTCTGAGGCGGATTACATTCAAGCATTCTATCACGCGAAAACAAATTAACCGTTCTCTGATTTGCAAATATTACCACAATTATGATAGCTTGCCAACAAATCCAGAAACAAGGTTTCTTACATCATTCGCAAATTATTATTTTTAACTAAGGGATGGTGATCGTATTGCCAGGGTGTGACACCGCTAAGTATATGGAACCAAACGGCCACAGGTCGTGCCGGGACTCTTCCATTGTTAATCTACCAAACACCACCTATCAGGCCAGTATTACTGGATTGTCGCACAGATACAATCACAAGAGTTGCTTTGGTAAATCCAGTGGTGGAAACGGCAAATGGGCTTCAACCCTTCCACCATGATGGGATGCGCATGGACTACTGCAAAAATGGATAAATCAATGATGTGATGCCAAACAGATTAACTACATCACTCACTCCAAGACGTTTCAAATCCAGAATCAACAAGGCAAACATCATCATTCCCAGGGGCTGACATAGGCAGCGACCACGACATGGTTCTAGCAACATTGAAACTCAAGCTGAAGAAGGTGCATCACCAGAAAAGCCCACGTCTTCGATGTGACATCGAGAAACTGAAGGACCCAGAAATTGCAAAATGTTTTGTTTGAGGGTAAAATAGGCGGCAAATTCGCGGCTCTAAATCTTTTCGAAGAAGACATAAACGTCCTCACCGACATCAAGGGAGTCGTACAGGAAACCAGATGCCAGCATACCGAAAAGCAAAACCAGCTGTGTTGATGAAACAGACAATATGCAAGTGATGAAAGAAGAAGTAGAGGAGGCATTGCGCACACTGAAAGGAAGGAAATCAACATTCAACATTCCAGCAGAACTACTCAAACACGGCGGCCCTGAAATGATAAAGGTCATATCTACACTATGCCAGGGGATTTGGAAAACAAAAGAATGGCCAAAAAATGGACTCTATCCATAATCATTCCACTCCCCAAAAATGGGAATCTCAGACTATAAAAAAATACAGAACCATCAGCCTCATTAATCACACACGCAAGATCATGCCACGAATCATCTTGAGCAGACTGAAATGAAAAGCAGAAGAAATTCTGGCTGAAGAATAGGCGGGAGAAACACAGCTGAACAGATCTTCAACGTAAAATAGATAATAGAAAAAGACATGCTTCACCAAAACTTACACAATTTCATTGACTTTAAGAAGGCGTTTGATCGTATCTGGCACGATGGCTTGTGGCAAGTCATGTGAAACTACAACTTCAATCCAATTTGTAATCTTCTTTTTCCGGACGATATTGACCTCGTTGAAGGCAGCGAGAGTGAACTTCAAGACTTAACTACCACATTGGAAGAAAAGGGATGGAAGTCAGCTCAGAGTAAAGCAAAATACTTCTCAACAGTACCAACCAAAACACCCACATTAACATCATGATGAATGGTCAGAACCTTGACGAAGTAGAATCTTTCAAATACCTTGGGTCCACTTTAAGCAAAGATGGCACCTCAACAAACGAACTCAAAATAAGGATTGCAGTGGAAATGCTATGTCAAGATTTAACACCATCTGGAAGAGAATAAACATCAGCATCAAAACAAAGTTCAAACTCTACAGAACACTCGTTGTGTCAATCATCCTCTACGGATGCGAGAGTTGCAGCGGAAACAGAGAGACGCGTACAACCATTTGAAACGAAATGAATAGGTGAGACATCAAGAGGACTCCCTGGCTGGAAAGCAAGAATCCTTGTTGGCAACAGTGACACGACGCACGCTCTCCTGGTTTCGCCAAATCACTCGACAACACCATTGCAAAAAAAACATCCTTCAAGGCACCCTACAGGGCAAGAGAAGACACCCTGGAGGGCAAGAGAAGACACCCTAGAGGGCAAGAGAAGACACCCTAGAGGGCAAGAGAAGACACACTAGAGGGCAAGAGATGTGACTGAATAGCAGCCAATTGATGTAAGTAAAGCAGAATATGATAATGTCACACCCATTAAATTGTATGTTTGTTGACTCTGTTGGTCTAATTAATTACACACGTTTATTTATATAATCACAGTCCCTTGATCTATACAATTTGATATATGACCTGGTAGCAACATTCTGAAGACAAGTTATTCTTTTATACTCAACCATGTATACCTTACCTTTGTGAATCGTAAAATACCTAAAATATTTTACTAGTAGATCTTCTAATTAAAATTTGTTGCATGCTACATAATGTTATATAAATGGTCAAATGTCACCAACAGTTGTTTACTTGTTGTTGACCTACTTAGCATTACTTATATAGGCACCTTGTAAACAATACGTCATTTTCATTTTATATCACTTAGTGTTCAATAAATACTATATACAATATAATACTTAGACTCACAACTATACACATGCATGACGCACTGTGTGTATACATTTTATTTCCTATGTAACCATGCATGATACGACGTCATCTATGTCGTCATCATCAGCATCATCATGTGGTGCCATCTCTCGGAAGATCAGCTATCACAGATAGCTACTCATATCTACGTTGTGCCATTCTGACCAGACCTTCATACTTCTCCATGTCGCTCTTGGTCTTCGCCTGTCTCTTAGTATTACCGTCAGTCATTCTTTCCACTTTAATTTCCTTTTTTCTCTGACGATTTGACCAAAACCAATTCAGTTATAGCTATTAAAAACACTACAGCACAGGCAACATACATGTGTGTATAGCATGTGAACATGCTATACACAATTCAGTGCATATATAGTATCGCATTTAAGTCTATAACACGGTCATGTATAATGTGGCTAAATGTGTCAAATTTTTCAATGTTTGCAACTCTGTTGTTGTTTGGAAAACGTTGACGGGGGGTGTCTTTAGAGTGCTCCAACGTGAAAACTAATTGACATACAGCCGCACACCTGATATAATGATGTATCTTAATAATATACCTCTCCAATGGTGTATAACATTTTGCAATAACTTAATTATCTCACAATGGTCCAGGATAGCTGCCACTGGCCCACAAATGAGCGTCGAACGTGTTTTGCTGACGCGGGGCCTCCGGCTACGTGACACTTGCTGGCGTTCCCGAACTCCTAACGTTAGGGCTAACTGCTTCCAAATCGTCTCCGATTTGGTCACGGTTAGATGCCAAGTTGAAACAAATGCGTATTAACTGAAACAACTGTATTCTACTTAATGGAGAAGCAATGAAAAAGCGACAATGTCGGCGAGAAAAGGGTAACAAGGTTGACCGGCTGCACATTCTATTTGCTGTTTAATGTCATAACCAGTTTAGTCGCTCCTAAGCGACACTTAGAGAACAATTAGTACCACACGTTGTCAAGCAACAAAATTAAACAAAAGCGAATACTGCACTAAATATAATTGATAAAATAATAATACTAAGAACATTAAACGAGACAAAAAATCGGACTTACCGCGGGACCCGCCAAGCATAAAGCGAACGCTATATGCCGATTCGAGGCTAATGGTGCATCTGGCTGATGCGGTCTCGGAAGGCTATGAGAAGTTCATGATTAGAACAGTTGATTCCGATGTAGTTGTCGTGGGTGTGGCGGCAGTGCGCAAATAAAATTTGCGCACTGCCGCCACACCTTTGTTGTTTTATTAGGCGCAGTCTTAATCCGCTTTCCATCACACAGGTGCTAAGTCGAACTACAAATACGTCTTGGCGAAGACTGCGTGCTGTGAACATACTTAGAGGCACCGTTGTCATCTGTTCATTACGCCCCTGGCATTGTCTCACTTCTCGGTCACCTCTTTCTTCCGTTACACGTGTCGATGCATTAACCCCTTCCGTTTGAATATGGCTTATAAGTGTGGCCTTAACTATTATGATTCTTCGACGGTTCGTCGCCTCCGGTCTCTGTCCTGGTTTATCATTATGAAATCGTTGTGTTGTTGCGACGAGTGGTGTGTTGTAGCTTCCTTCTGTTCATCACGTTCAGCAGTGGTTTAGAGGTTCCTGCCATGTCATTGATGGTTTTTACTTCACAATATCTGGTCTTGCGTTCTTCGTAGGGTATTTTCAGGATTCTTCGGAGACACTTAATCTCAAAAGTTTATTGTTTCTTTATTGACCTGCAGATAGTAGTAATACATATTCCACTTAAAGGTGCCTCCTCAATTCTTTGCTCGTCTTATTTCAAATTCATTTAGCGAAAATTCTAACATACCTAGTTTCCACTGTTACTTGTTAGCTTGTTTGTGCAACTCTTGTATGTCGTTTTTGTAAAATCATCACACAAACCATTAAATTAGTCAATGCTTGATCCAGAAATTATTGAAGTAAAAATGAAAACGCAGAACATTCACGAATTTCGCCCATGGTGACATTTCATAGCTTTGTCATGTGATCGGCGAGAGGATGGAAGTCACACCCTATGTTTTACCATGTACCAATAATAGGATCTCGTGAGATTTTTTTTGCATGAATGTTTTCTTTGGGGTCTTAGTAAACAGAAAAAGGTGGCAATTTTACGTTTCGTTTGAAAGTTTTTATAGGGTCTCAAACACACATACCCCAAGTGCCTTTAATGTATACGTAACTGCCAAATTGGCTGTCCATATATGAAGAAGCGCATGCGCACGCAGCACTAGCAAGTTGGCCAATGGTTTGCATAATTTTTACATTTATATATCCTAGCTGTATATATTTATGTATGTCTTATATCATACGGACCAGTTTGTACCTGGTAAAACGGGTTAATTTTAATTCCAAAACTAGCGATAAAAACACCTGTGAACCGGCTGGGGCCAAATTCGCTATATTTGATATAATATAAAGTTTTGCTAAAAAAACGCTTAAGACATTTTTCTCTCAAACTATCGATGTTCTGATTCAATAAAAGTTATTTCATCTATTGAATGCAAATAAATTTTTAGAAAAGTTGTTTTGAGTGGAAGACTATGTTTATTGAGTCGAATGTATATCTCGTCGAATTTGAATTTATGCATAGTATTATAGTATGGAATGCCATTCACGACATTGTTCAAGATTTTGTTGTCATGGCCTAATGAGAGTTCTTGCTTAGTTTATTATTGATTTTAACTATGTACGTTCTTAATTAACGATAATAAAATAACTAAAAGTGTAATAATATATCGTGAATTTTGTACAAATAGTATAGAGGGTGCCTAGTTATATATATATATATATATATATATATATATATATATATATATATATATATATATATATATATATATATATATATATATATATATATATATATATATATATATATATATATATATATTTCAGGCAGTATCTTGCGACAGTGCTTCTATTGGGGGTTATAACAATATACGCCATCACTGTAACAAATAAACGTCTAAAATTAGCAGCACAAACATGTATAATTTGTAATCAAGATAGTCAGGACGGTACTTGGGTGAAGAACGATTAATTGCAGTCTACAAGCCGTTGGACTTTGCTCAAAAGCGGGCAACATGTGGTGAAGCACAATATACCTTGCTCGCTGAAAAATGTGGAGAGACTGTCTTCAAATGAACTTGGACAAGTAAAATACCATAGAGAACGTTATAAGAGTGTAGTTCATAAAAGGATGTTAGAAAGAGCAGAAAAGAGATTCCGTGATTTATCTTGCCGTGAACTACTACAAGTAATGCCAGCAAAGATTGGGCGTCCATCTAAATCAAATGATGTGAGTGGAAATGTGAGCCATGTACGAAATCGTAATAGGACTGATCCTAAGTCGTGTGCATTTCAATGTGAACATCCCACCGAAAGCAAGCTGCACATTGTACAAACTGATGACATGGACAAAACAGTTTATTGACATTAAAGAAAGGACAAATGACGACAGAATCAGAACAAGCCTGTCACTACTACAGGAGCCAGGTGATGCTACTGCATATGAACTTTGGTATCACATAGATTGTTTACGGAAGGTTGTGCCTCGATGTGATTTTGTTAGATTACATTATACAAGCGTGAAAGACGATGTTGGAACATGTATGTCAAATACTGACATTATAAATGCAGTGAAATGCTCACTTTCAACTGGTACTGTTTTAAACGTGAACGACATAAATTATGAATATGTGTCTATGTTATGTGAAAATGGTGTTAATCCAAGTGTTTCCCACTTCAAAGTTCACCTCAAACATTTCATAGCAGAAAATATTAGATATGTAGAATTTGTCCGGTCATGTAGAGTGAATGAGAGTTAACGTGTGATAAGCAGCAAATCTCTAGCTGTAACTGTAGATAATGTGATCCTTCTGGAATGATGTATTTAAGGTTGCCAAGGTACTTCGCAGTGAATTGTTGAGCTACCGTGATACGTGGCACTTAACTGGTAGCATGTCTTACGAAAACCCGCCTATGGTAGCATTCTTCCTGAAACATTTATTATTCGGTACAAAGTCAAAGTTGGTCTCAGCCAGGAGAGATGAAGCTGTGAATAAAGTTGTCAACGTTGTATCACAGGTGCTTGTATAAAACGTCAGAATGGACAAACAAGTTAAACACAAACCCACGTCAGACGTGGGGTTTGTGACTCGCACAAAGATTCCACAATCAGTAGGTCTGGCACTGTCTATGCACAACAAAGTTCGAAGTAAGGTGCTCATCAACTTGTTATCAGACCTAAACCTCGGGGCTTGCCTTGCACGGCGTTGTGCAAGTGCGTGGACTGTGGAAACATAACGGAATATAGGTTAAACCACGAAGAAGACCAGTAAAATAGAAACATGGTTTTGGTCAAAACAGCAGATGTTCTGTCTGGAATTTCTTATTGTTCACACTCAAGTGAATAATTATTTGTTTTCACTAAACACATACTTTTGTCGTAGATGGACTGTGACTGTTGAGTTGTCCAAATAGTTTGTTTTCTTGGTTCTTCTGTTGGTCTTACATCGGATTGGTACCATATCCCGTTGTGAATGGCTACACTTCGTTTGACTGCCTCTTGACATGCCTGACTTGAGTAAGCCTACCAGAGACTTACGTTTACACCAGTATAACGCTCCTGGTTATGTGTGATGAAGGAGCCTTACTAAAGTGCGGTTTGTGAAATGTAATTATTTTTTTAATTTATAATTCCAATTGCATTGCCTGGCTGTGAATTCAACACAAATAGCCTATGTCATTGGCAAGAACAAATCGGATATCAGAGTACAATTCCATGTTTATAGCAATAAATTCAAAGATATTCAAGATATTGAAATCGTATTTGTAAAATAGGTGGGCTAGTGTCTTTTTTTTCAACGAATATTTTTTCTACTAAAAGTTGTATTTATTAACATTGATGGTGGCATATTGGGCGATACTACAGGCACTTGCTGTAGGTATGTTTGAGACCCCATACAAACTTTAAAAACGAAAAAAATTGGCATCCTTGACTTTCTGTTTACTTAAACCCGAAAGAAAACATTGATGCAAAAAAAAAATCGCTTTTGGCAAATAAATCTCACTGGATAACATGGTATACCGTACTACATTATCAACCTTGACCCCACAAGGCATAAAGTATTTACCGTTTTGGATATCCACCAAGTTGAGCCTTACCAGATCTAACTACTACAGTCAATTCTTTCGATGATTTGAAAAAAAAATATTTTATTAAACAGACTGCGGATATTACTTAAACTATTCACACACTACATATTTGGACATCAACGAACCGGATTCGCGATAGGCTAAATCTGTTGAGGATGGAGTTTTAAACCGCGCCACTATCCGTTGCAAGTGCTATCAAAACAGCCATGTACAATAACAAAGAAGAACTGGTTCTCGTTGGTTTTAACGCGGTCATCGACACAATCAAAGACGACATTTGTATTTGGCAAATATGTTTGCGCCACGGCTTTGCAGTCAAACTACTAGACTTGAAGATATCGTACCTGCAAGGGCGGGCTCAGCGGGTAGTGATCGGGGCACGTCGTCGAACACAACTGGCGGACATTGGTGGGAATCGACAAGGAGGAAGATGTCAAGTAGCGAGTTGGTAAGACTGTGAGACAGAAGGAGCAGAGGATCTGGTATGGTGTTGTCGAGGCCGAACCTAATCGCGATGTCGTAATCACGTTCTTGTTTGATGTGGTCGAAGCAGAACTTAATCGCGATGTCGTAATCACGTTCTGGTTTGATGTGGTCGAGGCAGAACTTAACCACGACGTCGTAATCACGTTCTGGTTTGATGTGGTCGAGGCCGAACCTAATCACGACGTCGCAACCACGTTCTGGTTTAATGTGGTCGAGGTCGATCTTCACGACGACGTCGTAATTACGTTCTGGTTTGATGTGGTCGAGGCCGAACCTAATCACGACGTCGCAACCACGTTCTGGTTTGATGTGGTCGAGGTCGAACTTAGCGACGACGCCGTAATCACGTTCTGGTTTGATGTGGTCGAAGCAGAAATTAATCGCGATGACGTTCTGGATTGGTGTGGTCGAGGCCAAACCTAATAGCTATATCGTAATTAAGTTCTGGTTTGGTCTAGTCGAGACAGCACCTAATGGGGACGTCGTAATCACGTACTGGTTTGATGTCTGGACATTATCTAGCTGCAACATCTCGATCACGTTCACGTTTATTGATGTCTGGACGTTACCTTAAAATGACGTGAATATCACGTCGCATTTTGTGAGTCCGCGATTAAACAAACAGTGACGGTCAAGTTATGTCGCAGATACGCGACGTCTTTATTGGGACTGCAGTTGTCAACTGACCCAATACATCCTCGCCGTCCCTCCTCTTTTTGTGCCAAGAGAAACTTCCTGTTTTCTTCGATCTTGATCAATCTGAATGGTTTGGTATGCGCAATGCCAAACAGTTTTCAACACATCAAAACTGTTTAAAACATCAAACTTTTGAAAACAGCAAGACTTCAAAATATCAAAACTTTGGTATGCGCAATATAAAAAGTGTTCAAAACATAAAAACCAACAAGTTTTCAAAACATAACAATTCCAAACAAACAACACAATTGTTAAAATATAATAATGATCCTACAACAGCTCATAGTGAAGAAGAAATATAAACATTATATGAGACGCTTGACCAAATATTACGCAAAATATCTAAACAAAGATATGGGCCTGACTGGAACAGTAAAATTGGCACACATTCAAATGAAAACTGGCCTAGTAATGACAGAGGGTTAAGATTACTTGAATGTGCATGTAGGAAAGAATTTACAAACACATTCTACCCACCAGTGACGTATTTAGGATGGCATTGGGCCATGCCCCATTTGGCTTGATTGTTTTTTTATTTCCTTCTGTATTTTCCCGTTGCGTCGGTACAAGGTAGCAAGGTTTATTATATCATGTCACAGCAAAGATTGAAGTCAAGCATCAATAAACCAAGAATTAGATCCTATCCCGGTCCATTTTATTGGTCAACGGCGTAAAATTCCCAACAACGTTCACGTGCGTGTGTCTGGTGAATACCCCACACAAAAAAGTAATCTTCGGTCAGATATTGTTTGTACATCCGCTAGATTATGCCATCACATATATGTCATGAGATGTTTAGCTTGAAGAGTTTTCTGGACATATAACAGATTACATTTGATGGTGACCCTTCATCTACAAACTTAGTGATTTCTTCGAAAGTAAACATAATAAAAATATTATATTGGCATGACCTAACTATTAGGAACGTATGTTGAGGTGGATTTATTCATTTATGCTGTACAAGAAAGACTACCATATTATCCCTGATTAATGTTTCTGTAAACTTGCCAACCACTAACTTACCTAATACTTAGCCTAGCATTCTGACGCTGGCGTATGTCTGGTTACGTTTGAAATGTTCGCCACTAGGGACGACGCAGAGTAATGTATCAGTAAATAAAATATACACAGCATGTCATTATAGAACAAACAAATCATGTAATTAAATATAATAAAATACTTCTAGACATCGCAGTTTTGATTAAAACGAACAGGCTAATTTCACGAATGTGGACATTATTATATTTAAAGGCTCGAAAGATTTTACTACTTCATATAATATAATTTGTTATTTCGATATATTTCGATTATATCCAATCA
The DNA here is from genome assembly GCA_033239005.1 of Lamellibrachia satsuma. Taxonomy (NCBI): domain Eukaryota; kingdom Metazoa; phylum Annelida; class Polychaeta; order Sabellida; family Siboglinidae; genus Lamellibrachia; species Lamellibrachia satsuma. The sequence goes on from BSQZ01000023.1 coordinate 9,559,684, forward strand.
AGACGAGAGTCAAGACAATATATAATTTCATTGATATCCTCTAATTTGAATATACATACGTAGTCTATAAATAATAATAATTTTATTACGCTATGCAGCGAAAAAGGCTGAATAGTGCATGTGTAGGCGTTCATGGTAAATATAATTCTATACATTAAAAGGGATAAAAATAAAAGGCATTGAATTATTATAAAATTAAATTGCATACAAATAAATATAGCATAGATATGGCATATACATTGTAGTATACAGTATTAAATTATAAACATTACATTGCATGTAAATAAATATAATATAATTTGGATTAAATTAAAAGCATTTAATTGTATATACATAAATGAAAGAGAGTATTAAATATAGGATTGAATTGCGTACACACAAGTAAAGAAGTTAAAATTAGTTTTTGTATTAATTACAAGTAAAACGTAGAAGATTATAGAATCAAATAAAGTCATCATCAGGTCTACTGTCAGTGGTGAAGTCCATACGGTATAAAAAAAAGTTCTTAAATCTTTCAGTTCTGCATCGAGGCATAGTGAATTCGCAGTTACTTCGGGTTAGTGTGTTTCCCTTCGGTCTCCCAGTGTTGGGATTTCCGATGTGACGATGACTTCGGCGTAAGATATATGTATGAATTACTATGCTTGCTAGTTAGCACAGCAGATGGGGACACTCTCAAATATATGTTCACTACACTCGTTAGAGGCGCCACTGAGACCAGTCAAATGCTATTGAAGACTCAAAGGAGAAGCGATGGGAAAAACTGTCACCGTTGAAGCAGTAGCACTTGATGGTTTGTAACGTTTGGTGCCTCCAACCATTCGATAGTTTTCTATGTGGAAGCATTTAGTATCTCGCTTAAATCTGGTTTTAGTAAAAAAATATCATTATCATTTAGCTGACATTCTGTAACATTTGCTGGTTTGGCAATACGTCTATCGCAGTAAACGACTTGCTTACTTTGGCCTGTTTGCTCACTGGGAGCATAGGCCATCGAACATAGTCCTCCACTCTAGTCAGTTTGTGGCCATTTTGTCCATTTCTTTCCCCGTGTATCCCGTCGTCTTTCTTTCGTTTTCGGTGTCTCTCTATCAGGTGTTTCTCGGCCTTCCTCTTCACTTCCCTCGGGGGTTCCATGTAAGTGCTTGTCGTGTGATGTTTGTTGCTGGTTTCCTCAGTATGTGTCCTATTCACCTCCATTTTCTGTCCTTTATTTCATTTTTTACTGGCAATTGTTCGGTCCTTTCTCACAGCGTAGTGTTGTATACCTTGTCTGACCATTTTTGGTGTAAGGTTCTGCCCAGGCATTTGTTGATGAAGGTCTGTATTTTTGTGTTTTCTGTGTAATTCGTCATGTCTGCGCGCCGTAGAGTAACATTGCTTGACATTTGAGTTAAGTTTCCTCAGTTTGGTGTTAAGCTTGATTTGTTTTGCCTTCCAAATGGTTCTCAGTATGAGGAATACAACTCTGGCTTTTTGTATCCTTGCTTTGACGTCTTCTTTGCATCCCCTTTATTAATTATGCTGCCCAGGTACGTGAAGGAGTCGGTTTCTTCCAGTGGTTCCCTTCCCAGTGTGACTGGGTTTTGTTCTTCGTGTTGGCTTTCATGATCCTTGTCTTGCTTCTGTTGATATTGAGTCCTATCTGTGTTGACACTCTGTCTAGAAGCTCTGTTTTTTCCTGTATCTGTTGGTGACTGTGGGGACAAGAGAGCGAGGTTATCTGCAAGAAGAGGAAGGGTGAAAGAAGGCATCCCTGCCTCATTCCTGTCTACATCACAAAAGTGTTTGTCATTTGTCCTGCACGAATGACCTTACATGTCATGAATTCGTACTTCGTATTAAAGAATTATTTTTCTCTGGTATCCCATAGTGTCGTAGAAGCTTCCATAGTGTTTCCCTGCCGAGGCTATAAAATGTCTTCTCATAGTCTACAAAGTTGATGTACAAGGATGAGTCCCATTCCATGGATTGTTCAACTATGACTCGGAGCGTAGCTGTTTGGTCGGTGCATGATCTGTCTTTACGGAAGCCTGCCTAGTGGTCTCTGAGTCTGGCGTCCACTACTGTTTTCAATCTGTCCAAAATGACTCTGTTGAGGATCTATCTTTTCGGGCACTGAGAGGAGCAGTCCTGCAGATCTCCTTTCTTTTGGGAGCTTGAAAATTTTTTTCTAATTTAGAACGCATGCCCTTACAAACAAATGTGAATAAAACCTTTACTTTGGAAAAGTTCATCACAACACCGCTAATGACATCGGCATCATGTTGAGAAACACCGATCGATATTGGAGACGCTTCAAGCCGCTGCCTGGTCATGATTGCTCTGACGTACAGCTAACATGTTGCTTAGAAACGCTTGGATATATTGATATCAACTGAGAAAATACAGCGGACAACCCTATCTTCTTGGTGAAGGTCGTTTCCGATACAACTTATATTTTACGAGAAGACCGGCAGTGAGCTGAGTGCAGTTGTAGGAGCCGCAATAAGAATTCACTTAATGCTTTAATAATGCATTTACAACTAGTCTAGTCGTAAAAGCATCATTATTAAGCACTAAGTGCACGAGTATAGTCTACATAATAGACCGTTCAGCCATACGTCCCGTGGTCCGAACGTATCTCAACACAAACTTATCTCAAACGTTGGTGTAATGCAGCTTCAGCTATAAGTTTGAAGCAGTGAATTTGCCGATTAAGCGCTAGTGTGTTTCTTAGCCTTCCGCCTCGCCACGCCTGAGTGAACTTCCTCCAGCGGATGTCGACTCGATCTTAAGCATAGGCCTATGATTATAGTGAAAATACTAGTGCTTTTCCTGTCATGTTAAGTTCGCATATATCTAGATTATATCGCATGAAAAACTTAAACATGACGTCATTAGTTTACCATGCTACCACGTAGTAGCGCAACATGCTATGTATGAAAAAAAGATTAAACCTTAAGCTAAAGGGGCCTGGCTCAATGCCCCCTCCCCAAATACGCCACTGTTTAAAATAACTATAATAATATACTTTATTTATTCACCATAAAATCCGGGACTAGTGCAGGTGATTACAAAATCGGTAAACCTCTAAGAAACATAAAGATGTTTTCAAGAGAAATAAATCAAAAGTAAAAAGTTAAATTAAGAAAGAAAATGCTAGTATGTATACATAAATACATGCATATATATATATATATATATATATATATATATATATATATATATATATATATATATATATATATATATATGTATATGTATATGTATATGTATATTTATATATATATATGTATATGTATATGTATATATATATATATATATATATATATATATATATATATATATATATATACATATACATATACATATATATATACATATACATATACATATACATATATATATATATATATATATATATATATATATATATATATATATATATATATATATATATATATATATATATAAATATATATATATATATATATATATGTATATGTATATATATATATATATATATAAATAAACCTATGTACAATAAAAATTACAGGTAAGTGCAGTGATAATGCAAACGATTTGCAAAAGTGCAGAACAAATGATCATATTGGATAATAATTAATAAAATCCTAGATTATATTAAATAAGTTAAAAAGATGCTAAAAATATACATAAACCTAAGATAAATAAAACTATTCATTAATACAAATGTATGCATGAATAATAACAATGTTAAATGATGTCTGATTAAATTAGTTTAAGAACAGAAATGTCTTCGATAGTTTTCCAAACTGCCTGGTGTTCTGGATCGCGTAGTTCCAGTGGTACAGAGTTCCACAATGTCGGACCAGCACAAGCAAACGCCCGCGAACGTAACGTTCTAGGTTTACGCGTGGAACATCAAGAAGTAAACCACCACCAGAGCGTAGGGTCCTGCGTGGCGAGTGACGATGTAGCAGTGACGCAAGATACACTGGCGTGCTTGCATACAGTGCCGCGTGTACAACTATAAATAATTTGTACTCGATACGCTTTCTCACTGGGAACCAGTGTTGGTGTTGCAGGACAGCAGTGATAGGTCGCCGATCATCTCGTCGAAGTTGCATCACAACACGAGCGGCTGAGTGTTGAAACCTCTCTAGACGGTGCAGCAGACGGTCAGATAAGCCAAAGAGCATAGCATTACCATACTCGAGTCTTGATGTCACAAGTGCATGGACAAGGCATTTGCAGACACTGATGATCGTCATTGCCCCTCGTGCTCGAGAGATGGTAGTAAGCACTTCGAGGTGCATTTGCCACTTGCGTCACCATCGACAAATCAGCATCGATTGCAACGCCGAGGTCACGGAGGATGGTCGATGTATGAAGCGTATTCACTATTGGGGGTGGGGCATTCTATCCGAATTTACGTGTGCGTATCTCGGCGCAAACCTTATGGAGAAAATGTAATCAGTAAATTCAGCTGACGTCGGTACCAATAGGTTACGGAATTAACGGTACATAGAGCAAAAACCTTACGGCTGAAACTATCGATTACCTTCATGAAATGTTGCAGAAGATAAAAACATAGATTGTACAAAATCATCGCACAAGCAAACACAACATATATTGAATCGCGTAGCACGTTGAATGATAAATAGCCAAACACTGACGGCAGTATATTTACTGCATGTTTACACTATTGCACTTTTATCAGTATACTATGTTTGATAAATTGTATGTCCATATTGCGGTGCTACAGATACGTTACTATGAGAGAGCGGAAGTCGAAGCTGGAGTGGATGTGAGTAAATGACATATTACGCAAACATATAGCTATTTTGAAATGCTTCTGAAAGGCTCACAAGTAGGACGAACTAACTGGCTTGGACAGATTATGTGACGTCATCCAATAGTTTATACTTTGTGACGTCGATTGTGGACGGACGAATTAATTTGGAACGACCAAATAGCATTTACACATGTTAGCAGGTTGCATTATTACGTAAGATTACATACGATTGTTTTAATCAATTACGATACCATGGTTTTAAATTGTTAAAGTTTTATTCACCGGACACGCGTCCGGAATAAGTACAGAACAAATACATTTAACTATAAATGAACTAATCATTGTGTTTTCCAATCCACCTCATTTAGTCGTATAGACGGTCACCAGATGATAGCTATGTTGCCAGATGTAGTGCAGGTGATATGCGCAGGTGATATGCAGTGTAGCTTCTGTCACAAAAGCATGGCATTTAGTACAATACTAGACTGTGCAGTCTTGAATAATTTTAAGTTGGGAGCCATTGTAAAATGTCACGTGTCTGCCGTGGCGGCCATTTTGGTTCAGCCGTTATCGAACAGCATGCTTTGTATCAATGTCAGCACTACTTGACAAGGTAGCGTAACACATATGTTGTTTGTACCCATGTTTTAATTTCAATAATACCATTAGAAACAACATAAGATGTACGAAATACTATACAAATTAATATCGTCGGTAGCGAACAACCCATTTTGTGCAGACATCAATATAATACCGTCTACAATTTAGACAATTTGAACGACATCAAATGAACGCAAATTAATGCACCATAGTGGTTTAACAATATATTTTAATATGTCGGGTTGCCTAAAACACTCTAGCCAGCAATCACGACAAGAACTCACTCTAGCCATCTCGGCTCTATTGCTTCTATTTCCCAATGAATGTGGCCATGGCAAGCAATGATGTCATTCCACGAGCTGTGCAAGAAGTCCATCCAGGTTAGGCTCCTGTCATCATTGTGGACAAGCCCCACAACAACATAGCAAACATATACTGTGGAACTGTATATGTTTACTTTGTTATAATTTTGTGAGGACAGCACATTGACTAGCATGTTTTGAGTGAAGATTATTGATGACTGACTGGAAGATAGTGGTTGGATATAAGCTCTTGTCCAGGCGAAGGTGGCTTTCCCGGGAAAGAGAAAATCCTTCCTGGACTCACCTAACACCTGTCGCACTAGACAAGCAAATCAAACAACTAGCTACAATCAAAATCTGTTTTGAAAAAGGCAGGCAACCAATACATGGAACGTTTCGTTCCATGTCAGGAGTCTACTTCCTTCGAGGAACATGAAAGCCCACAATTTATGTCTTTGTACATTGTTCATTTTTCATTGTTCCCACACAATATCACTGCGAAAAGTCAACTTGCTCCTTTACACATACATACATGTGGTGTTTCAGCTGGGACCATGATTATGTCTTCGCGAAACACAAAAATATACTTGGCCAATGAATTATGTGATGGGACGTTCCATGTCCAGAACACGCGACCATTGGTCAGGACCTCTTCATTTTTCTCTTCTTCTTCGGACAGTGCCACATCCCTTAATGTGTTCTTAACTAGTCGTCCGCATCTGTCGCATGGGGGGGGGGCAAGTTGGTTTGACTGGGGGGGGCAAATGAAAGGGCTGGGGGGGCATTGCCCCCCACTTTGTATGTTAAAAAACGTCCTGGCCTAAAACACAATATTTTTAAAGAATATATGAACTTTCTTTACTGTAACATATGCGGAATGATGTAAGGAACGCATTCAGGTAAAACAATGCTGTAAAAATCGTCGCCATAAAGCCGTAATAATTTAGGCCAGTTAAGTAAACGATTACCGTTTGGGCTATGGTTGTTCGAGTGCTTCACCCCCCCCCTTTAAGTCTCCCTTGGGTGGGTCTATATTTTTCGGAACTCGGAGGTTAACATTTTGGTTCTGCGGGTGCATGGCGGAGGCGTGAAAACTGTTACCCCAATGAGATAACAACATTGTTTGCTCAACGATAAATTTACTCAGCGCCCCCGTTATATCTGCTCACTAATGACAGTGTTGTTTGTGTGGATTTACAGTTCTGTTAGTGCAGTACTGTTAGTTCTGGGTCAGAGTTTCGTTGCCGGTATGTGATACGTTAATTGTTTACATGAGCAGGAGTCAAATACACGGACACGTGTTTTACCAACATTGTGGAGTTGTTTCGAGACTAGCTTTTCAATAGACATTACATATTAAAATAGATACAACATTTTAATAACTTACATACACTATATTTGATATACTCATAAAAAACGCATGCTAACAAAATGGGCGCGGTGGCGCTACGGTTAGAACACTGGATTCTCGACAGAACCCGGGTGCGAATTCTCTTTCTTTTGTGCCAGAGCTTTGGCAATTTCTCCCCACGTTGCTCCAGTTCATTTTGATGTATTAATGAGTACCTGGCCACAGACAGAGGTGGATGTGTGAACTAATAGTCTTTCCACATGAGGCATAATTTCTAAACTAAGAAAAGTTATTGAAACTATCAATTAATTTTTCAAAATCATATTCTTTGAAATAATAATACTAGCGGGTTCTAGTATATCTTATTGGCGGGAGATGGCAAGGGTTTCTAGTATATCTTGTTGAGCGGGAGATGGCAAGGGTTTCTAGTATATCTTGTTGGGCGGGGGATGGCAAGGGTTTCTAGTATATCTTGTTGGGCGGGGGATGGCAAGGGTTTCTAGTATATCTTGTTGGGCGGGAGATGGCAAGGGTTTCTAGTATATCTTGTTGGGCGAGAGCTGGCAAGGGTTTCTAATATATCTTGTTGGGCGGGAGATGGCAAGGGTTTCTAGTATATCTTGTTGGGCGGGAGATGGCAAGGGTTTCTAGTATATCTTGTTGGGCGGGGGATGGCAAGGGTTTCTAGTATATTTTGTTGGGCGGGGGATGGCAAGGGTTTCTAGTATATCTTGTTGGGCGAGGGCTGGCAAGGGTTTCTAGTGTATCTTGTTGGGCGAGGGCTAGCAAGGGTTTCTAGTGTATCTTGTTGGGCGAGGGCTGGTAAGGGTTTCTAGTGTATCTTGTTGGGCGGCAGCTGGCAAAGGTTTAATGTAATGTAGTTTAATGTAATGGATTAGATTGACCAGCTTCGTGGCAACATAAGCCCTAAAGGTCAACGCATGCACACACACGCTCCATACACACTTGTGTACACAAACATACACTCTGCTTTGACATCACCTTTGCAAATATGGATCTCAGGGACCTGGGAAATGTTTTGGCACCAATTAGAATTAGGTTGCCCAACCCGTGTTCCCAAGTGTTTTATCGACGTCTACCGAGTTGCAATTTACGTTCTAAAGAATCCCCTAATATTAACATCAAAGAAACCACTACCCTCACTAAATATGGTCCACAGATACATTAATATTGCATGTGTGCTTATAAAAATCAGTTCTAAAGAACTGGTATTTCACAACGAACAAACGGACCCATATACACACGCATTTTCAGACACCCTTTGATATTCGCACCCTCGTCATCTCGTCAAGGTGACAGGACAATACCCCCGGACATTACCTCCTAAAACATTAGTCACCCTCGACAATATCCCCGCAATAGGATAATGCCTCACACCGGGAGCAGTGTCTCTATTTGTATGTAATTTGAAAGACAAACGATTGCCTAAGAAACAAAACATATCATACGCAAAACATATCACACACAAAACAGATCACACACAAAACAGATCGCACACACAAAACATATCAAATACAAAAACACTTTAAGACATGTTCTCGCCATTGACAGTGAATGTTGGACCTTGACAGTGATACTTGGAAGTTGAATCACAGCAGACATGAAAGCCTTACGAATGATGCAGGGTGTCAGAAAATGATACAGGGTGTCAACAAATGATACAGGGTGTCAACAAATGATACAGGGTGTCAGCAAATGATACAGGGAGTCAGCAAATGATATAGGGAGTCAGCAAATGACACAGGGTGTCAGCAAATGGGACAGACAGCGAAATGATCACCTCTAGAGGGAGGGCAAAATCACCCCAACTGAACAAATGTTCACTATGAATGAAACGGTATGATCGTGTGATGAGAAGAGAAGGTGATTCTGTCTTGAAAGTGGTCCTAAGCACGAAGATGACGGGAAAGAGACGGCGAAGAAGACCCAGGTTACGGTGGGTCAACAATATCAGCAGCCACCTGGAGGAAAAGAACACCAGCCTCAAAGATGTATTAAGAATGGAGCGTCACAAGAACCGTACAGAATGGACGAAGTTGATTTCTTGCCAAACTGACACGAGTTATTGTATCCCTTCATACCTGGAGTAGGCTGAGCAGGTGAACAGTTAGCTTATGTGTTTAATACTGGACTACCACACAATGTGACCGCATCCACTGATGTGACACTCTTCACAAAGAGTGAATGAGTGAGTGAGCGGGTGAGTGAGTGAGTGTGTGAGTGAGTGAATGAGTGAGCGGGTGAGTGGGTGAGTGTGTGGGTGAGTGGGTGAGTGAGTGAGTGAGTGAGTGAATGAGTGAGTGGGTGAGCGGGTGGGTGGGTGGGTGAGTGGGTGGGTGGGTAGGTGGGTGAGTCGGTGGGTGAATGGGTGGGTGGGTTGGTGAGTGGGTGGGTGGGTGGGTGGGTGGATGAGTGGGTGAGTGAGTGAGTGAGTGGGTGAGTGAGTGAGTGAGTGAGTGAGTGAGTGAGTGAGTGAGTGAGTAAGTGAGTGAGAAGGAGAGATAGGGGTGATACAATGTCATGAAATTAAGTATGTGTTTTATGCAATCACAGTTGATAATGATATGGTGCTGATGAAACATTTGTCCGGGTAAATTGTAACATCGCGGTATCGAGGGAAACGTCACTCTGGGGAGGCAACGTATTAAAAAAGTGACACCTGTTGTGAATCGGACGGCCATATATACACGTTTTGAAATGAACATGATTCGACTTACACAGTCATCATATCCCTGATCAGGAGGTTTTCCGAATCGCCATCCCCACAACTTACGTCTCAATACAGTCAAATCTATACGGCCGTGTGGTGTCTGGAATCTCCACAACACTGTATTGTCGTTCTACAATTCTCTAATTGGAAGAACCAGATCCTGCGAATGATCACATTTAGTAACGAACATATAGGATGTATGTGTCTGATCGTGGATTGTATTTAATTGCCTAAACGATTTTTTATCAGAAGGAGTTCGAACTTTAAATAGGTTTGTCTTGGGCATTCATGTGTCTCTGACACGCTTGTTGCAAGTTCTAACTTTCATGTCTAACTTTTCATTTCATGTTTGCTGTGTCAGACTGGATGCTGGAAGCCACTGGTTGTGGAGAGGTGTGTGTGGGGTTTGGTAAATGCTTTGCCCAAGCGTTTTATTGAAGGCTGCTGTCAAAACATGAATATTAACGTATAAAGTGTTGTCAACGTTCGATTTACGAACGAGTTTCTGAATATACGTTGGAAACGTCTAAATCAAGCGACTGGAAACTCCTGTGTTTTTAACAAAACTGAAAACAAATGATGATAGATGGACTTTCAACGTTAAGTAACGCTATGGTCAGAGATAGATTTCATAGATGGCAAAGTTCAATTATTACATTTACTTGCTGCTAGAACTTGTTGCTTGAACCCAATAATTAGTTCACTGGTTTATAGACATATCACACTGATACGAACTCTAAAATAGCCATGCATGGTTTTAGGCCTTTTGAAATGAAATCAAACAGTTAGCTGGATGGAATATCTGCCTAAAGTTTAAATTTTTCACAATTCAACACATTTTGAAGGAGCAAAATGCGTCTTGTAGTTGAAACGCACGGTATGAAGGCAGGTGTAACCGTTGCTCGGCTACGTCGCCAGGTAGTGTGGCCGAGCGGTCTAAGGCGCTGGTTTTAGGCACCAGTCTCTTCGGAGGCGTGGGTTCGAATTCCACCGCTGCCATTTTGTAAGTCAACTTTTCCAAGCTTATAATTTTCATTCACATTTTCCATAATCGGTCAGTTACAATTAAATAGTTTGAAATGGCTGCCAAACTAGTCAAACATTCATTGCAGGGCTTACTTTATATTCCGTTGCTTAAAGACATACAAATCCACCCTCACCTACTGTTTGGTGTCACCTAATTGTTACGTTCTCTTCACATTATCTCTCCACCTAGTATAGTTCCCTTTCTTTGCTTCTACGGTCTTTTTGTCAATCAGTGCTCGATGGAGGGGTCGTGCCATGCGCACAGCAATCTGCCACCCCACCCCCAATAACTACTCCCCTTGTTTATTCTTGCCGATCTCGTCTCGCAATTTCAGCATTCTCCTTATATCTTCAATATTCTCTATTTTCTCTTTCTTCGGTATAACAATCGATAAGTGTTTTCAGCAATTAAACTGTCGTTGTACCAGCTACAATGATTTTAGATAGTTTTATCGGAATAAGTAGTAAGAAATCATTGCAGGTAAGGTAGCGTGGCCGAGCGGTCTAAGGCGCTGGTTTAAGGCACCAGTCTCTTCGGAGGCGTGGGTTCGAATCCCACCGCTGCCACTTCCTTTTGTGTATAGGCGCAAGTGATCGTACATGCGTTTTCGTTTTGCATTTCCAGTTATAAATTTACACGCGCATAAATCGTAATGTTCGAGTTGGTGCGATCTAGGCTGTCTGCTTTAGAGACGGCAATCGGCCGTACACCAGAGAGACGGATTGAACATGAGGTTGGATGGTAAGGAGATCAAGCAAGTAGATGGCTTTGTGTACCTTGGACGAATGGTTACGGAGGATGGGCATTCAGAGGTGCGACGTCGGATACAAGCGGGAGCGAATGCTTGGAGAAAGGTAGAGGGAGTCATGTTGGGTAGAAAAAAATAGGAAAAAGCTGAAAGGGAAACTCCTGAGAGTGCGTGTTACACCGACATGCCTGTATGGTAGTGTCCAGGCCATGGTGGCTTTCTCGGGAAACAGAAAATCCTTCCTGCACTCACCTAACACCTGTCGCACTAGACAAGCAAATCAAACAACTAGCTACAATCAAAATCTGTTTTGAAAAAGGCAGGCAACCAATACATGGAACGTTTCGTTCCATGTCAGGAGTCTACTTCCTTCGAGGAACATGAAAGCCCACAATTTATGTCTTTGTACATTGTTCATTTTTCATTGTTCCCACACAATATCACTGCGAAAAGTCAACTTGCTCCTTTACACATACTGCGTGACTTAGTTTGCACCGTCGTCTTTCAGCTCGGACCATACGTATGAGACATGACTAGTCTTCGAGAAATACACACATATACTTGGCCAGTGACTAATGTGATGGGACGTTCACTGTCCAGAACACGCGACCATTGGTCAGGCCCTCTTCGTTTTTCTCTTCTTCTTCGGACAGTGCCACATCCCTTAATGTGTTCTTAACTAGTCGTCCGCATCTGTCGCGATCCTCTTCTATTCTCTCCCTTTCTCGGCTGTTCATCCATGTGCCTTCGAGATCTCTCTTAACACTGTCTTTCTTAGCAGCTCAATCTTAAGTTCACTCTTCCTCGTCTCTTTCTACTACCCTCTTTTGTTTTCCTTGCTCTCTTCACAGTCTGTTCACCCGCAACCCTTTTAAGATAATTCCGGTCTCTTTTTTCCCCACTTCCTTCTGTCATCTCATTTCAATTTACATATTCTCCTAACTCAGTTGTTCTTTGCTGCCTGTTGATACTAGCGCAAGTGTTCCTATCTCACATACACAAGCTGGCTTCCAACACTTTCCCTTTAGCTATTTCTTTCACTTTCTGTCCCACATGATACTTTCACCCTCCTCCATGTTGTCGCCCCTGCTTTCACCCTCTTCTGTTGCACAGACCCGTGAACAGAATAATGCTACCGAGAAAGGAGATGGTATATGTGTCGCAAAGCTTCTCTGCATTGCAATATCTGATCACTTATCGTGATTAGCAAGTAGACGGATAAGTTGACAGTTACTTGCTACCAAAATGTATAATATCATGCTGGGCAAAATGGCAAAAACATGGCAAAACACAACATTTTTTACACATTATTTATTTTTACTTTCAATGAAGTTCCAACAACATACGATTTAAATGTTCAATATCGTGTTTCTCTCTTTTTCTCCCGTCCTCAATACATATTACTTCTTATGTTGATACCTCTCTCTTAATTTGTTTTATCTCATATAGAAAGTTGCAAAGCAACTACAGTAACCCTAATGCATACATTTACTTAATGTAAATCGAGAATAGATCATCTATTTTATTCATTATATCTAAACAAGAATAATACAATACATGCTTACGGCATTCCGTGGCACAAGACTGGTTACAATGTCTTCCAGTTTAGAAATATTGGTATAATATCTTATTGCACACTGAAGAGCACAACACTTTCTGAAGACAAACAATCACTGCTTACAAGTAAAGATAACAACTTTCTGTAAGGTAATTATAACCCATGTTATGTCAGATAAATATGCTGTAATATCTAGATACTAAACAACCAAAGCAAGAAACGGCAGCTTAAAAAATACGAAACAAAAACAGCACTTATCTGTTGTTAACATAACACAACATCCTAAAAGTGAATTTCCAGAATATATTATGTCTGTGTTCTACCAACCGCAGTTGCGAGTGCAAATACCACACTAATTACACTTAATCAATAAAAATTATCTATTGTCACGCAATAGCGTAAGCATCGTCTTGCAATATGGCTTACTTCGCCGTCGGCGGCCATCAAAACCAGAACAATACGAGAGTCTTTTCTCTCCTGCTCTTCGTCCACCCGGTCTCTCGTCAGCTGACGTCGAAGTAGACATTCAGCGGCAACACGCTGTCAACGTAGACCGTGTCTTGTGGTAGAACTGTCTCACGTCGTTTCGAAACATGGCGCTGGCGGCGCTGTAGATGAACGGATTCACAGCGGAGTTGAGCAGGAATACTCTCCGCACACCCGCTGAGACGGAGATGCCGACGTAGGCCAGCCACTGCGGCAGCCAACACGCAATAAAGACCACAGTGACGATGAACAACAACGACACGCCCTTGTAGGTCTTGGCTTGATTTGCAGGTACTTTGTTCACTTCAACCGTGCCATCACTTTTTCCGGCTGCTCTGTGTGAAGCCGTGGAAGGTCCTGGTGCAAGCGACTGCGGCCCGCTTAGAACGCCGACGTTCTTGTGAGCCGCTCTTAAGTTTCTCAGCAGCTTTATTGCCACTAGCATGTAACAGACGATCATGACTAAGACACTAAGCAGTGTCACAAGCATGGGAAAGATTCGAGCTAAATAACTGTAATGACGCAGTCGCGCAAATGTCAAGACTCCTGCGGAGGTAGCTGCGGCTACACCGATAATAGCAAGCGCTACCAACGCCCTGCGAGCGCTCAGACTGAACGAGTGAGGCCGCCAAACCGCCACAAGGCGCTCGAGCGACACAAACGCCAGCAGGTAGATAGATGATACAATAGACAAGTCAACAAAATAAAGAACAACCACCAACATCGTGTGGTCAATCCGAGCGCTGGTCAGAACTGTTCCACAAATACAAACGGCAGTATCAGCGATGGCCAACCCAAACATGTATACCTTTGTAGACGTAGTCATATTTCGGATGTAGACCACAATCACGAATAAGTTCCCCGGTAAGCCCAGCACGGTCACAAGAAAGAGGGGTACACTTGGAATAAACAGTATCTTTATGTCGACTTTCGTTGTCAGTCGAGCGCTGTCATTCAGTAGATCCTGAAGTAGGCCGCTATTGTTGTTCCAGCTCGACATGTTCAGTGAATCCATGTCGGAGAGTTGCTGGCAACTAGCGCAAATAGTCAACGGATGATTTACATTCGTTCAAAGAGCCTTCTAACTTTACAGAATGTTTCAGAAGATCAATATAATAATAATGTAGTAGTCAATCACTGACTGTTCACAAATCTCGATGTACGCATTACAATAAATCACGCCGACTCTTCCACGATCCAGCTGTGACAATGTTGAACGCGTCTGCGTGTGGCCACCAATCACACAAAGGTTGGCTCAATATTGCAGTTGATCAGCTGTGTCGGCAAAACAATCAACTGATGCTACAATGTAGACAATGGAAGAGTGGGCACAATTATCAGCTGTGCAATCGAATGTTTAGTGATTCCATGTCGGAGAATTGCTGACAACTACAGCGTAAACAATGAGTGAATGAATCGCATTCGCTCAACCAACTTTGTAGCTAAATATTCATACTACAAGTCGTGTATGTACTCGTGAACAACAATCCACATCGACTGTCTGTTCTCGATTAATCTGCTGCATTTCACATCGTTCGTATTCTTTAAACTGCCATGACGCACGATTCGCTGATACTAAACATACCAACCGTTTTGTCAGCGTCTTCCATGGGATTGTTCTGGTAAAAGAAAGTTCCGTTGGCGAGAATCGCACTCGTTTCACTATCGGACACTATCGGAAACTTGTATCGCCACTCTTCCACCTTAAGGTACAGTTGATCAGTTGTCTCGGTAATACAATCATATAATCGCTTGATAAGTGCTCTACATACTGCACAACGAAGACCTGGCGATGAGGCTGATGCGCGCAGTCACGATCAAGTTGATTGTACACACACGTCCGCTGTGTTAGGAGTAGGCGCTCCAAATGTGACCGGTAGCAGGAACGTCTAGCTTAAGTACGACTGTACCATAGCTGGGCGGTGCCCAGCGCACGGGCCTTGGTGGAAAGAGGCGTGGTTTTTGTGAGTAATGTGTATTACAGCCCTGTTCGATTAAGTCTCCCTTGGGTGGGTCTATTTTTTTCGGAACTCGGCGGATGACATGGCGGAGGCGTGAAAACTGTTACCCTGATGAGATAACAACATTGTTTGCTCAACGATAAATTTACTCAGCGCCCCGTTATATCTGCTCACTAATGACAGTGCTATTTGATACATTTTTTTGTGTGAATTTACAGTTCTGTTAGTGCAGGACTGTTAGTGCAGTACTGTTAATGCAGTAATGTTAGTGCAGTACTGTTAGTGCTGGGTCAGAATTTCGTTGTCAGTATGTCATACGTTAATTATTTATCTGAACAGGATTCAAATGGACACGTGCTTTATCAACATTGTGGAGTTGTTTCGAGAATAGCTTTCTCAATAGATAGTACATATTAAAATAGATACAACATTTTCATAACTTACATACACTATTTTTGATATACTCATAAAAAACGCATGCTAACAAATTGGGCGCGGTGGCGCTACGGTTAGAACATTGGATTCTCGACAGAACCCGGGTGCGAATTCTCTAACTGCTGTTTCGAAGCTTGGGCAATTTCTCTCCACGTTGCTCCAGTTCACTTTGATGTGCTAATGAGTACCTGGCCACAGACAGAGGTGGATGTATGAACTAATAGTCTTTCCATATGAGGCATAATTTCAAAACTAAAAACGTTATTGAAACAATTAATACATTTAAATCATATTCTTTGAAATAATAATACTAGCGGGTGTCTAGTATATCTTGTTGGGCGGAGGCCGGCAAGGGTTTATAGTATATCTTGCTGGGCGAGGGCTGGCAAGGGTTTCTAGTATATCTTGTTGGGCGGAGGCCGGCAAGGATTTGTGGCCGGTACATGGCTCTAGCATACAGCGTTGTCATCGTTTATCTTAATGAATTAAATTGATATATGGTAATGATTAACTATATCACTAACTAATATTGGCGTAAACATAGTATTGAAGAGAACACCACGCAACTCCGTCGATGTTGTGCTACATTCCCCTGAAGGGAATCAGCTACAGCACTACTGTCGTATACACAACCTGCTCGGCGCCTCACGCCGCCTCACGCCGCCTCACGCCGCCTCAAGCCGCCTCACGCCGCCTGCTTGACAGGGAAGCAGCTCCAGTCGCCGCCCTCTAGCGTCAGTCCTCTCGATGTCAGTTCTTGGAATGGACATGCGGTGACATATTTATTGCACGACAACGACAATCTGTATGTCAGACGAAACAACTTTCTAATATGGGGAAACCTTAATCGCAGCATTTTCGTACTGCAATTTGTATGGAAGCTACGTTTCCTTCTGATGTAACGCACATCTAAATATATAGTTTAATGTAATGGATTAGATTGACAAGCTTTATGGCAACATAAATCCTAAAGGGCAACGCATAAACACACACGCTACATACACACTTGTGTACACAAACATACACTCTGCTTTGACATCACCTTTGCAAATATGGATTTCAGGGACCTGGGAAATGTTTTGGAACCAATTAGAATAAGGTTGCCCCACCCGTGTTCCCAACTGTTTTATCGACGTCTAGTGAGTGTAATTTACGTTTTAAAGAATCCCCTAATATTAACATCAAAGACACCACTACCTTCACTAAATATGGTCCATAGATATATTAATATAGCATGTGTGCTTATAAAAATCAGTTATAAAGAACTCGCATTTCACAACGAACAAACGGACCCATATACACACGCATTCTCAGACACCCTTTGATACTCGCACCCTCGTCATCTCGTCAAGGTGACAGGACAACACCCCCGCACATTACACCCTAAAACATTAGTTACCCCCGACAATATCCCCGCAATAGGATAATGCCTCACACCGGGAGCAGTGACTCTATTTGTATGTAATTTGGAAGACAAACGAGTGCCTAAGAAAACAAAACAGATCATACACAAAACAGATCACACACACAACAGATCACACACACACACAACAGATCACACACAAAACATGTCCAACACAAAAACACTTTAAGACATGTTCTCCTCATTGGCAGTGAATGTTGGACCTTGACAGGGAGACTTGAAAGTTGAATCACAGCAGACATGAAAGCCATACTAATGATACAGGGTGTCAGCAAATGATACAAGGTGTCAGCAAATGGGACAGACAGCGAAATGATCACCTCTAGAGGGAGGGCAAGATCACCCCAACTGAACAAATATTCACTATGAATGAGACGGTATGATCGTGTGATGAGAAGAGAAGGTGATTCTGTCTTGAAAGTGGTCCTAAGCACGAAGATGACGGGAAAGAGACGGAGAAGAAGACCCAGGTTACGGTGGGTCAACAATATCAGCAGCCACCTGGAGGAAAAGAACACCAGCCTCAAAGATGTATTAAGAATGGAGCGTTAAAAGAACCGTACAGAATGGACGAAGTTGATTTCTTGCCAAACTGACACGAGTTATTGTATCCCTTCATACCTCGAGTAGGCTGAGCAGGTGAACAGTTAGCTTATGTGTTTAATACTGGACTACCACACAATGTGACCGCATCCACTGATGTGAAACTCTTCACAAAGAGTGAATGAGTGAGTGGGTGGGTGGGTGGGTGGGTGGGTGAGTGAGTGAGTGAGTGAGTGGGTGAGTGGTGGGTGGGTGGGTGGGTGAGTGGGTGAGTGGGTGAGTGAGTGAGTGAGTGAGTGGGTGGGTAAGTGAGTGAGTGAGTGAGTGAGTGAGTGAGTGAGTGAGTGAGTGAGTGAGTGAGTGAGTGAGTGAGTGGGTGAGTGGTGGGTGGGTGGGTGAGTAGGTGAGTGGGTGAGTGGGTGAGTGAGTGAGTGAGTGAGTGAGTGAGTGGGTGGGTAAGTGAGTGAGTGAGTGAGTGAGTGAGTGAGGGAGTGGGTGGGTGAGTGGGTGGGTGGGTGAGTGAGTGAGTGAGTGAGTGAGTGGGTAGGTAAGTGGGTGGGTGGGTGGGTGGGTGGGTGGGTGGGTGGGTGGGTGGGTGGGTGGGTGGGTGGGTGGGTGGGTGGGTAAGTGGGTCGGTGGGTGAGTGTGTGGGTGGGTGGCAGGGTGGGTGGGTGGTTGAGTGAGTGAGTGAGTGGGTGGGTGGGTGGGTGGGTGGGTGGGTGAGTGGTGAGGGGGTGAGTGGGTGAGTGGGTGAGTTGGTGAATGAGTGAGTGAGTGAGTGAGGAGAGATAGGGGTGATACAATGTCATGAAATTAAGTATGTTTTTATGTAATCACAGTTGATAATGATATGGTGCTGATGAAAACATTTCTCGGGTAAATTGTAACATTGCGGTATCGAGGGAAACGTCACTTTGTGGAGGCAACGTATTAAGAAAGTGATATCCGTTGTGAATCGGACGGCCATATATACACGTTTTAAAATGAACATGATTCGACTCCCTGATCAGAAGTTTTTTCCGAATCGCTATCCCCACAACAATACAGTGAAATCTATACGGCCGTGTGGTGCCAGGAGTGTCCACAACACCGCGTTGTCGTTCTACAATTATCTAATTGGAAGAACCTGTTCCTGCGAATGATCACATTTAGTAACGAACATATATGATGTACGTGTCTGGTCGTGGATTGTATTTAATTGGCTAAACGTTCTTTTTTTCATCAAAAAGAGTTAGAACTTTAAATAGGCTTGTCTTGGGCATCCGTGTGTCTCTGACGCGCTTGTTGCAAGTTCTAACTTTCATGTCTAATTTTTCATTTCATGTTTGGTTATGTCAGACTGAATGCTGGAAGCCACTGGTTGTGGAGACGTATGTGTTTAGCATCCCAATGGGGTTTGATAAATGTTTTGACCCAAGCGTTTTATTGAAGGCTGCTGTCAAAACATGAATATTGACGCATAAAGTGTTGTCAACACTCGATTTACGAACGAGAGTAGTTATAGTGCTCTAATGAATACGTAAAAGAGTGGCCCAGTAGGGAGTGGCCCAGTGAATTCCGGTCGCAGAGGCTTCTGGGTAGCCTAACGGCGGCGACCTATATCCACATAGAGCGCCCCCTAGCGACTGGAGCTAACCCTAACGATCGTAACCCCAACTTATTGACATGATCCCGACTTGATCTCATCAGTGGTGACCCCTGACCCTAACGGAGTGACCGCTACCCTAACGTGACCACTACCCCATAACGTGACCGCTACCCCGATGCTTGAGAAGTGAAATAATTTTAATTTTATTCCAAGACATTTAATCCCTGGCTCGATGTAGTCCGCGCTACCCTAACCGATGGTTCGTTGTGGCCTGCGTTACCCTATCTGTCGCTAACCGGCAAAATCGACACAACACCTCATTGAATGAAATCGCAAAGAAACTTTAATATTTAAAAATAACGATACATCAGATCATAGTAACATAAATATTTAAAAATAGCCATATATCAAATCATATTAAAGCGTATAAATTTATATAAATATAGTAATATAATTATTTAAAAATAGCCATATATCAAATCATATTAAAGCACATAAATTCATATAAATATAGTAATATAATTATTTTAAAATAGCCATATATCAAATCGTATTAGAGCACATAAATTCATATAAATATAGTAATATATCAAATCGTATTAAAGCACATAAATTCATGTAAATATAGTAATATAATATTTAAAAATAGCCATATATTTATTAGTATTAAGTGTTCATGTTTTTATTCATCTCAATGGAAATTCGGTCGCGGCAGTGATCTCCCTCGTCTGTCTAGGAGTTTTCATGGTCCTTTCGACCACGGAACGTCGACGGAACAACCCGAGTTCCTTCATAACCCAAGCCCACAATTTTTTGTGGTCGAGAAAGGAAGCCAAATCATTGCATTCATTGTCCCAACTCTCTGTAGCCTCAGGCCTGTCGTACCCATCATCGTCGTCTACGCGTGGTGTGTGACGACACAGCTCCTCCATCACGACTGGCCAGTGTTGTCTATGGAAGCTGAAAACCAGAGTGAAAGACATATAAAAATCTAGTTCTTGGTAAAGGACTTTGTTAAAAGTATTGTATATACGTTTATTAAATAGCACATGCATCTGTTAATAATAAGCTATGAGTAAACACGCGAGTGGCGAAAGGCGTACTTTGGAACCAACTCGCTTATTTACTGCTACACCGCCAGTCAGCAGCAGACGCGTAGAAAGTAGGTCACGCAAAGGCGATATCAGTGACCTGGCGACCCGACTCGGCTCGCGTGCTATTTATGACCAGGCTGCCAGTCGGCTAGCAAGAGGCATTGGACATAGGCCACAGTCGCGTAAAAGATGTCTCTTAAAGTTAAACTGTGCGTGTTATGTAGATGCTTTTAAAAGCTTTTAAAAGCATAGGAGTATGTATCAGCAAACAACCACAGACATTATGTACTTACGATCGATGCAGTAGTAGAGTCAACGCGACCCCAACTTCGATGTACACCGCCATCAAATATGAGAACAACGCAACGCTAGACAGCATCCTGCGTGACGTCAGAAACAGCAACAGCAACAGAACGACGGCAACAGAACGACGGTAAGTGTATAAAGATATACCTAGTCGCAGAACGGTCTTATATAGCAAACGCTAAACAATGCAGACAGCTGACATAAGCCACTATAACACAATAACAAATCCGTCAAAGTCAGAAAGTTATGCTAGAAAACACCAATAATAAAATTTTTATTAAACTGGAATGTCATAAAACAGCTGCCAAACCCACTAGAACAATAAGCCATCATTCACTACGAAAAACATGTTCGTTAAGTCAGTCACAGAAGTGTCAGAGAATCGATGCTGAAAGCAAAATCCCATCTATCACATGGCAAAAACAAAGTCAACCAGTCCTAAACCAACGTTGTATCGATTCCAGACATCCAGCGTAAAACAATAAACAGCCCCTCCCAGCGATAAGCCTGTCAACTAACCAACGCTGAATCCGAAAACCCATTTATCACGCGTAAAAAAACGAAGTCAACCAGTCCTAGGCAAATGTTATATTAAATACAGCGCATGTAACTTTAAGCAACATAAAATCAGAATGAATCGTCCTATATACTTTCGAGGAGGAAACAGTTTTCTATCTAACTTCTACGCGTGTAGGATACATGCATGGGGTCATGTTTTTAACACAGTTGAAGCTGCGTACCAGTACAGCAAATGCATCTTTTATGAAGATGTCGAGACGGCGCAGAAAATGCTAGCCACAAGAACCGGACAAAAGGCGAAATACCTTAGCAAGACCATCCGAGGTAAAGAACATTTACGCACACGATGGAACAAACAGAGACGATCTGTAATGATCGCGTTAGTTGCGATTAAATTTCGCGACAAGACATTATGCAAACTATTGTTAGACACATATCCAGCACCGTTAATGGAATGCGTGAGAAGTAGGGAGGGATACTGGATCATGCTCACCTACACTGGACAGCCTGGACAGAACGTGTTGGGTCAGATACTCGTGAATTGTCGCGAGTTCGTTCGAAAAAAAACCAGGCGACAGCAAGTCTGGCTCGCCGACAACACCCAAGCGATAGGAATGCGAGGCGATTGCGCAACGCATACCAGCGGACCAGCTGGTCAGATTGGGTTAGCGTATTCGATCCAGTGGCAGTTAAAGTGCTTGGCTTTAGTGCTAACGCCTACGTCGCTATGACGTCAGACGAAGAGCGCTCGGCTGCACTGTCTGTGTTGAGGGGGGTCCGTGTCATGGCGACCATTAAAAAACGCATAAACAACAACAACTTCGTAAGCTACAACGCGTCAGAGCTGGAAGTACTTGATGAGGCATTCTCTTTGTAGGAAGACAAAAAGATACAGGAGTGGTTAGACGCGTATGAACATCATAATCTGTTACCATCTTCACCATCCATCACTTCCTCTACCGAACCGACTCTGTGTATAGCATGGAAGAATTTGCAGGGGTCACGTTGGATGACCTCTGTCGCCTAGAGACCACATTCCAAACGAACGTGTTCGTGTACCAGCTGGTAAAACGGGATACAGAGGACGGTAAGTCGACTGCCGAACTGGTTCGTCGATCGTTATGCAAGTACCCTGAAACAATGTATATCAACCTTCACGAGACACATTTTTCATTCATCCAAGATGTTCGCATGTACTGCAACTCGTATCGATGTCGGAAGTGCGGTGACTCGTTATGGAACAAAGCATCTATGCTGTATCGACACGAGCGCACGTGTACGGGGGTTGTGCGTCGAGTCTATCCTGGTGGCGTGTACCATTCCACACCATCTGTATTCGAACGTCTGGACGACTAGAACATTCGCGTGGCTGAATCGTTGCGCTACTATCCGTATCGAGCCACCTTTGATTTCGAGTGTTGGTTCGACACGGAACAACTTCCGTCGGACAGTGACAAGGTCCACTGGGTAGCGCGTCATGTTCCACTGAGAGTCAGCATAGCATCCAACGTACCCGGCCACGAACGAGTGCAATGTCTCGTCACGGATGGAGACACCAACAAGTTGGTGAGTAGAATTATGAATATCTTACAAGTGATGAGTGACGCCGCATACGACAAGATCAAACACTCGTACGAAGATGTCTTGGAACAGCTCGTAGAAGAACTGACGAACTGGGACGAAAGCGAGGAGGCTGCACGATCAGCCATCGGTACGAAGGAATCTCGCCCGGCGACCAATCCATACAAAAAGCTGATGGGACAACTCTATGGATGGATGCATCAGTTACCCGTCATCGGGTTCAGTTCGGATAAGTATGATCTCAATGCAATCAAACAGTTCCTCATACCCTACTTCCTATCCACCACATCAAAGAAAGGGGAACAAGAACAAGAAGAACAAGACGAAGAAGAAGAAGACGACAAAGAAGAGAATGAGGGTATCAGGTCTTTTTTCGTTATCAAACGCAACAACATTTTCATGTGTCTTCCGACAGATCAGCTGAAATTCCTAGAAATGACCAATTACATAGCTCCCCGGTTCAGTTACGACAAGTATCTGAAGGCGTACGGATGCGAGGTGACAAAAGGTCATTTCCCGTACGAGTACATGGACCGTCTGGAGAGACTCGACGACACCGCACTTCCATCGAAACAGGCCTTCTTCAGTCGACGGAAGAACGAAGGTATTTCCGACGAGGATTATGCCAGTTGTCAAGAGGCC
Source organism: Lamellibrachia satsuma (assembly GCA_033239005.1). Classification (NCBI taxonomy): domain Eukaryota; kingdom Metazoa; phylum Annelida; class Polychaeta; order Sabellida; family Siboglinidae; genus Lamellibrachia; species Lamellibrachia satsuma. The sequence continues at coordinate 9,583,338 of BSQZ01000023.1, forward strand.
TGGCGCGACAACTCCATGACGACTTTGCGAGACTTTCTTGTCTGGTACAACAACAGGGACGTGGTTCCCTTTCTGCAGGCCATCGACAGACAGTTTACCTTCTACGAACAACGTGGCATAGACATGTTCAAGCAAGGTATCAGCGTACCTGGTCTGACCTTGCTCTACCTGTTCAACGACCTTCCTGAGAAGACCTACTTTACCATTTTCAACGAGAAGAATAAAGATCTTCATCACCTAGTCCAAGATCACGTGGTTGGCGGGGCTTCGCTCGTTTTTCATCGCTGTCACGAGAAAGGGGTCACCACGCTACGTCAGAACGAGTACGGAGAGGCCGCCCGTCCTTGTAGGTCCATCGTCGGATACGATGCCAACGCCCTGTACTTGTGGTCACTCATGCAAGACATGCCTATGGGATGGTACACGCGACGACAGGAAGAGAACGACTTCCGACCCGAATCGGCGCAGCTGCGGTCAGATGGCTGCGGAATGGTTGACTTGGGAATCCGAACGCACGGGACGCGTCATACGACACCAGATCAACGGTAGAGAGAAGAGAATAGGCAAACTGCTGGTGGACGGGTGGTGCAGCGAGACGAAAACGGCTTATCAGTTCCATGGATGTTTTTTCACGGTCACTTGTGCACTGGTAAAGAGGTCAACGAGGTCAACGGGAAACCCATGGCTGAACTGCTCGCCGAGACCCGAAACAACACCGTCTATCTCCGTCACTTTGTCAAGGTCGTAGAGGTGTGGGAATGCGATTGGAAAGAGACGAGACGAGATCCTGTCGTGAAAAAGCTTCTGGATACTGCATTTCCGCGACGACGTCACGCGCGATGGACGATGACGTCAAAACAGATCCTGAGCGGCGTGCGTGCCGGAACCGTGTTCGGTCTGATCGAGTGTGACCTTTGCGTACCGGAAGCATTGCGAGAACACTTTGCCGAGTTGCAGCCCGTGTTCAAGAACATCCGTCTGACACGCGACGATCTCGGACGGTTCATGCGCCGATACGCCGAGGACCACAACATCATGGCGACTCCGAGACGCATGCTCGTGGGTAGTTATCGAGGGGATAAGATCTTGCTTGTCACGCCTCTGCTGCGATGGTACATGGACCACGGTCTCGAGGTGACGCACGTGTATCAGGTCGTCGAGTACGATCCCGTCCGGTGCTTCAGACGGTTCGGCGATGCAGTGTCCACGGCGCGACGCGAAGGAGACGTCCACTCGCACAAGGCCATCATCGCAGACACCATGAAGTTGCTGGGGAACTCGGGTTACGGAAAGACCATAACCAACGTGGACCGACATCGCGACGTCAATTATTGCAAGGAAAAGGCGGCATCGATCATGGTCAACAATAGACGATTCCGATAACTCGACGTCGTCGTCGACGATGCGTACGAGATAGTGATGAACAAGAAAACCGTCACGTACACCCTACTCGTACACGTGGGATTCTTCGTTCTACAGTACGCCAAGATGCGCATTTTGCAGTTCTATTACGACTTTATCGACAGTTATCTGGAACGCCCTCTTTTTCAGTACTGCGAGACAGATACAGATTCTGCCTATTTGGCCTTGGCCGCCGAGTCCGTCGACGCCCTCGTGACCCCGGAACTACGAGAACATTACTTCCGGCACCGCTCCGAATGGTTGCCGTCCGAATGTTGCGACGACCATCGGAACGAGTACGTGCGCTGTCGACTCGCCAATAGACCGTGGGTCGGCGACGAGGCGTGCTGTAAGGCACGCAGGGCGTACGACAAGAGGACACCTGGCCTGTTCAAGGTGGAGTGGTCCGGCGACGGGTTCGTGGGGTTGTGTAGCAAGACGTACTATTGTTTCGGATCCACCGACAAATACAGCACCAAAGGACTGAGCAAACGTCACAACGACATCGACAAGAACGCGTTCCTGGAGGTTCTCACCAACCGTCGGAGCGGAAGTGGAAAGAACCGTGGGTTCCGGGTGCGTCACTCGACCGTGTTGACGTACGTGCAGGAACGAGCGGCTCTCACCTACTTCTATGCCAAACGCGTGGTGCACGAGGACGGGGTGAGCACGGGTCCGGTGGACGTGTAGAAAAGGGCGATGCACTGCTGTCGTCTTTCATAAGCGACCATGGACGCGCGGTGGAAACATCCTTTCACGTGCATCTTCGCCGGTCCGACGGGATGTGGCAAAAGTACTTTCGTGACGCGTATGCTAGGTATGCTGCTGCGTTGATCGATTTACCCCCCGAACGGATCACGTGGTGTTACGGAGAATGGCAAGAAGCTTACGCAACGATGGACTTGGTCGACGTGCGGTTCGAGGAAGGGTTGCCGAGTGCTAGCATGTTCGATTCGTCGACGAGGAACCTCATCGTCATAGACGATCTCATGGCAGAAACGGACGAACGGGTCACGACCTTGTTCACTAAAAAAGTCACCACAGGAACACGTCCGTGCTGTATCTCGTACAGAACCTGTTCCCCAAAAACAAAGAGAGTCGTACCATCAGTCTGAATTCTCAGTACATGGTGGTGTTCAAGAATCCTCGTGACGCATCGCAGATGTCGCACTTGGCTCGACAGATGTATCCGGGACGCGTCAAGTTCGTTCAAGAATTCGATTTTTATAAGACGCCACGTCGGTACCGTACGGCTATCTATTGGTCGATCTCAAATAGGACACGCTCGAGGACATGCGTCTGCGCACGGCCATCTTTCCAGACGACGGTGTTCAGTACGTGTACTTGCCGAAGGTATAAAAGACCGCGCACGTGGATAGTCTCTTCATTCCCACCATGTCTGCGCTGGTGAAGAAACACATCGCGAGCATACAGGCAATTAACAGATTCCAGAGCAACAAAGCGAAAAGAGCCATCATCGCCAACGCCGACGCCCCTCTGCTGTGTGAACTAGCCGAGTGTGCCTACAACATATTAAAAAATAACATTCCATTGTCCGAATAATAGAGGCGTCGTTTGAGTAAATACAGAACGAGGTTACGCGAGTTGGCTAAGAGACGAGCGCCAGCTGCCTCGAGAAGACGCATCTTGCTGCGACAGCAGGTCGGCGACGGACATAGCGGAGGTTTCCTATCAGCATTCCTAGCACCGTTGGCAAGTGCGGCCTTTCTACCCTTGTTTCGAGGGGCACTGCTCAAAAAGTAGAAAGAGAGGGAGAGAGAGAGAGAGAGAGAGATGGAACACGCACGCAAGATGACCTTGGTCGATCCACGAATGTTGGACACGCTTCGTTCACCCCCACCCCCATCCCCGACGGACACCTTAGGTAAGAAGGTGCGAGTTCTCGATGACGAGATGACGACCATCCTCAACAGAAAGGACCTCGACGACAGGACCAAGGTAACATTATATAATCAGGTGTTGCAACGGTATAACGTCTTGTCCGATAAACACGTCAAGGAACCGACACGCGTGATCACGGTGAACGAGTCTGGGGCGGAGGCGAGGGCGGAGGCGGAGGCGGGGGCGGGGACGGGGGCGGAGGGAGCAGTAGGAGCTCCTGCTACTACCACTAGCGAGATAGAGGCCGATGTCGTGGACGCCGTACCCAAAGACCGTGCAAGGCAAAGCCAAACGTTTGATGGAGCGTATGAAAAGAAACATGTCTTGGACCGCTCGCGGCGAACTGATCCACGAGGGTGTGCCGATTGCCGGAAGTAACGTGGTGGATCTCGTGAATGATGTGTTGCGTAAGAGAAATACCAATCCAACGGGATGGCAACCGTTTGCAAGACAACTCCGTGCCATGAACCTGTCCATGGAGTTGGTCGGTAACGTTGCCAGGAGAGACTACATACGTCAGGCGACGATGCCGACACCGACGACATCCACTCCAGGTCGTCGTCGAATACCAGCTACTCCTCGCTCTAGCGGTGGTAGCGCACGAAGATCGCTCAGTTGGACACCCCTCAGTCGTCGCCGCGGTCAGATGGAACATTCCATGCTCACCGCACCTCCAGAACGTCAATGCAAGGCACTGGCGTCATTGGCTAGTTGGGAAGGCATTTAAGAAGGTACAACACGCATCCATAGCACAGTGTTTGCCATGCCAACCGACGAACAGGACGCGTACCGTGCCATCGTTGCTACGATATTTATCAGTGGACTTTACTTGATTGCTCACGGTATACTCCAACAGCTTATGAAACAGAAGTTATTCGAACTATGGTTTCGCTACTAGACTGTTGTAATTCCACCGCTATCTTTGTGGGTGCGACAACGTGTGTCCTGCTACACGTCAGCGTGCTCTTCGTCCTTCATCAGCATTGGTACTCCGGAGTCAACGTCAGCGTCACCGTCAACGCGTCCGACCTCCTGTTTTAATGGCGCCGAAGAAAGAACAACCACTTAGAACGGTCTACTTCGACCCGAAAAGTGTAGGTAATTACGGCGGAGTCGATGCCTTGCGACGCGTCACGCGCATACTGCGAAAAAAGGTCGTGGAATGGTTGTCGGAACAGGACGCCTATACCCTACACAAGCCGGCTAGACGGCATTTCAAGAGACGACGCGTCATCGTGAGCGGTCTACATCAGCAGTGGCAGGCCGATCTCGTCGATCTGTCGCATTTGAAAAACCACAACGACGGTATGAGCTTTCTCCTCACGGTGATCGACGTCTTCTCGAAAGTGGTCTGGTGTGTTCCCATGAAAACCAAGTCCGCGGCGTCGTTAGTAGCGGCGCTTGACAGCACTTTCACCAAAGGCTGGCCAAAGACGTTGCAGACAGACCAAGGACTGGAATTTCTGAACAAACCCGTTCAGACTATATTGAAGAAGCACGGCATCCATCACTTCTCCACGCACAACGCGGAGACGAAGGCGAACATCGAGGAAAGATTCAACAGAACGTTGAAGACGCGCATGTGGCGATACTTTACGAAACACCAGACGTGGCGATACATCGACATCCTTCAGAGCTTGGTGCAGTCGTACAACAACACACGCCACCGTAGTATCGGCATAGCTCCGTCGCAGGTGAGTTACAAAAATCAAGAACAGGTGTGGCAGCGTCTGTACGGTCACGACGCTAAGGGCGTGCCCAAGTTGCACGTGTCGGATCGCGTACGCATCAGCAAGTACAAAGGTAAGTTCGAAAAAGGTTACGCAGCGAATTGGAGCGAAGAGATATTCACGATACACGAGGTTCATCCCTCCGATCCACCCGTGTATCGATTGAAGGACGATCTCGGCGAAGTGCTGGAAGGTACCTTCTACGAAATGGAGCTGCAGAAGGTGTTGGTACCCGCCGATAAATTGTTCTACGTGGAAGCGGTACTGGACCGTCGTAAGGTAGGTAGACGACAGGAAGCTTTGGTGATATGGGTCGGCTACCCCTCTACATTCAACAGCTGGATCGATGCCAAGGCACTCGTCGACTACACTATAAAGACTAGCAGCGCGTGCGGTGACACTTCTTTCGAGAAATGACACAAGACACGACAACACGAGACTTCACCGCCACCATCGTCGTAGAACAGGAGGAGGAGGAACACGAGGACGCAGCAGCAGCAGCAGCAGCAGCGGCAGCGGCAGCAGCAGCTGCAGCAGCGGAGGACAGTACTGACGCGCAGAACGCAGAGGACAGCAGCAGCAGCGGTAGCAGCAGCAGCAGCACTCCTTGGCATCTGTTCGGTACCGTGTGTCCTAAAGAGGAAATAGTCTTTCTGTGTCAGGTGCTCGTCTTGTTTACGGTCATTCTCATAAGCGTTTACAACCTGACCACAGGTCACGAGAATTCTAATCTGTGGACAGCCCTGTTGAGTAGTTCTTTGGGTTACCTGCTCCCTAATCCCACGTTGAGACGTAATGGCGACTGATTTCTACCTGACACTGCCTAGCAACGCTTCCATGAAGATGTATCCCAACAATACGTCGGCTCATTACATCACCGACTTACCTCGACTTATCGATCTGACTGGCGAGTGGGAATGCGGGTTGGCAGAGATGCAGTACTCGCATACGACATAGGAATGTACGACACCTGGTTCTTCCTTAACGAGACGATTGCTATGGGTCTAACCCCGAGTGCAAAGATCAGTGCTGGATATTACAAGTCTCCCATGACATTGATGAATCACGTCAACAAGGGACTGAACAGTATGGCGACGGATAAGACGCGAGCAAAGTTGACCTACAGCGCCATCACTCAAAAAATGACGTTGCACATGACACCAGGCACCGAGTTCACTGTACCTCGCCGCAGTGCGTTGGGAAGAATGTTAGGTTTCGAACCGTCGGTGGTCAGCAGTCCGCCATCGACAGTACCATCGGTACTAGGATCGATCATGTCAGCAGCATCAACAGCAGCAGAGATGACAAGAACGGACGAGAACCCGAGACAAGGTGGAAGGAACATAGGTCTCACAGCGTCGGCCACCGTGTTTTTGCCACCCAAAGAGACTCCCGATGGTCCATATACCTACCGTAAAGAGGCCGACCACGTGGTGCAGATGGGTTCGATACCATATACGTCTACACGGACGTCGTGGAGTCTCGCATAGTAGGTGACAGTGTCGCACCTTTGTTGCGAGCCCTCCCGGTTGGTGGAAGTCACGGCGAAACAGTATCCGATAGGTTCACTAACATTCACTACGTGCCTCTGTTGTACTCGCACTTCAAGTCGATAGAAATCGATATAAGAGACGACACTGGACGGCGCGTGCCATTCGAGTACGGTAGAGTGACGGTGACGCTTCATTTTCGACGGCGCAGGACCGGACTGTTCTGAAGATGAATTACAACGAGTATTACGCGCGTCAGGCGGGTGGTGCACTGCCCTACTTCGCCGGTGCCCAATACCAGCGGGGCCCCGGACTAGGCAGTCTCTTCGGAGGTCTGTTGCGCAGCGCCATGCCACTCATCAAGAGAGGTGCCGTGGCGTTGGGAAAGGGGGCGTTGAAGACCGGCGTGCGCATAGCCGATGACGTCATGTCTGGACAGAGCATAAAAAGAGCAATCAAACGACGCGTCGCAGATGCCGGTAGGAATCTGATGCGTGGTCTTCTGGTTCCTGGCGTGCGACCTCGTAAACGTATAAAACGCGCGCCGGCGAAGAAAGGAGTCACTTTAGCAAAGAGACGACGCAAGAGACAGACGTCCACGAAACGCGAGGCCGACATATTCGATAAGGACGATGGCTTTCGTACATAGACCTTTGTGCGAAGGGGTCAAGACCGAGCTGGATCTCTTCACCCGTACCCCCCACTCAGAACAGCATCATCAACAGCCACGTAGTGGAACATCAGCCCATGTCCTCTCTGGACTCGGATGGACCGATATAATTCCTCATACCCGGATTGGGCGACGGTTACCTGGATCTCGCCAACACGATGCTGCACGTACAGGTGAAGGTGACACGAGCCAACGGGGACGATCTCGACTTGGCCGATCCCGTGGGACCGGTGAATAACTGGCTGCATGCACTGATCAGTCAAGCCGACGTCTCCCTGAACGGCACGCTCGTGACCTCTTCGACCAACACGTATGCGTATCGCTCCTACATAGAGACGCTGCTGAGCTACGGTCCCGGTGCCAAGGACACGCAACTGACGAGTCAGCTGTGGCACAAGGACACGGCCACTCGCATGGACGCCGTCGAGATAGCCGACGGACCCGCGGCTAACGAAGGGTTCGTGGCTCGACGACAGAACATCCTGAGGAGCCGTCTGGTCGATATGATGGGCCGTCTCCACGTGGACCTCTTCATGCAGGATAAATTCCTCATCAACGGCGTCGATGTCAAGATACGACTGGTGCGTAGTAAGCCTGCTTTTGCACTCGTGGCTGGTGGGAACCACGATTACAAAATACAATTAGTCAATGCCACCTTGTTTGCAAAGAAGGCCACCCTGAATCCGAGCGTGCAGATGGCACACATCAAGGCTCTGGAGACGAGCACGGTCAAGTATCCGATGCGATCCGTCGAGTGCAAGGTGTACTCCATTCCTGCCGGCACTCGCTCGCACAAGTACGAGAACCTGTTCCTCGGTACCCTGCCGAAACGTCTGGTGCTGTACTGCATCGATAACGATGCCTACAACGGCGCGTACGACAAGAATCCGTTTCACGCCAAGAACAACGACATCAACTTCCACGCGGTGTACGTGGACGGACGACAGATACCCTACAAACCTTTCCAGCCGAATTTCGCTACATGAGTATGTTCTCATCGACCGGCAAGATGTGGCAGGACGAGGGGAACGGACTGACTCGCACCGACTACCGACACGGCTACACCTTCTTCGGTTTCGACCTGACCCCCGACCAGTGCGACGGCCCCTGCTTCCATCTGGTACAAAAGAGCACCCTGCGCATAGAACTGCATTTCCGCAACGCGCTGCTGAACACCGCGAACGTCGTCGTCTACGCCGAGCTCGAGTCCGTGCTGGAAATCGACAAGAACCGCAACATCATCTACGACTACTGAGATGGACACCCTGGAGATAGCTAGACTACTGGCGATGGACCCGCGCGCCAGATCGATATTTCGCGGCGTCGTACCCAAAGACGGACTGCCCACGACGATAGACGGCGCTCTGCCCGCAGCCTTCGTGTGCAACACCGACGACGGCGACGAACCGGGCGAACATTGGATAGCGCTGTACCTGGACGCTGACGGACGCGGCGATTACTTCTGCTCGTACGGTCTGCCGCCACGACACGCGGCGTTCCGCACCTTCCTGAACGAACATTGTTCCGATTGGACTCATAATACCAAGAGGCTTCAGAGTCATCTGTCTAACGTTTGTGGACAATATTGTGTTGCTTTTGTATTGCTTCGTTGTAACGGCATTCCGATGAGAACTTTTGTTAACATATTCGGCACCGATTTAGTATATAACAATTGCCGCGTATTTGATTGGCGTAAACAGCTACGATAAGGTAGACTGTATTATCGCTCGTCGCAGTAGTAGTAGTACATCGATCGAGCCTCTAGCGAGGTGGACGCACCACCCGTAAGCTCGCGACCTCTGGCGTGATGGTCAACATCCGCAAGTCGCCTCGTCATCATCGTCGATCACCCTCGAGCCTCTAGCGAGGTGGAGACACCACTATGCTCGCGACCTCTGGCGCGATGGTCAACATCCGCAAGTCGAGTCATCATCGTATTCGTCATATTCATCGTAGTCGTAGTGGTGATATTACACGCTACCCTTGATGTATCGCCATGCTGCTTGTGTTGTTCAATAAAATACGTGTGCACTCGTACCATACCGTATTGCGTTGATTTCTCGTCTCCATTAGTCCCTTTGATAGTTGATAATTAACGATCCTATTATTAATCGCTGCGTATGGGTGGGCACTCCGTCAGGGTTAAGACCACAAAGGTCTACTGGGTGGGGTTACGACAATTAGGGTTAGCTCCAGCAGTCGACAGCAGGCGTTAGGGTTAACACTCCAATCAAACAGTTGGGGTTACGACCGTTAGGTTTAGCTCCAGTCGCTAGGGGGCGATCTAGGTGGAGATAGGTCGCCGCTAGGGGGCGCTTAGGCTACCCAGAAACCTCTGCGACCGGAAGTCACTGGGCCACTCCCTACTGGGCCACTCTTTTGCGTATTCATTAGAGCACTATAACTACTAACGAGTTTCTGAATATACGTTGGAAACGTCTAAATCAAGCGACTGGAAATTCCTGTGTTTTTAACAAAACTGAAAACAAATGATGTTAGATGGACTTTCAACGTTAAGTAACTCTATAGTCAGAGATAGATTTCATAGATGGCAAAATGCAATTATTACATATACTTGCTGCTAGAAGTTATTGCTTGAACCCACTAATTAGTACACTACGTCAGTGGTTGATATACATGTCATGCTGGTACGAACTCTAAAATAACCATGCATGCTTTTTAGGCTTTTTGAAATGAAATTAAAGAGTTACCTGGATGGAAAATCTGCCTAATGTTTGAATTTTTCACAATTCGACACATTTTGAGGGAACAAAATGCGTCTTGCAGACAAAGCAATATCAAATCGTCCCAAAAACATATCTGAAACAGGTTATAGATGTGTATGTTTAAATGCAAAGAGCATAGTAAATAAGAAAAACGAATTAAACATTATGGTAGAAGATATTGACCCTCACATAATTGGTATAACTGAATCATGGGCCAACATAGACAAAACCTATGCTGAACTAGGACTGACAGGATACGTAATGTTTAGGAAAGATCGAATAGGAAGAAGGGAGGGGGAGTTATTTTATATGTTAAAGAATCTATTCAGGCTTATGAAATAAAACTAGAAAGGGAAGCAGATTGCGATGAAGCTGTTTGGTGCAAAATTGTTTCAGGAAATTCAAAATTAACTATTGGATTAGTTTACCGAAGTCCAAACATAAACGAAGAGGACAACACAAAAATAAAAAATGCTATAAAGGAAGTTAGTAAAGGGGAATGTAATTTTAACCATGGACACATACAATGGAATTCTCCAGAGAGAAGGAGTGAGGACCAACAATTTCTATTTTCTATTTTTAATCCAGGATAGCTTTCTTACTCAGTACGTGCTAGAACCAACCAGGGGAGAAAATGTATTAGATATAGTTTTGTCATCACAAAAAGAATTAGTGGACAATGTAAAAATACTTGAACCATTGGGTAACAGTGACCATAATCAAATACATTTTGACATCAATGTAAAATCAGAAAGTAAAAATAAGAAAACGTACAAGCTTCCACAAAGGTAACTACAAAGATATGAGAAAATACTTAGCAAAGCTAGATTGGAATAACATGCTGATGAATTAGACAGCAATTGAATGGTGGAAATCTCTAAAATATGAAATTGAGAGTATCATCGATAAATTTGTTCCCTTCCAAAAACAAGGAAAACGGTGTAGAAAGAAACACTTGCCAAAAGAGGCTATTAGAAAAATAGTGTTAAAACAAACTATGTGGAGGGTTTATAAGCGTACCAGAAAGGAAGAAGACTATGCAAATTACAAAGAGGCACTTAATGCAGCTACAACTGAAATCAGACAGTCTAAAAGAAGTTATGAGCAAAAACTAGCATATAACATCAAACATGACAGCAAGAGTTTTTATGCATATGTCAGGAGTGAACAAAACATACAAGACAAGGTTGGACCTCTAGATTACAGTGCTGGAAATATAATATCGCAGGGGTTTTTAATGACGGAAGACCTAAATGGTTACTTCAGTTCAGTGTTTACCAAAGAAGATATTAGTTCATTACCAGTTGCTGACGTTAAATTTCAAGAGGCTAAATCTGACTATTTAGGACCGTTAGTTGTAACTCCAGAAATGGTAGCTAAACAAATAAAGGCAATAAAGGATAACAAATCACCGGGAGTGGATGGGATTCCTCCAAAATTACTATAGGAAACAGTAGAACAAATCAGTATACCACTTGCAAGAGTATTCAACTTGTCATTAAAAGAGGGAGTTGTTCCGTTTGAATGGAAAGAAGCAAACATCATACCATTATTTAAAAAGGGTTCGAGAAATAAGTCAGAGAATTACAGACCAGTGAGTTTAACGTCAGTGATTTGTAAATTATTAGAAAGGTTAATTAAAGACCATATGGTGGACTTCCTCGTTAAGCATAAATTATTAAATTCATCTCAACATGGATTCCGAAAAGCGAGGTCATGCTTAACAAATATGTTATGTTTTTTGGAAGAAATCACTAAGTGGATAGACATGGGATCGCCAGTAGATATTATCTACTTAGATTTTCAGAAAGCTTTTGACAAAGTGCCACATCAAAGATTACTACTTAAATTAAAAGCCCATGTTATCGGGGATAGCATAACTGACTGGATAGAACAATGGCTGACTGACAGAAGACAACGAGTTGTAGTAGATGGAGAAGTTTCAAATTGGAAATCGGTTTTGAGTGGGGTACCTCAAGGATCTGTATTAGGACCTATATTATTCTTAATATATATCAATGACTTGGACGACAGTATAAAAAGTAACGTAATGAAATTTGCGGATGACACAAAACTGTTTAGAAAGGTTAATACTGACGGTGATAAACAACATTTACAAAACGATCTAGACAGATTAGAGAAATGGTCTGAGAAATGGCAGATGTTGTTCAATTTTGGGAAATGTAAATGCCTACATACAGGACATGGGAACTTGGATGTAAACTATAAAATGGGAGATACTGTTCTGGGTACTACTGTAAAAGAAAAGGACTTAGGAGTTACAATAAGCGCTGATATGAACGTTTCAGAGCAGTGTGGTATTGCAGCTTCAAAGGGTAATCAAATTATTGGATTGATTAGAAGAAACATAACATACAAGGGAAAAAAGTTAATTATACGTCTTCATAAAGCAATAGTTAGACCTCATTTAGGATACTGTATACAAGCATGGAGACCATATCGTAAGAAGGATATAGATACGCTTGAACGCATACAAAGGAGAGCAACTAAAATTATTCCAGAACTGAGAGACCTTAGATATGAAGAACGCCTGAAAGAATGTGGTTTAACAACTCTAGAGACAAGGAGGTTAAGAGGAAATCAGATTGACGTTTTTTAAGATATTGAATGGGTATGAAAATATTGAGAGAAATATGTTTTTCTCACTCAAGAAGGATAGCAGAACTAGAGGACATGAGGTACAATTAGTAAAGGATCAATGTAGATGGGACATCAAGAAGCACTCGTTCTCACAGAGGACAATAAATGAATGGAACAAATTGTCTACAGATTGTGTAACAGCTAGCAGCGTGAATGTGTTTAAAAACAATGTTGACACATATCTCAGGAGGGCGGGTTATAAGTAGACGAACATTGTTGGACTCTCGATAAGCCGATGGTTTCCTTGTCCACTTGCCATCTGGGCCTTTGGCTTAAATGGCAAATCTTGTTAAATCTTGTTAAATCTTGTTAACGTACGGCATGACTACAAGTGTAACCGTTGCATGGCTCATCCGCAAGGTAGCGTGGCCGAGCGGTCTAAGGCGCTGGTTTTAGGCACCAGTCTCTTCGGAGGCGTGGGTTCGAATCCCACCGCTGCCATTTTGTAAGTCAACTTTTCCAATCTTATTTTCATTCACATTTTTCATAATCGGTCAGTTGCAATGAAATACACTGAAATGCCTGCCAAACTAGTCAAACATTCATTGCAGGGCTTACTTTATATTCCGTTGCTTAAATACCAACAAATCCATCCTTACCTACTGTTTGGGTTGTTACGTTCTCATCACATCATCTCTCCACCTAGTATTGTTCCCTTTCTTTGCTTTCACGTTCTTTTTGTCAATCAGTGCTCGATGGAGGGGTCGTGCCATGAGCATAGCAATCTGTCCCCCCCCCCAATAACTACTCCCCTTGTATATTCTTGCGATCTCGTCTCGCAATTTCAGCATTCTCTTTATATTTTCAATATTATCCATTTTCTCTTTCTTCGGCATAACAATCGATCAGTGTTTTCAGCAATTAAACTGTCGTTGTACCAGCTACAATGATTTTAGATAGTTTTGACGGAATAAGTAGTAAGAACTCATTGAAGGCAAGGTAGCGTGGCCGAGCGGTCTAAGGCGCTGGTTTAAGGCACCAGTCTCTTCGGAGGCGTGGGTTCGAATCCCACCGCTGCCATTCGATTTTGTGTCTAGGCGCAAGTGATCGTACATGCGTTTTCGTTTTGCATTTCCTGTTCTAAATCTGCGTGCGTATAAATCGTCCTATTCGAAAATTAACCGGGCGTGATAAAGGTGGCAGGATTACAAGTTGGTGCGATCTAGTCTATCTGATTTAGAGGCGGCAATCGGCCGTACACCAGAGAGAGAGGATTGAACATGAGGTTGGATGGTAAGGAGATCAAGCAAGTAGATGGCTTTGTGTACCTTGGAGGAATGGTTACGGAGGATGGGCATTCAGAGGCAGAAGTGCGACGTCGTACACAAGCGGGAGCGAATGGTTGGAAAAAAGTAGAGGGAGTCATGTTGCATAAAAAGAATTCGAAAAAGCTGAAAGGGTAAGTACTGAGACCGGCATGCCTATATGGTCTGGAGACTGTGGCGTTGACAGAGCAACAACAATATAAGTTTGTGAGAATAACATGAACAAAGAGGGTGGATAAAAGAAGGATGAATGACCTAATGAAACAGGTTGGGATGCAATGCAGCCTAACAGGAAGATTGGCGAGAAGAAGGATGAGATGGGCAAGCCACTTGGTAAGGATGGATGCAGGCAAATTAGCAAAGAGAGCAGAGGCGGGAAAACATCAAGAACGCAACAAAGGGGAAGGCCACGTCTGAGATAGAAGCACTGCGTGAAGAGGAATATGAGAAGGTCGGGGGAGGATGAAAGATGGAGAGAGAGGGCGGCCGATAGAACACTATGGAAGGAAAGAACAGAAAGAGTGGCTCAACAGTACTTTACCCGACCCTCAACCCTGTACAGCAGGGAACAGGGAGGAAGAGCATAATCGGCCACAACGAGCGGTCTAAGTTGATAATCTTGTATAAACGCAGCTCCAAATCGATAAAATCACACAAGAAGCGCTGTCCAAATATTTCTGAAATGGCAATAAATATCTCGTTTTCAACCACTATTGTATCCGCGGTAGAAAAACTTCAAATCAAACGACAAAAGGCAGCGACATGTGGCAGCGACATGTGGCAGCGACATATGGCAGCGACATGCGGAAAGCTACATGTGGCAGCGACATATGGCAGCGACATGTGGCAGCGACAAATGGCAGCGACATGCTCAGCAGTAAGTATTATTTCCCGAAAGACATTACTGTTGCATATAAGAAATGTTTTAGAATTTTACACATCTTGTCACCCCGTTATATTGCAAGTGGTATGTTCGCTACAAATTATGTTAAATCTGTTAACTAGCACATTCGCTCGTCAATATTTAGCCTTTTATGCTAATTAGAAACGTCTGAGAATGTACCTGTTGTGAATTTTTTTCACACTTTTATTTATTCGAAGTCCAGTGATTAAACATTGGATTGATCAATTGTATAGTTTTAATGATGTCTACACACACGCGTGCGTGCGTGCGTGCGTGCGTGCGTGCGTGCGTGCGTGCGTGCGTGCGTGTGTTTTATTCTAACTTGTGTTATACTTTTGCTGCATGGCATGTGTGTGTGTATATAGTATGTGTATATATAGCAGAAACATAACTATAACGATATCCGTTATCATCGTGTGCAAACAACTGCTTTTATTTGTCACTTGTACAACAATCCATACTTCCTGGTACATGCCATGGCACCAAAACTGATGTTGGCTTTCTTATAGCCACTGGCACGTTCTACTGTTACTTTAACGTTCGCCAAGGGGCGATACGTTATATATCACATCTATGTATGATATCGTCACATCCCCCTCGTTTTACTCAATCAAGAATTAGACATCTCATAGTCTTTAAACTTAACTGGTAATTTAACTGTACGTCCTGATCGCGCGACGGTCGCACCTCGTGGACCATGTCTAACGCTTGCTTGTTGGTTGTACGACTGTTGTCGGTACAATTCGTTGTGGTGACGTGTCGACAGGTGGTATACTGCGTTGTGGAAACGTGTCGTCAGGTGATACACTGCATTGTGGAAACGTGTCGTCCTGTCCTCTCTGCTGTGCATTCTGGTTGTCTGAACACTTGTCTTTTCGTCGTGTTGTCTGGTTCATTTTGCTGAGCGTACGGAGCAACATCTTTGTAGTGCTCCGGTGTGTTGCGTAGCTGTCGCCTATTTCTTCTATATGACGATCCAACACTCTCGATTATATAAGACCTGATGCCAGAAGTTTTCTTAACCCTTGCCAGTGTCCATGTTCGCGAGTCATTTGAGGTGTTTGGCTTCTTAAACCGTACAACATCTCCTGGCTGTAGTGTGCCGAGTTTCTTGCTCGTACGATTGTACAGCCACGCTTGCTTCTCCTTTCGACGTTTTAGTTGTTCAGGAGCATCGCGTTGTGCTGCAGGATCGGTCTGCAGAAGCGCTGGCAGCATTGGTAAGAGTGTTCTGGTTCGTCGCGCGAACATTCGTTGAGCGGGTGATGTATGCATAGCCTCTGTAGGTGTGTTTCGATAGTCCAGAAACGCCAGATACACATCCGCCTTGTCATCAAGCGCTTTCCGCATGATTTGCTTTGACGTCTTGACTGCATTTTCCACCTTTCCGTTCGATTGAGGGTAGCGAGGTGATGATGTGATATGTTCAAATTCCCAACGTTTTGCGAACAACTTGAACTCTTCACACGCAAACTGCGGTCCATTGTCGGAAATCACTTTGTCCGGAACACCGAATCTTGCGAAGTGAATACGGAGTTTGGTGATCACCTGTGCTGCACTGGTCACTGACAGCTTGTCAACCTCGAAAAAATTCGAGAAGTAATCCACCGTTATGAGATAGTTCTGGTCATGAAGGTGGAACAGGTCAACTCCACCCCGGACCAAGGACGTGACGAAATGTCATGTGACAACAATGGCTCCCTGCATTGATCTGGTTTGTATGTGTTACATGTACTACAGACACTGATGACATCTTTCACTTCGTGGTTCATGCCTGGCCAAAACATTACTTCACGTGCTCTTCGGAGACATCCTTCAACTCCTAAGTGCGAGGAGTGGAGTTTCTTTACGAGCATGTCACGAGGTATGACGATTCTTTGACCCTTGAACAGTGCGCCATTCTGTGTGATGAGCTCGTCACGGCAATTGAAGTAAGGTCGTGCGAGTGGATCGACTGCTTGACGTCGATCTGGCCATCCCTGCAGTGTGTAGCGAACTACAGTTTTAACTTCGCTATCTTCGAGTGACTTGCACGTGATTTCTTGTAGTCCGTTGGCCGACAGATGAACATCCTCAGTCATGTCCATTTGTTGCAGTTCAACAGCTAACACATGATCTCCTGGGTCATGTGCGTGGCTGTACGGAAGATATGCCCGAGAGAGCGTGTATGCGATGAGCATGTCTTTGCCTTTCGTGTACACAACGTCTATGTTGTATTTCTGCAGACGTAGCAGCATTCTCTTCGGTGCATCGATCATCAATTTCTTTGTGATTATCTCAAGCGGCTTGTGGTCTGATTGCACGGTGATGTGTCTTCCATACACACACTGGTCAAATCTTTCACATGCAAACATTATTGCTAATAACTCTTTTTCGATCTGTGCATAGTTCTCTTCGGTATGTGTTAAAGCTCGAGAGGCATAGCACACTGGCTTTCCCTCTTGCAGAAGTACTGCACCCAAACCACTTTGGGATGCGTCGCACTGGATTGTGATTGCTTGTGTTACATCATAATATGCGAGCACTGGCGTTGTTGTGATCATTTCTCTGATCTTGTGCAAAACATCTTGATGTTGTTCAAGCCAGCACCACTCTACATCTTTTCGATCTAGCTGTCTAAGTGGTTCACATACTTCCGACAGATGTGGCAGGAATTTCGCAAGGTAACCGACCATTCCGAGAATTCGCTTCAGTGCTGTAATATCCGTTGGAGGAGGCATTTTCATAATGGCCTCTACCTTGAATTCGTCTACCTTGAGTCCCTCGTCGGTGAGTATATGACCAATGAATTGTACAGATTTGCTTCGTAGTTGTCTGGGTTCAACACAAGGTGGCACGTTCTAGCCCGTTCCAGAAGTGCCCTTAGATTGGCGTCATGGTAACGTGTTGCTTCTTCGATTGTGTCTCCAAACCCGATGCACAAGAAGTCGTCAGCTACAACGTTTACACCTTTGAGTCCTTCAACTACTTCGTGCGCACGGCGTTGCCATTCTTCTGGTGCTGAGTTTATCCCAAATGGCATTCGTAGCCAGCGGTAGCGACCGAAAGGCGTATTGAACGTCGTGAGGTAGCTAGTCTTTCTCAAGTTTCACTTGCCAGAAACCCGACTTGGCGTTTAATACCGAGAACACTTTGGCATTAGTGAGACGTGTTGCTACATCTTCCAGTGTAGGAAGCGGGTAGGGAGAACGCTGAATTGCTTTTTTCAGGTCTCTAGGGTCCAAACAAATCCGCAATTTGTTTGTATTCTTCTTCCTCACTGCAATCATGCTCGATACCCACTGAGTTGGTTCGGTGACAGGAGCGATAATTCGGTCCCCCACCATGTGTGTTAATTCACCCTTTACGTCTTCTCGTAAAGCACACGGAACTCTGCGGGGTGGATGTACCACTGGTCTGACACTTGCATCAATCTGAATTCTATAGACGCCCGCGAGGCAACCAAGTCCCTCGAATACATCTGGGTATTCTCTGAGTATGTCTGTTTGTTTGCCTCACAACTGCATTTATTGCATCGCAATCGTTAATCTGAATCAAGTCCAGGTCAAGACAAGATTGCAAACTTAGTAGTGGGACAACATTATCTCGCACAACAACGAAACGCATATGTCTCTGTGTTCCCTTGCGGTGCACCCGCAAACGCGCCAGTCCTATCGGTTTTACTACCGATTTGTTGTGCATGACGAGTCTAATGTTCGTATGTTCCACCTTGCTGCATAAATGATCTTCTGTAGCACGCACATAATCCTGATATGGTAGGATGTCTACCGACGACCCTGTATCCATGTGGAATGATACATCTACTTTATCATTTATTGTCAGCGTTGCGTGAGCTTTCGTTTTGCGATCCATGCCTACTGTGTGAATGACTTCAACAAGTTGATGTGTGTCTCTACTTCTGTACATCTTGGCGTAGTGGTTGTGTTTCCCGTACGTATGGCAGGTGGCTCCACGAGCTGGGCATTTGTCCTCCCACTTTGGGTGTGCACCTCCACAACTACTACACACTAATCGTCCCTCACCAAGAGGTAATGCACGCCTGCTACTGATGGGTGTGTACTTGCTAGTAGTTGTCCTGTTGTACCTTCTTAGAAATTGCCATAACTTGCATTATGTGGACTGGTTGTGGCTGGTAACTTGTTTGGCACCGTTTTATACCTGACCGTATGAGTCGTTATTTCTGTGTTCATTTCTTGTGCACATGTGTGCGTGACCTGTAACGTCTTCAGCATATCGATGCACGTTTCTAGATTTAGATTCTCTTTTGCCAGCTCACTAATCTGTCTCTGATTAGTCTCTCTCTCAAAGATCCAAAATTGCACGTGGCTGACAGTTTATAAAGCGCCGTTATGTATGCTTCTACCGTCTCACCTGCGTTTTGCGATCTCTTGAAGAATCTGTACGACTCGTACGTTTCATTGGTTCTCGGTATGCAGTTTTCATCAAACTTGCGTACTACGTTTTCAATTTTGGTTTTGTCTTCGTCTGCTTGCCACTGGAATGTTTCATACAAGTCCACACCTTCACGGCCTATCACGTTTAACATTTATTTTGGTTGCTATCTCGTAGAACGACCATTCTCGCTTGAAATGTTTCCAGGATTCACTTCTTTTCTCGAGCGACAACGGCTCTGGCACTTTTGCAGTTAGTCCAACAGTCATCTTGGATGATTTGTGTATCCACTTTCTGACACCATATAACGACATCCGTTATCATCATGTGCAAACAACTGCTTTTATTTGTCACTTCTACAACAATCCATACTTCCTGGTACATGCCATGGCACCAGAACTGATGTTGGCTTTCTTATAGCCACTGGCACGTTCTACTGTTACTTTAACGTTCGCCAGGGGGCGATACGTTATATATCACATTTATGTGTGATATCGTCACAATAACAGCTGATTAATTGTGTTGCCAATGCCAGTGCTTGATATCTTCAGCCAACACAACATATCGCATATAGGCGTGAGTTCGAATCCCACCGCTGCCAATCGTCTTTGTTGACGTTTTAAATACACCAACTCTCTCATATTATATACAACAAAAGGAAATATTCAATGTGGACAGCCCATGCAATATTTTCTTATCAATCTATTGGCAGAAGGGATTTATGAAAACGCACGACACGTCCCGGTCTTAAACACTTAAAAACGTAGAATTCATTTATCTGTTAGAATACTTGCAGCTACAATTAAAATGGATTACCATAGAATGAATGTATTCAGTGCAGCTGAGTAAATACGTACTACTAGTGCGTGCGTGTGTTCACTGTTTCCAAATAAATTATTATTATTTGTTTACGTCCAACGACAACTATTTAAATACGAGAAGATTTTACACACATACATTATTAAATGAAATTAAACGTTAGTTTCCTTATCACATAAGTATTTTGTTCAGAAACTCTGTTCAAACGAGTAGCGTGGCCGAGCGGTCTAATGTGCTGGGTTTAGACAACAGTCTCTTCGGAGGCGTGGTTTCGGATCCCACCGTTGCCATTCGTCTTTGTTGACGTTTTAAATAAAACAACACTCACATTTCTATATAATAAAAGGAAACATTCAATATGAACAGCCCGTGGTATCTCTTTCTTATAAATCTTTCGGAAGAGTGGATTTATGAAAACGCTCGACTCTTCCCTGTGTTGGAGACGCGGAAATATGCAAATTCATTTATAAAAAAGTATCGTGCGTGTGTGCTTGCCTGTGTGCGTGCGTGCGTGCGTGCGTGCGTGCGTGCGTGCGTGCGTGCGTGCGTGTGTACTCTCGTGTGCGTGCGTGTCACTGTATGACAGAAGATGTTGCGCGCAGCGACATGACGTACGTACTGGACAACAGTTTGGACACGGTTTCACGATTGTGAGAAAGATCATGTGAGACGTTTCTGCCAGACACCAAGGCCTTCGCTCATCTAGTCAGTTAGAGTTTAAGAAAGTGAATGCATTTGTGTTCTTTATCATGTCGTCACAAACACTGAGGACTCTGCATTATAGGGTCAGAGCAATTTGATTCAATTAAGTGGCTGATTCATATAGCGACGCATTTTAATACACACGGAAAGGGAATTATTCCGTCCCGGCTAATACATTTGATTTTACAAAACGGCTCATTATGTCGTTGATTATGGTTTGTGCCTGTCATGAACGCGCACACCCAAGAGTAACACAGAAATAAAAAAAAATTATAATGGGTTTTTCTCATTTTACTGATGAATTTTCATTTGCATACACCCCAGTTGGAACAAATTATGTACATATTGTGGCTGTGTCAATATGTTTTAGAAAGGGAAAGAGCTCATGAAAAAGAGGGAACCGTCCGCCTCATCCACTCAACTTTCGTGAGTTTTTTTATGCGGTTATTCGTCGTTTTTTAACGTGTTATTTTACATGTCGTCATTGTGATGGACCGTATTCGTTCGCGGTGAGCGCACGCGCGAGAAAATACGAAATCACTTGAAACCAAAGAAATGAAATCTGCCTAGCATATCGTGAATTTTGATTGTTTTTGAAAATGAAAAAAAAACCGGGACATTTCGCCTAAAAAGCGGGAAAGCGGGACCTGGATGAAAGATAGTATTTTCCATCCGAAAGCGGAAATGTTAAGTGTTGCTGCCAATATCTTATCGAATACCATCTTGTACAATAATGAATACCAATCAAATACGATGCGTCTTGCACGTGTCATTGAGATGCGACTTATCTACAAGTGTAATCGTTGCTTCCCTCAGCCGCAAGGTAGCGTGGCCGAGCGGTCTAAGGCGCTGGTTTTAGGCACCAGTCTCTTCGGAGGCGTGGGTTCGAATCCCACCGCTGCCATTTTGCTCTTGTTGATATTTGAGCCTTTCTGTTTTAGGTGATGTACTAACTACATCTGTACATTTCCATTAGTTGGTGTTGCCATGTCGTATCAACTTGCCATTGTATTTACCAATGTTCAAACAGTCTAGTGTGCTACGGTCGCTGTTTACTGTCGATGATATCTCTTATTTGCTTAACACAAATTGGCAAGCATCAACATGATCCGCAAATAAATATTTTCTTATGTGACTTTTAAACCATGAGATGAAATTCGGCGATTTGCTCACTTTCACTGGTAGTAGTTGTCAGCTGTAGGCCAGGCCGTAATCGATGCACTCACTATGATGTGCAACAAAGTTTGGAAGTGAGAAAAGTGACCGAAACCCTGGACCCAATCACTGACCATTACACTACCAAAAAAGGGCAACCAGCTATTGTCCAAATTATCGGACCATCAACCTCAACAGCAACCACAGCAAAGTAACATTAAAAATAATGTAATAATGAAAATAATCCTAGACAGATTAAAGCCACATTGTCATGCAATAGTTGTACACGTAGACTGACAGCGTGATTATTCTCAAAAAGAACGATAGGGAATAGTTCCACACCACAGTCGGAACCCCACAATATTGCCCTCTTTCGCCAACACTCTTCAATATCTTCCTCGAACGCATCATTGAAGATCACACAGGCGCGTTCAACATTGGAAGAAGATTGATCACAAACGTTTCTTGCTGACGACGGTCTAGCAGGAGATTGATCACAAACGTTTCTTGCTGACGACGGTCTAGCAGGAGATTGATCACAAACGTTTCTCGCTGACGACGGTCTAGCAGGAGATTGATCACAAACGTTTCTCGCTGACGACGGTCTAGCAGGAGATTGATCACAAACGTTTCTCGCTGACGACGGTCTAGCAGGAGATTGATCACAAACGTTTCTCGCTGACGACGGTCTAGCAGGAGATTGATCACAAACGTTTCTCGCTGACGACGGTCTAGCAGGAGATTGATCACAAACGTTTCTTGCTGACGACGGTCTAGCAGGAGATTGATCACAAACGTTTCTTGCTGACGACGGTCTAGCAGGAGATGAACAAGAACTGGCCAACCTAGTAAACCGCCTTGACAAAACCTCCTCAGACATTGGGATGGGAATTATTGCAGAAAAAAACAACTCAAATTGCATAAACGTACGGATAACCATCAATGGGAAAGAGTTAAATAGTGTCACCTCTTTCAAATATCTCGGCGCAACGCTATCGGATAAGGAACAAAACCAGAAGTCATTTCAAGAGCACAAATCGCAGCCGCGCCGGCAAGACTGAAACCACGACGGAGCAGTGGCGTAGTGACCCGGGGGCAGGGGGGTGCACTCGAACCCGGGCGTCGAGTCGGGGGGGGGGGGTGCGCCAAATCGACGGTCAACTTACCCATCAAGTGGATTAACGTATTATTAAAAATCCACGATCGCGCTGTCGTATCAACTTGGTTGCACATATTATTAATTTTGCAGCGTATTTATTATTAGATACGTTGTAAAGAGCGAATTCGTAATTAATTGTTGCCTGCATTTCACCTTGCTGACAAGCAAGTATGTCTAATATTGATGTACACACAATGGCGGTATTCTGTGAAGTATGGCGTTCAATCGACAGGGGGCGCAGGCAGTGTATTCAAAGTCATAAGACTGAAAAATTGCGTACGATTTTGTTGGGTCTTAATTTTATGTCCTGCGGCTGCGTGATGAATAGATGTCAACGATATTCGGTTCGAGAACAAGTACTACCGGCTCCTGTTCGATTCACCCCCTCATGTAGGACATCGCGAACAAATGTCCCAAGTCATCAGGCTCGTTGATGTTGACTATCTCAAGAAGAAGGTCTCTGTAAAAGAATTATTTCTAGGGTATATCTAAATCCACGCAAAGGATGCAACAGTCATCGAGAAAGTTATCGTGGAAAAGCTGGAGAGCGACAAACTTCCTCTAGACGATTGTCAGTCACAATGCTATGATAACGCAGCTGTAATGTCTGGCCACATATCCGGTGTACAGCAGAGGATCTTGGAAAGAAATCCCCGAGCACTGTTCGTCAGTTGTGACAATCATAGTTTGAACCTGGTTGGGGTTCACTCTGCCAGTCTGAAGCCACTTGTCGTGACCTTCTTTGTGACATTTGAAACGGTATATCTTCTCTTTTCGCACGTTCAACACTGCGATGGGAGAAATTAAAGTAGGCGGTGCCCATCACAGTCAAACGGGAGTCCGAAACCCGTTGGAGTGCCAGGGTGGAGGCTGTTGGAGTGCCAGAGTGGAGGTTGTTTGAGTGCCAGAGTGGAGGCTGTTGGAGTGCCAGAGTGGAGGCTGTTTGAGTGCCAGAGTGGAGGCTGTTGGAGTGCCAGAGTGAAGGCTGTTGGAATGCCAGAGTGGAGGCTGTTGGAGTGCCAGAGTGGAGGCTGTTGGAGTGCCAGAGTGGAGGCTGTTGGAGCGCCAGAGTGGAGGCTGTTGGATTGCCAGAGTGGAGGCTGTTGGAGTGCCAGAGTGGAGGTTGTTGGAGTGCCAGAGTGGAGGCTGTTGGAGTGCCAGAGTGGAGGCTGTTGGAGCGCCAGAGTGGAGGCTGTTGGATTGCCAGAGTGGAGGCTGCCAAAGCTACCAACGATGGCTTTGATGACATTGTGGGGCTACTCGAGAAGATGTCCGAGGATACGAACGAATCTCCGGTAACCTGGGGGACGCGGGGCAGTTGCTTCACAACATCCTCACGTTCAACGTTTTCGCACTTCTTTCTTTCTGGTACGACATCCTGGCAAACGTGTCCAGAAGAGACTACACGATCCCAGCATGAACTTCCAAGAAGCCTCCCGCGACATTGAAGCCCTTCAGCTAAATGTGTCACCAACTCGCGACGACTTGTGCCAAAGGTCCATGGAGAAAGATAAGGAGCGGTGCACGGAATGGGAGATACAAATTCAGAGACGGGTACGACGACGGAAAATAATGCCAGGGGAACTCGCTCGAGACGACGGTCTCTCGGCCGAACAAGAACTAACTCATGCGCGCCATGGGAAGTAGCCTGGACCGGCTCCAGCAGGAAATGGTTACGAGATTCACTCGTCTCAAGGATATGAATGCAAAATGTGGTTTTCTACTTGACACGGTACATCTCATGGAAGTTGAGCACCAAGATTCTACTGATGCCATTCTCTGTCAAAACTGTAATGATCTTGCAACAGTCTACCACACCGGTTTCGAACTCTATGCAGAGATATTCGACTGCAGAATGCTCCTCAGAACCGACCACTCCTCTGGAGCTGCTTTCATTCATCGTGTCCTAAGGTGAAGTTGTATTCCCAAATCTCCGCGTCGTCCTACATATTTTAATCACGATAGCGGTGTCAGTTGCTAGCGGTGAACGTTCGTTCAGTAAGTTGACGTATCAAGATCGCCTCAGTGACTTGGTCCTCCTCAGTGACTTGGTCCTCCTCAGCATACAGCGGAAGACGGTAGAGCAAATCAACTTTGATCAGGTGATTGATAAATTTGCTGCAGTCAAAGCAAGAAAAGCCGTCTTGGTTTGAACGTTGAAGTGGAACCTTGTTTGTGTTTCTAAATGGGTCCACTGATTTGACGTGATTAATTATTGACTTTCCCGTGAACAATTCACAGTTCATATCGAATAAAAATGTGAACTTTACTTGTGGTGCTCATAATGAGTTGTAGTTGTATACTATGTCAAATACAGTTTAATATAATTATATATGCAAATCATTTTCAAACTGCACGGCAAATAGCTATGAGAGGAAACATGTAAAATATATGTCGCGGGTGGGGGGCGCCAAATTGTGTTTGGCACCCGGGCGCCGACAACCCTCACTACGCAAGAACATGGCTCTGAGAACCAAATTGTGGCTCTGCTCTGTCGAACTTCCTATATGCTTGTGAGACGTGGACACTAGCAGCAGAACATTAAAGAAGGCTACGATCAGCGGAGGTGAGATGCTACTGTAACATATTGCGCACCTCATACACGGACCGAGTCACCAACGAAGACATCCAGCAGTATGATAAACCAAAACATCGGACAGCACAACTATCTCGTGTATACACTAAGAAGACGTAAGACAAAAAGGCACGGCCATGTCAATAGGTCCACGGGTTTGGCAATAACATCATCCAGGGCACAGTGAAACGCGAAAGTGGCAGGAAGATGCCTAATTCAAATGAAAGAGAGGACATGTCGCGATTTCTATGACACGCATGTGGCAGCAGTGGACCGGCAAAGGTGGAGACAGATTGTCAAATCATCACCAGAGAAGCCGGTCGACCAACGACGATGACGGGACGGTTGAAGTGAAGTGCGGTGAGTGATAGTGAATAGTTATGGGGATTTTGCAAGGTGCATATGGAATACCCATATGGGTGGTAATCTTACAAATATTAACTTCCTATTTATTACCTTTCTACTTTCAGTCATGATGTTGACACGCAAATAGCTTAAATGCTAATGTAATCAGCGACTATAAGGCCTACGCATCTACAATTTAAAAGTGTAATGACTGTCTTTCGACCACGGTCATTATAAAGTCTCGCCAACGCAAAAACAGTTAGGGTTTCGTCAATCAGCTAAACTCTAGGCAGCGTATAGTATTATCAAGCAAGCGCAGTCGTCGGGACTCTTTAGTCCACGTAATCTCCTCATGTTTGTAGAGGTAATTCCAGCATCATGAGCATGTGTAAGTGTCGTGTTTCCTTTCAATGTGTTTACCCCATACAAATCCGTGGCTAATTTCAATCGAGTGAACTGAAGTGCCCAAAACCAAAGAAGGCAGCTCGTTAATTGCCAATGAAACTTTCCGTTCGCGACAAACGTTAGGTAAGACGACATAATAGCCACATACAATGTAGTAGCAACCGCAATACGGCAGCTACTTCAAGCGGATTATATCCGTTGGGTGTCGCTGTGACACCTGCGGGCGGGGACTCGGTCGCGGGGCGCGCTTTTGTGTTTATTGCGCCAATTAAACCGCTGCGGGGCGCCACCAATAAGCAGCAACGCGTTGGATTTGCGCAGTGCAACATCAAAGCTGTTCCATTCATACTATTAACTGTAAGTAAGAGTAAGAACAACGAACGTAATCGGTGGAATAATACTTCTCGTTTACACCATCATGCTAGTGGTGAAAGTATTATCACGCACCTGTCGCCACCTACCGTGCAACATTACTCGATTGAATTGGCCGCAGTGTGGTGAACAGTCAGCGTTCTCTGCGGGGACCTTCTAAACGCTTCTTCTATGATACACGTGAACATTAAACAATTTGTTGCATTTTCTCTCTCAAAATAAATCCTTTCGACGAATTTAACAAACGTTCTTTTATTAAACAAACTGCGCATAATACGGTTCACATACTGCATATCTGAACACAGACGAACCTGATTCATAATACGTAAAATGTTCACACACTGCAGATCTGAACACAGACGAACCTGATTCATAATACGTAAACTGTTCACATACTGCAGATCTGGAAACAGATTAACCTGATTCATAATACGTAAACTGTTCACATACTGCAGATCTGAACACAGACGAACCTGATTCATAATACGTAAACTGTCCACATACTGCAGATCTGAACACAGACGAACCTGATTCATAATACGTAGACTGTTCACATACTGCAGATCTGAACACAGACGAACCTGATTCATAATACGTAAACTGTTCACATATTGCAAATCTGAACACAGACGAACCTGATTCAGAATGCGTAAACTATTCACATACTGCAAATCTGAACACAGATGAACCTGATTCAGAATGCGTAAACTATTCACATACTGCAGATCTGAACACAGACGAACCTGATTCGCTGTGCACTAAATCAATTGACGAGTGAGTTTTAATTCAATAATTGATTGATCCTAATTGGTAAAAGACAACCTTTATGTTCTATTCTATCCCTAGGGCATCGTCTGTCGTTGGATCCCCAAATAATATGCACATTATACTATGCCCGCACCAAAAGTAACTCTATGCTGTCTGTATGGTCTGTAGCGTGTAACAAATATGTCCAAAGCGTGTGTCAAGCCAAACTGTCTCGGATATTGCGAATGCTATGAAGAGTTGTTCGTCGGTAATATCAACCTGTTGCAGTGGCCCGTTGCTGATCGAAGGACATAACGCTATAGATAGACTAAGAACAAATACATCAATAAGTTCTAAACATGATTATGGCTTGAACGACCAGCCAATGACGTCCAGCTGCTGACAACGGCAAATCACATAACTGTGGAGGGCCGTGATATTGTTGACGTGAGTAAAGACGTTATAGAATGTTTACATCACAACATTCGAATTCAGTAACTTGTTCATAGAAACACACGTCACAAGCCATTGTGCCCGACCGGCGATGGTTTATGATGTCATCCACAAGCATATACTGCCTGCCTGCCTGCCTGCCTGCCTCCTCTGGAGCTGCTTTCATTAATCGTGTCCTAAGGTGAAGTTGTATTCCCAAATCTATATATATATATAGGGTGGGTGGGTGGGTGGGTGGGTGTGTTGTATTGTCGAGCCAATCTTTCTGTTCTTTCTTTCCATAGTTTTCTATCGGCCGCTCCCTCTCTCCATCTTTCATCTTCCCCAGATCTTCTCATGTCCCTCCTCACGCAGTCCTCCCATCTCAGCTGTGGCCTTCCCCTTTTCCTGCGTCCTTGATGTTTTTCCACCTCTGCTCTCTTTGCTAGTTTGCCTGCATCCATCCTTACCAAGTGGCCTGTCCATCTCATCCGGCTTCTCACAAATCTTCCTGTTAGGCTGCATTGCATCCCAGCCTCTTTCCTTAGGTCGTTCATCCTTCTTCTGTCCACCCTCTTTGTTCTTGTTATTCGCCGAACCCAGTTATTCTCACTCACTTGCAACTTCTGTTGTTGTTGTTCTGTATGGCATTTATCTACATTTATCTGTGGAACTACATATATATATATATATATATATATATATATATATATATATATATATATATATATATATATATATATATATATATATATATATATATATATATATATATATATATTTTGTGTGTGTGTGTGTGTGTGTGTGCGTGCGTGCGTGCGTGCGTGCGTGCGTGCGTGCGTGCGTGCGTGCGTGCGTGCGTGCGTGTATGTAGTTCCAAAAGTATGGGCATTGCGTAATTTGGCGAATACAGATCCATACCTCCACACGTGATTAAGGTACCCCTAACGACGTTTACCGCCTGTAAGTAAATAAGTAAGTAAGTAAGTAAGTAAGTAAGTAATTGGTTTCCAGCTTTGTCGTCAATGTACAAACAGTTGATTACAAAGCACACGTCACTAAACATGTTATCAAAACGTATTTCGGTGTTTGATAAATGCCGTACAATGTCGTCAACAATGCTACATCGGCTGAACAACATTTAACCAAATGATCACTCGGAACAATTGTGTCTTGACCACAGGGGAATTCACCCGATGCTTCGGGTTACGCCCAAAATAACAGCTTAGTGTCATCGCGTTATTTAAATTCGGCTAAAGTTTTTAGGGATTATTTTCTTTCAAGTAAGAAACCTATACGAAAAACCCACATCGCCGCATTACCAGATAATTAACCGATGTGTGTTTGCGTGGTCAGGGTAACTGTGTACGCCGCAAATACACCCGCAACAACCACAGACTATCCAACGGATACAGACATTTGCCAAGTCAATGGAGACTGTTCTGTTTCCCACGCACCAGCTATGTCGCACATGAAGTCACGTGGTCATTTTCTATACTACCTACGTTAGGTTTATGTGGACAAAGGAAAGTAGCAATTCCCACAGAGAACAGTAAATGAATGGGAAAAAAACTGACAACTATCTAGCAAGGTGGGATGGACGCTCAACAACGGCTTTTTGCCCACAATCCGTTTTGTTCCGTTGGCGTGACGATCTTGTTAAATATGTTCTTGTTATAAACCTGTGTTACTGTCCTCATGCTTCGAATGTATTCACGAGTAACACGCTTATAATTACAATTGCTAAATAATCATATACACTGTAATTGCATTTCCCCTGCGACCAGGGCTCAACGGACTAGCCCGGTTTCTTTTACGTTCCCTCGGTTCACCGGGAACCACACGAGACGACCCTAATCCCTGAACGCAGGGGGACAGGGAACACGATACAAGGCCACGATAATTGAATTGTATCAATTTATGTTTAACTTCCGGTCACGTGTCGGCCATAAAGAAATGGGCAAAATTCAACGCATGCCTCTCCCAGGTTACTAGTCATTAGTGACAATAGTTCACGCACAGACCTCCACATAAACTGACAGAAGAATTACGTACATAACTAAACTCAGCTTGAATTAAAGACTGATCTTATTTGGAGGTAACTTTACGTAACGTTTCTCGCCCCTTTGTATCGAGTCTTGCGCATTATTGAGCAAAGGCGTAACACAAAATCTAAGTGTAATACAATATCCATATATTGTTCACAAATAACCTGTGAACTAATATTGGGCAATAACGCAACACACGTCAGGCTGACACTTGATACATGTTACACTGTCTGGCTGTTTCCTTCCGCTCAAACGTATCTCATGTCTACGGTTAGGTGATCCTTTGCGCGTGTTCATTTCTCTATGTGTGAAATACGATAAGATAATCCTACAATGGGGTTATTTGACAGGATTGTCATCCAAAACAGCACACAGCAGCTGTAAACAGATAAGGAAGCCTTTGGCTTATAGAGAATCAAGTAATTGTGCAATTATATGTAGCCAACCCTTATGACATTTCTTTCAATTTATTTTTTTGGAGGGATATTCGCACTGTTAGCATTATAGCAATCAGCAGATAACGTGTTCCATTCAGTTATCGTCCACTGTGAAAATTAATGATTGCTTATATCCAAGCTACATATTCTTTTCCAAAAGCTACTTCGTTCTCCTGTGGCCTTACGCACCAACTGTACGGTACGAAGAGGATAAGTAATTAAATGTGCTTCGTTCTTCTACTTTACACACGTTTTGTTTTTGGAAATGCTTCTAACAATATTTGTACAGCCATTCAATCGTTCAAAAAGTACGTCTCGTCCTAACCTCCCTGTCTCTACTGTCGTTAGACCGCATTCGTCCATCATAGCTAATGTGTCTCAATTGTGAATCAGCTTAATTATCAGCGTCCTTTTTTCTTATTGGTCTCCAAGCTCGCATACAGTATTCTAAATGACACAATCCGATCCCGTTCTCCTTTCTTCTTTCCACAGCTCCTTCCGTGTACACCATTTAGCCGCCTTCCCTTATTCCTTCGGTTCCCCTCTTCTGCGCTTCATATTCCTTCTTATTCCTTCATCCTTTTCTCCCTGTGCTTCCGTCCTTGTCTCCCTACTCCCTTCACAGTTTTTTTAACTGCTATATTATGTGCTTTTAGTCTAATGTGTTCGTGTGTGTGTGTGTGTGTGTGTGTGTGCGTGCGTGCGTGCGTGCGTGCGTGCGTGCGCGCGCGCGCGTGCGTGCGCCTATAGGTATGCACGTAAGCCTACTCTCGTATTAGTATAACGAGTGCATGGGCGATTAGCGTCAATGAAGTAAATAATCCTTGTACTGTGAAAGAGACAAAGCGAGCGCCATTGCTGTCTGGTCGCAGGAACGCGTGTGTTTGCTCAGGTGGGTACAAGACGATCGAACTGCGAGAGAACCGAGTCGCTTCTATAGCGGCCGGAAGTCGACATTATTCATCACTCGCTACGACGCTGCGCGAACAACTATTCCGGTGATTTAGGGACGGTCCTGTTTGTCATTTAGCGGCGTCGCTTTTTCAAACGGATTGACATGAGCAGACGTTCTTTCGTGTAATAATTGATGTTCACGCCCCCTACACTTTGGTAGTTATACTCCGTGTTCTACGCCGGTCTAATTCAACTGGACGCGGAATTATCGAAGCACGCGTCCGTCATAAATGATTCATGATTACGTCAGTCTTGCTGTGCATTCCTTTAGCGTAAGTTAAATGTATTATCGGCCTGACACGCGCTTTCGACAAAAACACTTGAAAAAGATATTTATCTCGTGCACATGGCATGTTGACCAACTGTAACTGTAAATTAACTGAATTCAATAAATATTTGTACAACAAAAAAACGCTAATATTTCAACATAAGTTTTTGTCATGGCACAATGAAATCGCCGATTTTTTCAACGCCGCCTGACGCAGACAGGTGCGCTATTTCGATTAAGTCTAAGACCTCGTGCCTGGCGCGCACGGTCGAGCCCGGTTAGTTCAGGGCTTGCGTTTGCGCGTGGGCAGCTACTCTCTTGAATAGTTTAGCCATTTGCAGTTAGCTGCGCCGAAGTCTCTCATCGCAGTTTGTACATCGAGCTCCGTTTGAACGTATGCGGCAAACGAGCGGACGTAAATAATCACACTGGTGGGTTCGTTTGGGATCTTACGGATTTCTGTCGCCATTCTTACGATGTCACCAGTCTTACGGTGTCACCAGTCTTACGATGTCACCAGTTTTACGGTGTCACCAGTCTTACGGTGTCACCAGTCTTACGATGTCACCAGTCTTACGGTGTCACCAGTCTTATGGTTATTCACCACTCCTTGCTGTTGATAAAACAAAAAATATGCAGCTGCGCTCATCAATGTGTGCGTAGACATTTTCAGGTAAGGTAAATCATAAATATATGAAACGTTGACAATGCCACGTGCTGGTTGTATAAGGACCTACACACAATGCACTCGGGCTGGTTGTATAAGGACATACACACAATGCACTCGGGCTGGTTGTATAAGGACATACACACAATGCACTCGGGCTGGTTGTATAAGGACCTACACACAATCCACTCGGGCTGGTTGTATAAGGACATACACACAATGTACTCGGGCTGGTTGTATAAGGACATACACACAATGCACTCGGGCTGGTTGTATAAGGACATACACACAATGCACTCCGGCTGCTTTTATAAGGACCTACACACGATGCATTCGGGCTGGTTGTATAAGGACATACACACGATGCATTCTGGTTGGTTGTATAAGGACTTACACACGATGCATTCTGGTTGGTTATATAAGGACTTACACACGATGCACTCCGGCTGTTTGTCACTGTCAGCTGAATACGGTTGTTGTTGTTTGTTTATGCGAAACATCAACAAGAACTCAATACACTTTACTGAACATAATTATTGCGTATCTTAGACATTATACCGTGGGACCCGCTAAGGTTAACACGAAGCGATTTGTGTAGCGTTGAGAACGGTGGCTGGTATTGACTGTGGCGACGGGGGCGGCGTCGGCGTCGGCGTCGGCGTCGGCGTCGGCGTCGGCGTCGGCGTCGGCGGCGGCGGCGGCGGCGGCGGCGGCGGCGATAGCACCACCGTGACAGTTCATGTTTGCGACCATGCACCACCGTTGCGATGCATGTAGGCTGTTTGTGTATATAAGGGGTGACGGGAGCTATCCAGACGGGTGCGGGAAGGTGCTGGCGCATGTGCACTGGTGTGTGTATTTTCGTGTGAACATCTTTATTGCAATAACAAAACAAAAAGTTACGGTTCACAAAGTGTGGGAAAATACCGCCTTGTCTCGCTAGAAGCGGGGTCCGTCTTTGATACGTCGAATAACGGTGAATATCTGCAGGCGGCATCGCCTCTCAAATACGGTGATAATGGCGCGCTTCAAAGCCGAAAGAATCACTTGGTTGCATCTACGGTGCATCGCTGCGATGTGGGCGGGACTGTGGAACCGGCTTCGGCCGTGGAACACAGGGCTGGACCAAGATAACGGTTCTACGGACAGATAAGACAGGGCAGCATTGTCTAGGACAAGTCTGCGAATCTGGCGTTGTGGCAGCGTATTGTAAGGGTATTTTGCAACAGTTCCAAATACAGTGATGCGATCGTTTACGCGTTGCGTTGCGAGTGGGGGAAACATATCCTACATTGTCTGCCGTTCGCCGACGATTTTAATTCGCGTTTGGAATTCCACAGTTACACTCGAGTTGCTGCTGCTGCTGCTGCTGCTGCTGCTGCTGCTGCTGCTGCTGCTGCTGCTGCTGCTGCTGCTGCTGCTGCTGCTGCTGCTGCTGCTGCTGCTGCTGCTGCTGCTGCTGCTGCTGCTGCTGCTGCTGCTGCTGCTGCTGCTGCTGCTGCTGCTGCTGCTGCTGCTGCTGCTGCTGCTGCTGCTGCTGCTGCTGCTGCTGCTGCTGCTGCTGCTGCTGCTGCTGCTGCTGCTGCTGCTGCTTCCCCGTCTCGTCTGGTCTAATGTGAAGAACGTCCTTCCACAAAATATTCCGTCGGCTGTGGTCGACCCACGAAAATACACTTCCACTGGGTTTTGTAGCCAGCGTCACGAGCACACGACCCGTTGTCGTGTCTCATGTGGACAAATAGTACTCGGCATTACCTGTGTCAAAAGTCGGCTTACATTAATTCATTTATAAAAACCGTCTGGTAAAAAGTATTATTAACTGCCTGCGTTAACAGGATTGGCTAAATATGCAATGTTCGTGTCTCCAGGATACGCAATTCAATCAAAACTCCGAATATGTGACAACGATCAAACAGGTTGATATATTATGGAAATGGGTTTAATCATCCCGACAAAAGTGTGCTTCAGCGCTAACGCACGCGTCGAACCGTCTTTAATGGCCTGCTCACAATAAGCTTCTTACGTCAAGTAGTCGCATTATTGCACGCTTTTTAACAACTTGTTTCTGCATTGATTACTGTTATTTGGTAAAGGCATCTTTACAGAAATGTCGAATGATGGCTGTTAGGAAGCCATGCATGTTTAATTCGTTTGACGTAAAAACGCTGTCAGTCGGCGAGGTCGCGTGCCGACTCGTTTGTCACGCGCGGGTCTCGCTTGCTTCTCCTTCTGTTCGTGGGGTTGCGCCAACGCCGGCTGATGCTATCTCCAGCTGCCGTATAATGGCTTCTTTATTCAGTCAGCAGGGCATGCCTCGTTTCTCCCGTTTCCTACAGCGTTCTTCCCATCCCAGCCATACCTGTCATCGTGTTGTCTTTATAGTGATGGCCAAATACAGCCGGCTCGACTTATATTAGACGAGCAGATATGAGGAGATATGATCTCTCGACGATGGAACGCGCTCGATGTCGGGTCGATGTCGGGTCGATGTCGCAACAAGTTTGTGCTTCGTCAGCTTGAAGTTTGAAGACTTCATTTTCGCGAACCATTTCTGTATCAAAGTTGGCTGAATAGGGAACTTAAACGAATTACTTGGTACTCTATTCTTACTATACTACTGTTTGCATTACAACCGAATGCCGCAGGCCGGTAAGACAGGGTATTATTTGGAATTATTAATTAATTGAATTCTAATGAAATTTTCGGTGTTATGGAAATTGAAATATACTGCAAGATGTAATAAAATATGATTTCAAGCAATAATTGTTTGTATTTCCTTTAACGGAAGTAATGTGCTTTTGGCATAGCATTAGACATCCGAAAAGTACCCAGGTCGGCTTTTATTTAACTTTTTTAGCATATATATATATATATATATATATATATGCTGACACAGTCCATATGTTGTAAAGTGTCAATTACAATCTATTTACGTTACTAAGAATATGACACCAGCTCTTCCATCAAAATATATTCGATACATATTATATTATATTATATTATATTATATTATATTATATTATATTATATTATATTATATTATATTATATTATATTATATTATATTATATTATATTATATTATATTATATTATATTATATTATATTATATTATATTATATTATATTATATTATATTATATTATATTATATTATTTATATGAGATCTTTTCCCTGGATCCCTTTATAAAGGGATGAAGCTAGTTCGTGTGTTGCTGCACCGCTCCGGTTTTCATCCTCTGCCCTTCTTATAGTCCTCTATGTGCAGTCCTACCATCTTAATTGTGGTCTCCCCTTTCTTATAGTCCTCTATGTGCAGTCCTACCATCTTAATTGCGGTCTCCCCTTTTTTTTCTTGCGGCCTGACTACTTCAACGTCTCGACATCGTCCGGCTTCTTGCCATTCTTCTGTTAAGCTGTTATCCGTTAACTGCATCCCAATATCTTCCCTAGAATCATTCATCCTCCTTTATTTGCCTTATTTGCTCCTATTTTGCTAGGTCTTACATTCAAATGCTTCACGCGGTGGCCTAACACCTGCCAAGTGTGTGAAGGCATGTTTGCTGCTGTTCGCCATTGTCCACGTTTTCCTGACTCGCATCGTTGTTATCCCCGGCTGTAACTCCCACGTACCCAGGGGATCAAATGGCACTATTCCATGCAATTAGACATCACAGAAGTGTTGATTTCATAGATCGAAGACAACATGTATTATAAAAATGTCGACTTGGATAAAACAATGGCGTCACGGCTCAATGCCTGTCCAACACCGTTGCGGCTGTGCCCGGGGTGTCGGCCTGTGCTCGCCTCCAGAGGGGATCAGTGGACGACGATAGTCCTGTGGGAATGTCACAGACACGTGGATTGGTGTTAGTCGGAAACGCCAGCAATGTGTTACATGTGAATATACAGCTTTGTGTGTTTTCTTCATATGCAAAATGCGTGTTGATCATAAACGTGTACAACAACGAGACAACGTAAAGCTGTCAATACATCTGCGTATTCAATATGCAACTATTCACAATTACATATATGCATGCATGGGTCCATGCATCCATGCATCCATGCATTCATGCATCCATGCATTCATGCATCCATGCATCTATGCATCCATGCATTCATGCATTTATGCATGCACACTCAGGTTACGTGATGAGTCAAGCGAGTGGGATCGTCCAGGGTAGCACTAAACTCTCACTCCAGTTAATGGCCGTACACCGCTCCCGTCTCGAACCTTTCTACAAAGCTTAACACGGTGTTAATCACTGTGCCACGTATGAAGTGCATAAACCTCTTATATAATTGTACATCAAAAGAAAAACGGACTTCACTATTTGTTTATCTCGTCCAAAGTTTTCTTAAAGCGGGTTAGCCTAAAACGGATCCATCTGGGAGAGTTGTCATCACGCCTACGTTTGCTAAGCCCCGCTCACGGATCCGGGTACCCGCGGTTGACGTTCGAGCCACGTGTTGCAGTGTCGCAGGTGTCACACGGTTATTTATCCACGACAACAACTTGTCAGGGATTTATGCAAATTAGCCAGGGGAACAACTCCGTCACGCGGATTTCACATTGCGAGACATAATACATATATAAAATATAAATACACGCACGACACGACGCACTCTGAGCAGTGTTTTTTATTCATTACACTTGAGCCATTCCTTCGTGTTTGAAGATTATATGCTCAGGTTTATTCCAGTGTCCTTCTTTCCCGTTCCCCTGTGTGGGATATTTTACCCACAGACGCCTGGGACAATGGACCGACGGCTTCCAGTGTATCTTCCGAAAGACAAAGGCAAAGTGGATTGAATCGATAGTCGGACGCTTTTACCACACAACCGCCGCTCCCCATGTCACGCCAATCTCTTCATAGAAACAAACATGTTCGAACTCCTGTCTCGTAATGTTAAAACGATACCTCGAACATACTAACTGCCTAATTATCAGTCTTGAACGTGTCGTTGCCTGGGTGTGTGAAATTGACGGTCTTCGTGGCCGCCTTGCACCGGTTGGGTGCCGATCGCGACACTCAATGAAAGAGCAACCTTTGTAAAGACACCAATTAGTCGCCGACGCAACGTTGGTGTAAAGACGTGCAGCTAATGACCTCGTCGCCGGTTGGAGTGGCTAACATGGTAAGTATGGCTTAGTAAAAATCTAGCATTTAATCTTATATAGTATAATACATGTCCAAACACATAGCAGGCTGCCAAACAAGTATCTAAAGCCGCCAACTATACAAAAGTGTGTTGGCTTTGATCAATGTTGATCTACGAGAGGTGTGAAGGGGTGACGGTGAAGTGCATATACTATTAATTGTTTCGCCATTAAAAAATAATTGGTTCATTCAGAAAACATGGTTTAACAACTTGACAAATTGGCCTCTCACTATGCGTTCTCTCGATGCAAAGAACGCCCGCTTAAAATGAATAACGTTGAGATCCCTCTCTGGCTTGCACTGCCACTGTGTTATGTACCTGTGGATATAATTAACATCGGATATATGGAAATTTCGAACAAGTTCCAACTTGCGAGAGTCTGCTGCATACCCGAGCAGTTAAATTTCAGTATCTAGAAGGTTAGTGTTCTAGTGATAGCGACCAGTGAATAAATACTCGGTCGTGCCAAAGAATAATTCGTTGGTAGGCGTAAACGTAATGTTACGGCCATTCTTCGCAAACCCGTGTTTAAAGGCCGACGTTTCTAAGATAGTCACGCTCAGTCTGAACTTTTTTTATAATGTAATATGATTTAGGGCAGTTGGCGACACAGTTAACCATTGATTACGCGCATGCTAGGTATTATATCACATTTCTTGAACATCCGTCTTTTTATAGTCAATCGTAAAAGCGTCAGCGTATAGTGGGTGCACAGTTGGTGCGTCATTTCTTCAGATTGAGTCGTAATGTAACAAGACCTGCGACACGGCCGTTTAGTTGCCCTCTCGTGTCTACCATTACACCCGCAACCAATCAGGATGTCCACGGCGGCCACGATAGATCGTAAACGAGATTTCCCAAATAACCAACAACACCGCGCCAATGACTCGACAGCGTCTCTGCTGTGCTACGTGTATACTGTGTTGTAAATGACCGATAAATACCGATAGCGCGAAGTAAAGCGGCGCTAACCGCATTCAGATCGAACGGGCGATTGCGATATACTCTGATGTAGACTGGGGAGGCATTGCGGGCGAGACCTCGGGCGAACGGGTGACTATACTACCACTTCAGCGTTCACGTTTATATATTCGCACAAAGCAAAGCAAAGTGCTAAATCTCAGACCCTCATGAATTAGTATGGTTAAATGGTGTACATTTTCCAAATTTAAAAACACATCGACGTAACAATGACGATGTCATGACTCAGTGCATGTATAGAATATACAATATAACCAGCAGAATATGTTTTAAATATTTCTCCGATAATTATATTAATTAAAAAGTGTTGTGTTTTCTGACAACTCCTTGGTGTCGTATTGATACGTGTCTTCCAGGAAGTTGTGAATTTCCAAAATGTCGGACTATAATACAGCATCACAGCAACGCGGGGTGAACGGTTAAACGTTCTGAAACAATAGTAATTTCGTAACCGTTCACAGCGCGGCGCTGCGTGACGCAATAGTGGTCTTACTTCGCTTGCGACCAACATTGAAACATTTAGTAAGCAGACCTTGACCGGTGACGGACAAAATGTCATTAATGTCATCAATGTCATCTATGTCATCAATGTCATCATTGTCATCAATGTCATCAATGTCATCAATGTCGTCAATGTCATCAGTGTCAACAATGTCATCAATGTCATCACACTCCCACCGAATACGGTTCTTTCTCTGAGCTTTTTTGGTGTAAATGTATATATATATATATATATATATATATATATATATATATATATATATATATATATATATATATATATATATATATATATATATATATATATATATATATATATATATATATATATATACTCATCTGTAGACAAAACAAAAGCCAAAAGACAAAAGCCTTTCATTTACTGTCATGTGCTCTGATGCCACTAGACAGACAGCATGGCGCTAGGAGGTAACTTGGTGACTTGGTTATGGTGAATTGTTTGACTTCGGTACATAAATTGATTATTGGCTGTTCGTTTCCTGATCTCATCCGTCCAGTCAAGAATCAAGTGAAGACAATACGTAGCAGATTGAACAATACAAAGTAATGTTTAGTTCTGTGTAGCGCTATAAAACATGATACAAATAAGTAAAATAACGTGTGTGAGGATGGCGATCTGAGTGGGGGGATTTTGTCCTAGTTGCCACTAATGTGGGGGGGATTTTGTCCGGGAGCTTTTCTCCGGGGGGGTTGTGTCCGGGGGGTATTCTACATTCGCCTTGGCCTCCCGCCCCCATTAGTACGCTTTGTACGAATATGTAAATGTCGAAGAATCTAACCGCCGCCCCCCCCCCACTTGTGACATTGACCAGTGTAACCGCCCCACCCCCACACACTCGTGACATTGACCAGTGTAACCGCCGCCCCCCCACTTGTGACATTGACCAGTGTAACCGCCCCACCCCCACACACTTGTGACATTGACCAGTGCGTGTAAAAATACACAACTGTTCATTGTGACAATAATGTTATTATGCAAAGCAGTAGTTTTCAATAATGTTTATCCATCCATTGAGTCGAAGCTCAGAGACATGTCGACAGCGCCAACAGTCCGTCAACACGAGAAGCGGGGAATCTGGGGAGTAATACTATGTCAAACCATTTTGGTCTTCTGTCTTCAAATAGTTGTGACAGTCTCTGGTGGTGATCCAGCCACATGATATTTCGATGCAGGGGAGAGTTTACTTGAGCTCAATAAATGCATCTGTCTAAATTGTTTTACTCGCTGGATCAAGTGTCGACTTGTAAATAATGGCTACTTATGTGGAAATACAACAACAGGTAGTGTAACTTGATATGAAACCTCGTCACTGACTAGCACCTGCGGCATGCAGTTGTTTCTGACGAGGAATTTAATGAAAGAAACGTGAGGCTGGTGAACTACATTTGTCAAACAATCCTGTATATCTGATGGTTTTCCGAAAGACTGTTCAGTATTCTTCCGCCGTACGGTGCACGGACAAAATCATCCCCCTCCCCCGGACATAATCTCCCCGGACACAATCCCCAGGACAAACCCCCCCCGGGACATAATACCACCACCTAAATGGGAACTAGGTCATACCCCACCTCTCATAAATAAAAAATAAAACACGCAGTATGAGTAATTACATGTATTTGTCCATATCTATATGAATTTGTGGCAGTGTCACCGCCCTCCCACCGAACACAGTTCTTCTTCTCAGTTTTTTGTGTGTAAATGTACCCATTAGAGCACCACTTATTTCCATCTTTGTTACTCTTTATGACCTCCGTGTCGATGACACAGAGTGCTACAAAAAGTGTTACATTACATTTACACGTTGTGCTCCAATCACGAATTATAAGGCAATACATAATAAATTGAACAACACATTTAAAAGGACTAATATTTAGTTCTGTATATCATTATGACAACGCAATAAGAAATATTTAGGTGGGGCGTTATGTCCGAGGGGCTTTTGTCCGGGGGTGATTGTGTCCAGGGGGGATTTTATCCTACATTCCCGCCATACATAGGCTGTACATACGCACATGAGCCCGTGTCGGTGGCTTACAATCACAGACACCATCATCGAGTCCTCTACAGGTATTGGACCTAGTAGCAGCATATGTACAAGACGGCGAAACCAGAAGAACATTACGTATTCCCAGGGTACTCTATTCTGTGCAGTGGTGTGTAGGCCGTTTACAAATCAGAGAAAATGTTGATTGAATTGTACCAATGCGTTCAGCAGAGATCAAAGCGATCAGTCGGTTGTAGTAAACAAGGCGGCTGAGAGAAGAAAGACTTCCAAACTACAGTGGTGACCACGTAGTTCACCGACCTCGTAAACCAACTATAATCTCCTTCAGCGTAGAATGACGAATGGCGATCAAAGCCGATCTGAGTTATAATTATGCAAACCGCAAGCGTAATGCTTCTAGTTAGACACCAGCTTGTTGGCCGTCGTCGCTTAAAAGTTGACGTTTTATCTCTGCACGGATTGGCCTCGTTGTCACGGCCCAGTTTGTCCGCGTGTTTGCGCACGTGTGAAAAAAAGACTCATACCTTGACACCGTGTTTATAATTTGCCAACAGAACAAGAGAGCTGTATTGATCGTCGCACAAAGTTTTCTGCAGCAGCCGGTATGCCATGAAATCCACACACCTAACAGCCATGTCTTTGTATGAATGTGTGCGTGCGTGCGTGCGTGCGTGCGTGCGTGAGTGAGTGAGTGAGTGAGTGAGTGAGTGAGTGAGTGAGTGAGTGAGTGCTTGCGTTGATTGATTGATTGATTGATTGATTGATTGACTGACTGACTGACTGACTGACTGACTGACTGACTGACTGACTGACTGACTGACTGACTGACTGACTGACTGATATAAATTGCAATAAACGTAATACTATTTTATATATGATGTATATTGTTGTGAGATATATTTTTCTTAAGCAATAATTCAACTAATTGCTGAGTATCTCACGAAGAGAACATTTCATGTGACACCGACAGCCGTGCGCAAGGGACAAATACTGCAAGCACTGGTATTATTCATTTGCATTTGTAATCTCGCCCATTGTATACGACTCACGAGCGCAAACTCGACAGCCCTTCATGTGTGCCTAGTAGCTGAAGCCGGTGTTTGTCTAACTACCATAATCTCATTGCATTTTGAGTAGCAATTCAAGTTTACGAAATAAGAGGGATGCGCGGTAATGGTGCAAGGACCGGGCGTTGCAACGATCAATCACTGCTGGAATAACTAACACAGTCCGTCCCCTTTCCGTACTCCACACTGCACCAACACATTCAATTGCGTGTGCGTGCATGTGCGTGCGTGTGCGTGCGTGTGGGTGCGTACACGCGTACGTGCGTGTGCGT
The DNA here is from genome assembly GCA_033239005.1 of Lamellibrachia satsuma. Taxonomy (NCBI): domain Eukaryota; kingdom Metazoa; phylum Annelida; class Polychaeta; order Sabellida; family Siboglinidae; genus Lamellibrachia; species Lamellibrachia satsuma. The sequence goes on from BSQZ01000023.1 coordinate 9,625,572, forward strand.
TCACGTACATATTTCACACACGCACACACACACACACACACACACACACACACACACACACACACACACACACACACACACACACACACACACACACACACACACACACACGCACGCACGCACACACACACACATATTGTGTTTATATAATATATATGTGTGTGTGTGTGTGTGTGTGTGTGTGTGTGTGTGTGTGTGTGTGTGTGTGTGTGTGTGTGTGTGTGTGTGTGTGTGTGTGTGTGTGTGTGTGTGTGTGTGTGTGTGTGTGTGTGTGTGTGTGTGTGTGTGTGTGTGTGTGTGTGTGTGTGTGTGTGTGTGTGTGTGTGTGTGTGTGTGTGTGTGTGTGTGTGTGTGTGTGTGTGTGTGTGTGCGTGCTTGCGTGAATGTATGCGTGTGTGCGTGAGTGCGTGCATGTGTGAATGTGTCAACTAGTGTCTTCTGCTATAGACAGTTGACCTTACAGAAGTAGTCACCATTGTTACAGTGGGGTTGTTGTGACTTCAGCAAAGTGGTCAAAGTGTACAGCTGCGTGAGCGCGTCGTCCAAGCAGCCACTACACGGTCAGGTATCTAGGCGGTGATCAGTGCAACTGTGCAGGGCGCTGTATTCAACGACTGTCGCTCGTCGATTGTTTAAGCTGCAAACAACGAGCGAAACACATCAAAGTAGATTATTAAATGAGTACACGCGGCGTAGCCCTGAATTAAACAGTAGCTCGAGACGGCGTTTGATAACACACAAAGGATGGGTCGTCGTTTGTTGATGTGGTCTGTATGGACGCGGCGACACTTGGCATTGAATGCCGGGCCGCGTCGAGCAGAACCCTGGTATTTGTATGACTGCCAATACCGACGACATGCAGATGCATGCACGGTGAAAACTGGGACATGCAACTACACAAAATTATCTCTCCTTCCACAACTAAAGAAAATGTAAAACATGTAATATAAGTAATACGCGTTTAATTTCACTTGTCACTTTTAGTTGCATATCTTTGTGAATGCAAAGATATGCAACTAAATTTTACAATGTCACGGCACTTGAACGAGCAGTTTTGTCAGATAAAGCGTGGGATCTGAATCAAGGCTGGAGTCAAATAGCTAACGCTTTTTTGTGGACAATATTCGAATCTTCAACTGTCAAATACAAATATGCTCTATTTTAAAATGTCTAAAGCTAATACTCCGTACATCGCATCATGGAACACTCCAACCGAAAACAGTTTTCCTTCTGAGCTTTTCTTGTGTAAGCATTAACAGCACTGCACAACGTATCTACACATTAAATATATGGAAGTGGCTGTGGAGCTTTTCTGGAAAGATTCTTTAAGCTGTAGACTAAGGAGCCTTTCTGGAAAGGCTCTTTAGCAACGTCAATATATATATATATATATATATATATATATATATATATATATATATATATATATATATATATATATATATATATATATATATATATATATATATATATATATATATATAAATAACTACAAAAATGTGTGTGTAAAGAAGGTATTTTAGTGTCGGGGGTTGTGTCTCGGGGCTTTTGTATGGTATACTGGGATAGGTTATATCCGCAGGGGCTTATATTCAAGGAGGTTGTATCCAGGGGGTTTTGCCCGGCGGTTTCTTCTATACATTCACCAATGGTAGCTGGGCATCTCGATACGGTGTTCGTTCACCGGCTATGCCCACTGACTAATATGTTTTGTTTTGTTCCTTTGTATCAAAGACCTGGCAATTATAACTGCATCAAACAAGCGCCAGTCTCTGTGCTAGTCAAGATTTTCGCTGACAATACGCGAGGCCCCATCACGTATCAGCGGTAGCCCATCTTTCTAATAATTACTGTTACGCGTTTCTTATCGTTGTGTGAAGATCACCCAGTTCACCATCCCGATTGTATCAACGCTGCTATGCAAATCAACCCAGCCGATGGCAGCAACGTATTGTCTTCCTGCGCGGAACAAACCACGTCTTACAGGAGACATTCGTATCGCGATCTTACTCAATCGAGTTACAACGCGGGGCGTCTGTAGACATTCGGTTATCAAGCATGCGTGGCTGTGTGAATCACATAAGCGCATAGTATTTGTGTGTCAAATTGATCTGTCAACAATTGACGTATAATTAACCCTTCAGTGTCACACTAGCAAGAGCGTAGAATGACGATATGTGGACACGCAGTTACGTAATGTCCTCGAGAGTCCGCGATACGCGAGCGACGACATGCGGCAGGCAACAGTGATGGTAACACCGTAATTAATTACTTTGCAACGGTGGCATTGAGCGCATAATTAAGGAAAACTGTACTTTTCATTTTAGAACAATTAACGGATAGTTGCTTATCTCTTCAAGCCATAAAATGTGACACTGAGAATTTCCCAGTTGAGGTATGTGGAAAATCACATGACCAGTTAGTTAATAAACATACATGTTTATACAATGTAATGCAAACTGAACTGATATTCTACAATCTACATATGTGTATGTCCCTGGTCTATGTAACGTTCACATGTCGGTCTCCTGGAACAAACGGTGATGGGTTGACTAGCGGTGTATTCCTAAAAGGTGCCGTTTGCAATTTGTTCTGAATACACAGTGTATGTATCTCCCGACCCGGTTGGAGTTCCGTCGCCTTTGTGATGGTTGCATTATTAAGTCAAATAATAATATATTGCACTGGGACAACTCCACTGTTTCATGTTTGCGTTGAAACATTAGGTCATTAATGGCACATCAGAGTACACGACAAGAGTGTACGTGACGAGAGTGTACGTGACGAGAAGCTTCGACCTGTCGCTGTTTATCAATGGCAAGACCCACCACGCAAGTTTTATGAAACATAAGCTTTTGTGCCAGCCCCTAATAGCTGTTTACGGCGACATCAGATCCCACCCACTACACGGGGGCAGCCGGTGCTACCGGGTGCACATCCCACCCAGCCCGGGGTCAGTATGTCAAACACAGCATGCAACTACCCCAAGACGGCCACGAGGTAATCCCGACACTGCGGCAATCTGGATGTCATACTATTATAGCTGGATATTGCTGTTGGTATAAAATGCTAGACATATTGCTAAGGTGTATCTAACCGGATTTTCAAACGTCATTCTAATTAACTAGCGGTTGTAAATATCAGCATACCCTTGTGTTACTCTGAAGCCAGCGTCAACTAATTCATTTCAAAGTGGCGGAGTTACTTGAATATAGGGGCAATTTGAAAACATTCACACCTATGACCAGTGTCCAAGAGGGCTGCGTACCCACGGCTTAATGGAGCCAGCAAGGGGTAACGCGTCGCTGCTCGCACGTGCAACAGTGGACCAGGTGACTCACGCCGGCGCATCTAGACACAGGCGTCCCCCGTCACTGCCACGAGGGGGGGGGGGTAGCCCGTCTATTTATAGATCGCCACCCGCCGATACGTCGCAACTAGAAAGGGGCGTGTCAGCCTCAGAGACCGGACCGAGCTGATAGGTTGGCGTATGCACCCACGAAGAAAATGCAAATAAGCTGGGGTCCGATCGGCGACACCAGGGGCTTATAAAAACTAGTCGGTGACATTCGATGGGATTGTGACGTATGTATGTGGACGGCAGTCTGACTCGCAAACTGGCATCTTCATTGCATGCAACAATACGATACGGACGTGCAATTTACACCATCACGCAAAACTATAGCGAAGTTGTTGCGTTGACGTGTTTAACTGGGCCTCGGAGCGCATTTCCAATGACGCCAAGCCCTCGTTGCTAGCGAGAAAACACGTGTACCCTGATTTCGCCGTTGGAATCGGAGCGAGTGCACGTTCTGTGAACTTCGGCTCGTGAACATAACATTTGGACGAACTCATGGATCCGTCATCGCCGAACGACTTTTCGAAGTTCATACCACGAATGGGCTTGCACCGTACGGCGTCGACCCGGTCGGGCGCAGACACAACGGTGTGGCACAGCCCGTGCAAGGCGGCCCGGGGCGAGTCGTGGCAGGTGCTAGACAGCGAGTACCGTATAGACCTCGACGACCACGGCTCCTACTCCGTCCTCGTGCCTCGCCGCGGCCAGGCTGCCTCGGCCGACGGACGGCGCTGGTACCGGGGTGTCTGGGACATCGTCAGCTCCACTTTACACGAGTGCAAGGTCGGCGTGGCGCGCCTCTACCCGTACGTGCGGTTCTCAATGATGTGTCAGGCCGTCATGCAGACGGACGGACTCGACTCCCGCTCCTTCGGCCTTGCCGTCGTCTGTCACCGCAGTGACACACCGCCAGGGGACGCCACCGACAGGCTGGTCGGCGGAACCATCAAGCCAAAGCTCATCGCGTCCGGTGAGTTGAATCTCTTGTTACGTCATCCGTGAAGTTACTGTAATCTGTGTTCAGTCATCCGTAACTCCATGTAACGTAGTTGACAGAAATGCGTAGTGAGTGCCGGTGTACATTGTCTATATGAGTTATCGTGGATGCCTTCGTAAGAGTTATCGTGGATGCCTTCGTAAGAGTTATCGTGGATGCCTTCGTAAGAGTTATCGTGTTTGCCTTCGTAAGAGTTATCGTGGATGCCTTCGTAAGAGTTATCGTGGATGCCTTCGTAAGAGTTATCGTGGATACCTTCGTAAGAGTTATCGTGTTTGCCTTCGTAAGAGTTATCGTGTTTGCCTTCGTAAGAGTCATCGTGGATGCCTTCGTAAGAGTTATCGTGGATGCCTTCGTAAGAGTTATCGTGGATGCCTTGGTAAGAGTGTTCTTGCCTGTGCTTGTAAATGTGCAAGACTAGTTCAATTCTAGTCTTTCGCAATGTTGCTTTCAATACTTTCACGCAGGAACTATTTGCTGTAGCTGTACTTACTGAATTGCACAGCACGTAGTGCATGCGTGCGTGCACGTTCGAATACGCATGTCCACATTCAGCCATTGCCAATTAAATCATTGGTTGCCTTTAGTCAACGCAGCGGTAGAGAGTTCGCCTTGAGTAGTGACATTGTTTACACTGTACGTGGACGCCGCCCGCTAAGCCAGGAACAAAGGTGAAGACAATAACTGTAAGTTGGACGATGTGATAACGGTCACGACAGAGATAGCGAGACGGCAGTGACACAATCCAAACCGTGACCATCCGACTGCGTGACGATATGTCTGGTTGTATCCACTCAACGCACGTCGTGATTATTTGACAACGCATAGTGTCTACTTCACATTCGGTATACTGAGTTGACATTGTACTCTCTCTCGAGTGGCAGTGTCCATGTCGCAGTGGCCAGGTCGAGTGTACACGAGTGTCCGTCGTCGGCGCGACATCGTGTCAACATTGCGACGACACTGGGAGTGGCGACCACCACGTGTCAGCGGCCATGGAGTTGACAGTTTCTATTCAGACGTAGGTTCTTAGTGTCGGTTTGGCAGCATATATCTACCCCGTGGTATCTTCATCGGGTGGGAACATATACGATAACCCGCCCTTTAAAAACAAGATACATCAAACAATACTGACTGTTCCAAAAATAAGAAGAAATTCGTAGTTAAAGCAGTTGTAATGTTTCTAATATATATATATATATATATATATATATATATATATATATATATATATATATATATATATATATATATATATATATATATATATATATATATATATATATATATATATATATATATATATATATATATATATATATATATATATATATATATACAGTTTCTATTCAGACGGTTCTATATATATATATATATATCTATAACACATACCTTTTAAGTAATCCCCTCGTACAAATACCTTTGAGTAGTTTGCCTATATTTTACCATACGATAGGTAACTCCAAGCGGGAATAACCTTCCTAATAAAGTCGCACTATTCGATGAAATAATTGATTTTCAATGAAACCGTTGATTACCAATCGTAATACTAAAAAAATCAAATAAAACATATACTCAGTCGGCAATACGTTGTAAAAGCAACAGTCTAAGCTGGGACCATTTTGAACGGTTTTGAACGAGTAATATTTTTACGCTACAAATGAACCAACAATATAAATATTCCAATCAAATGAAATAACTCCATATATATTTCCATATATTTAAACTCGAGACCGGCCGCTTCAACAACAAAACACGGCTCTTCACAAATCATCCTGGGGAAATCCAGAGTAGAGGAAGATACCTTGTTACATGACAATATACGCTCGATCACCAAATGATTTTATACTTTACAAATGCATCTGAGGACAAATTATCTACGCAATGTCGAAAATGCACAAACGCTCAGTGACTGAGGCCCGAGGGCGCTCAGGGTGTCCGCGGACTGAGACCCGAGTGCACTCAGGGTGTCCGCTGACTGAGACCCGAGTGCACTCAGGGTGTCCGCTGACTGAGACCCGAGTGCACTCAGGGTGTCCGCTGACTGAGACCCGAGTGTTCGCCTGTCCACAGGGAGGACGCGTCTTCTCGGCTTAGCGAGACAACGACTCGACTGATGGTCGATATAGATGGAATGATCGAAAATGTGATTGTAATCTGACACAGGTTTTGAAATAAGTGTATAGTTACCTCCGTCGTTGCCGGCGTCGGCATTGTCACTGATTACCTTTGACGTATTATGGGTTTTGCAATTGGGGGTACACATGGGGTACACATGATGGTACACATGGGGTACACATGGGGTACACGTGAGGTACACGTGCGGGTACACATGCAGCACGATGGACAGACGTTCATCTTGTAATAAAGACATCGTAAATCACATTTAGGGACCACGCGTCTATCAATATCTCTTCAGCTCAACAATAATACATTTCTCCCTGAAACGTTACCCGTTTGTGTGGGCGCTGGACATACAGTTAGAACTATATTCGCGGAAATATAACATGACTCTTTTTAACACAGTTGGAATATAATAACTTCATATTTATCAATGCAAAAAGTTCACTGGCTGGAGCCTCACTCCCTTCATCAGATTCGCACGCACTCGTCATAAAATATACAGGGATAATACCCCCACAACCCGACGAGGCAAATTCCCACGGGGACAGCGTAACCATTCCTACACCGGTGTTACATACATTCCTGGACGGCAATAATCCGGCGTGACCACCACCATCGCCGAAGCGTTGGTCACGGCTACTGGCGTGACATGTCCAGAGTGATCACGTTACCCGGCGTCTGGACTCGACGGTCAGTGACTGCGGCAGTTACGTGTCGATGACGTGGGAACTTACCCAAGTGTTTGGTGTTGGTAGCAACTCATGCAAATGTGGCATTCACGACATACTTGGCGAGGCCGTGTCACGTTTCCTTGCAGAATGCGACACAATCAAAATGGGAAACACGTGTTGTTATTGGTGTTGTTGTTGTTGTTGTTATCGTTGTACTTGTTGTTGTCGTTGCTGTTGTTGTTGTTGTTGTTGTTTTTGTTGTCGTTGTCGTCGTCGTCGTCGTCGTCGTCGTCGTCGTCGTCGTCGTCGTCGTCTTCGTCTTTGTCGTCATTTTCGTTGTGGTAGTCAAAGGCATATTCAGAATCGTCGTGGTTGTTAATGTCGTTGTTTGACTTTGCCGATGCTGATACTTATCCTAATGCATTTTTCTTGCTTTATTGGAATAATAAATCAGTAGTCGTCCACTTCGTATCTTATTCCTCTGGATATTAATTGAATAGTCTGTTTGCTTGCCTTTAATTGTGTTTGTCTTACACATCGCTATGCCCCAACATATCTATTGCAAAACACTCTAACACACCCAACCTCGTGCCATCTGAGACTTGTCTTTCTTCCCACCAGGAACGATATCGGTGCGCCTGGTCTCGCGAGACTTCGACGCTGACGTCTTGCACGGCGAGAACGTGACGTTGTCGAAGATCGAATCGACCTTCTGCGGACGGGAATTTGAGAAGCAGTTTGCCTGCCGCTTTAAGGTGAGTTACGTTTCGTTGCATTATCGCATGTTATCAATGTTATCTATCTCTTTATATTATGTGTTTGTTAGTTGACTAAAGCAGCAACAGTGTTAGTTAGTAGTGTGATTGTAATGTGGTGGGACAACAGTTTTTTATTAAAATCACACCCAGTGCAATAGACGAACCTAGGACGTTGCACGTTAGTAATACAATATCACAAATACCATATCACACATACCATGTCACGATAGAAGAAGGCGAATAAACCAAAATGTAAATAACACGGAGTTTGTGCGACTGACAAACTAGTCCGGAGTAGTTGGTCCGAACAAAATGGTCGCATACACACGGACCTCTTCCAAAGTATACATTCGTGTCGTTTACCGAACTGGAGTAATGCCGCACTACTGGAAGTGACCAAGCCGACGAAGAGGATGTTACATCGTAGGCAAGACAGACAGTAGCACGATCAGAGTATCCAGTAGTATTAGCCAGGACATGACGCAGTGACACCCTGCGGTATGGGCAGGAACTAGCGATGCATTGGGCATGCCAGACGAACACGTCGTATATTATCAATAAAAACCACAACACAGTTGCACAATTCACAATATGAATTTGAAGTTCTGAAGCTAATATAATAATTAATACTTTTTCGCTCACGGTCAATAAAACACTGAAGTGATTGCTGCTTTAAAGTATGAACATAGTTTAATGTATTTTGTTATTAAGCAGAGCTGTGTTCGCCCAACGACATATAAATCTATGACATCGCTCAATATATGTGATACCGCGGTAATGGCGCAGACGCCACCTGGCCACCGTAAAGCGACTGACATTTACTGGATGTCACGACGCATACCTAAAACAGTGCGCGAGCAGACACGATAAAAAAGACGCACAATGAAACTACAAAACAAGGCACACGCATTCGGCGAAAATCGACCGATCGACGATTTAATGTCATTGGCATTTCGGCGTGTCTGCAAAAAGTGTCGCGATAAACATGCGAGACGACGCGGCGTTCGGCGATGGGTGCGTCTGGTGCTCGGAGCTCAGCAGACCAGCCAATCCAAGCGGGACGCCACGTAAAAAAACAACAGTCATGGCGCTAAATGCGCATGAGTTGTTTAGCAGCACTCCAATAATTAAAACGACCCATATACCCTGGGGTAACCGCGTGACGCCGTATAATCCATACTATCATTGTCATATTTTAATACGACACGTACAGCCTCCAAATGCGCCGCTCGCTTATGAACTAAAATGAACTGTAATATTTATATTTTACAAATCCTACCAGTGCTTAGCCCTGGTTACTAGAGTTCTGCTAAGTGACTCGTCCGAAAATATCCCATTATGAACAAGAAGTTGCATTTAATGTATTTTTTTTGGGTAATTCCATAATGTGCTCTCATAACGCTTATAGTTTATAGTTGAACATCCTTTTGCCAATATTTCTTAGTGCACATATCGCGTTACATGGTATTAAAAACAACATCTAATATCGACCAAATAAATGCTTCCCTACAAAATAGAGTTCCTCATACCCATGCACGTGTGCATGCTGTGTTTGGTACTGTGGGTCTGGTCGTCAAATATAAATTGCGTGTTCTTGTCATATAAATGCGCACTCTTTAAAGACGGTGAAACAGTGTTATTGAACACCGTATGAAAACAGTCAGTTCAAATATTATGCACTATTGTTAGGATGTATGTAGATGCTCGGAATTAAAGATTAGGTTACTTCGGCCTAGCTGGTGGTATGATTCTGCGACAGATACATTCATACAAAGACTTGGGTTGTGTGGTCCTTTGATACGCGTGTTGCCATTATTTCCACAAGGAAACAAACTAGTAACAGGATTTAACGCTGATGATTAGATCACTTTGCAAATTGAAGATGTACCGAGCGTCGCGTGACAGCTCAGGGTCACGGGCAACACAACTCGCGACAATTGACCATGACACTATTGTCATATCATGTGGTCTTTGATGTCTGGTCGTCGTAATGACGTGTCTGGGCGGGAGGGTAATTGCCTGTAGGCAAGGTGGTCACATTGTTATCGTTATCTGACGCGACTTACCTGATGACACACTTAGACAACGTGACATCAACGTATTGGTGACAACTGACAGCCTACACGATGGCACACTTAGACAACGTGACCATCGTGCAACCTCTTAGTGGCAATTGTTCGTACGATTTTTAAATTCCTTCATTGGAATTAGTTTTACAGATTAATTTGTGCATCGTTCGCTGTTCTTGCTTTTCTTCCTTGCGTGTTTTCCTCCCTCGTCTTATCCCTGTCCTCTTATTCCTTCCCTCTGTCCTCTCTCTGGTCAACACAATTATATTTTACCTTGAAGATTTTATTCCCCCTTGCCGCCTAGTGTTGCACTGTCTATCCCGTCAATCGACAAAAAAAAACGTTTTAATTCCGCGAAATTGTAGACGGCGGTGTCTTCATCTCTTCGACCCTAAATCGGCGAACTGAACCGGGAGACAGCGATGGTTGTTATTAACAACGACCCCGGCGAGACCCTCGTGTCGCGTTGTGCATTTGCAGGTATGCGTGCACGTGCGCGTGTACGTAGCACGCGTGGGAATTACATTCGAGACTGTTACGTGGCACATCGGAACGCGGAATGTGTCTGAATATAATTAACAGCGATGGGCTTGTTAATCGCGACATCCGATGCGTACTGATTGTTTCACAAAGACACCCGTGCGCTTGAACCTCGACTCGTCACCCACGGATCAAACCGCAGCATTATATCACATGTCAATGCGCGCTGGTATCATATGTATATGATATGCAAAATATCTGGCCACGCGGTGTGAGTCCAAATATTAATGATAACGGTCGCCTAAAACAATCCTTCCTAGTCCGCGCGTCACGAACTGCGCTTGCTAGACGGCGATAACATCCAGACATATAAATCCATGTCATAGCTACTCGGTTTGTTTACACCCAGATATTTTGATGACATTGACACAGCAGCTATCTTGTGTTTACAAAGAGCGCTTAAGTGTCGAATCTGACGCCAGAGGTGAACCAGGGGACAAGCAGATTCACCTTCCGTGCTACGTGCATAATATACTGGTGACGCTGCCTTGAAACGTACCGTTGAAATCGTTAGTCTATATTTGCACTACGTTAACGTACTCCTCTTACGGAAACCGTTTATCGTCGTATATTAATTGCAGTAAATACAACACATGTTCATTAACGAAAGCCACCCCAAACATATGGTACGTGTGTATTTGTGCGTATTTACGAATGTGAATATTGCTTTTGGGAACTTGGTAACATCTAGTGAAATGACTCATTGGCCATGGTTTTGAATGTCGGAGTAGGTTACCCGTGTCTTGTTACTGCATCATTCGGCGTAGCCGCTGGTGTAGCTAATCGGTGTCATTGCGTGTCTGCGAATGGCGTCGTTCCAGAAACCATGCAAGGAGACTTTTGCCACCGAGTGGCAGATCTCATAGAGACTGTGACGAAATCACTGCTCTTCATGCGTAGTTCTTGCGCTTCAGGAAGTAGTCCCGGTAAATATGTGAATGCGGAGACCCGAGGAAAGAGCATAACTTTAGCTCCCACTGTTTGGGAAACATGCGTGTGCGTGCGCGTGCGCGTGTGCGCGTGTGTGCGTGCGCGTATGCGCGTGCGCGTGTGTGCGTGCGCGTGTGCGCGTGTGCGTGTGTGTGCGTGTGTGCGTGTGTGCGTGTGTGCGTGTGTGCGTGTGTGCGTGTGTGCGTGTGTGCGTGTGTGTGTGTGTGTATGTGTGTGTGTGTCACTGACGGAGAACGTTGTCTGTTGTAGGGCGACATTAAAGACGGCGTCTTCGGGAAGGTTTTGGTGGACCACGTGGACAGCGACGGTGTAGTTACTCCGGTCTTCGACTTTAATCTCACTAAGGTAAACATCGCTTTTTAAATACTTACCCCGAAAAGCACAATTAGTATTTTGATAATCATTCACATAGCCAAAGTTGTACATGAAATATCCGCGCCGTCTTCTTTGCTTTTGTCTAAACGAGAAGGCTTATGTCAAAGAGTTGTGACTGCTATCTGAACTGACTTGAAAGGAAATGTAAGAGAATTATGTAATCTTCGTGAAAATCTTAGCAGATAGCAGACACTCAGTTGCGTGCTGGATACGTGCTATAATAGTGTGATCTCCCTCGACAGGGCAACGAACAAAGTTCCGACTGTGTGTCGCCCGCCAGCGGTAGAGAGGACATGAAGACGGAAGAAGAATGGTCACTTGTGGCCGTCAAGGAACTCGCAGGTGAGGGAAACTTACTTCGTACAATGTCGTAGCATTTTCTTCCTAAATATAAACGTTATTTTCCACCGCCACCTCATGCAAGCTGACAGTAAAAACGAGTCCGCTAGCTGCTAGCTACCCAGGAGTAAACACTTCCCACGAACCACTGCGCGCAACTCACCGATCTGAAGGAACAACATTAGGGATGAACAAAGAGGAGAGGGCACGTGTGAGTTCCATAGCCAGTGTGCGCTGAAGGTCAGTGACACTTGACATCTCGGAGAGAGAGAGAGAGAGAGAGAGAGAGAGAGAGAGAGAGAGAGAGATTGTGTTTCATCCAACTTGTTTCCCAAGCTCATGTAACCTGGAGATCCAGGGTAGTTGACCTTCTGGTGGAGGAGATCCTCTAATAGGAAGACAGACAACGGATAAACATCGCGGACATTACACACCCGACGCCTCTGTAGACGACAGGTCGCAGTGATTACTACCTTGGCGAATGTCGTCATATTAATGTTGTAGACGCAGTGTGTGTAGCATGTACGGTTACTATAATCTGATCTAGACGAATGACCCACAGTGGAGGTTATTGCATGCCTGAGTTCAGCAGCGTTTATTTGTGGCCAGTCAAGCGAGGTGTGTTGCGGTATTCTAGGCGTGTTCAATACAGTATTAGATCTTATACGTTCTTTGGTCAACATATGAAACATGATCAATCAGCCAGCATAGTCTGAGCTAATATTTCGTCACAAAGAGAGACTTGCAGCATGCTCGGATTGTCGGGTAGACTTCTCTCATGTGGCCGTCTCCGTTAAAGCAACCCGGCTTACTCCTTGAAGCGCGACCGAACTTCTTCCCTGATCCCTTTGAAGGCGCGAGCCTAGTCGGAATAGTCCTAATGCAACTCATTGTTAACTCCTCGACTATTGTTATCGCACAGAGCTGCTTTCCGGCCAACACTCCGCAGAGCCGTTGGCTTGTCATTCTGATGGCCTGTCGCCGATATAATGAGTTTCGACTTTAGCCGCTAATTTCGACAGTTTCTATAGAAGCCACAAAACTAAATTCCAATTAGGAACTCGATCGGGGTGGGAGCCACTAATGTGCGCATTCCTATGGACGATCAGAGCCTTTGCTTAGTAACAGTGACATAACGCGCCGTTGTCGGCTATTTCCCACGAATAAAAACGGAACCGTTATTCATGAAATCATACGTGACATTTCTATGGGGCATTTATTCTCGCCTCAGTTGCAACGGTTCGATAACGGCTCATTCAGACCTTCCACGTGAATGATATGTTTGGGAATCGGTCAATCTTTGATCAGTACAAGTGACCATCTTTCAATAGCACATGTGTGGTATCGGGAACTTTAAGCTGTTCAAAACGACAATCGGAAATAGTTAATACCGTTGCTGTATATGAGAGCAAGCGAATGCTAATCTTATGTAAAATTCCGTAACCACAATATATAAAATTACAAAATATACCATCTAAAAGACGTTTCGTGACTACAGATGTAAATGGCACGTACAGAAACTAGTTTAGATGTGTATCTGCCCAACATCTGCTACTTGAACATAGGCATCGGTTTTTAGTTGCATGTTGTTTATTCGCATCGGAACGCATAGATACGCTGTCAAGCACGGAAATGCACAACATTGAGTATCTGATTCACACAATGTTTATTCGCATTGGAACGCATAGATATGCTGTCAAGCACGGAAATGCACAACGTTGAGTATCTGATTCACACAATGTTTATTCGCATCGGAACGCATAGATACGCTGTCAAGCACGGAAATGCACAACGTTGAGTATCTGATTCACACAATGTTTATTCGCATCGGAACGCATAGATTCGCTGTCAAGCACGGAAATGCACAACGTTGAGTATCTGATTCACACAATGTTTATTCGCATCGGAACGCATAGATACGCTGTCAAGCACGGAAATGCACAACGTTGAGTATCTGATTCACACAATGTTTATTCGCATCGGAACGCATAGATACGCTGTCAAGCACGGAAATGCACAACGTTGAGTATCTGATTCACACAATGTTTATTCGCATCGGAACGCATAGATACGCTGTCAAGCACGGAAATGCACAACGTTGAGTATCTGATTCACACAATGTTTATTCGCATCGGAACGCATAGATACGCTGTCAAGCACGGAAATGCACAACGTTGAGTATCTGATTCACACAATGTTTATTCGCATCGGAACGCATAGATACGCTGTCAAGCACGGAAATGCACAACGTTGAGTATCTGATTCACACAATGTTTATTCGCATCGGAACGCATAGATACGCTGTCAAGCACGGAAATGCACAACGTTGAGTATCTGATTCACACAATGTTTATTCGCATCGGAACGCATAGATACGCTTTCAACCACGGAAATGCACAACGTTGAGTTTCTGATTCACACAATGCTGTTAGTTTGACCCTATGATTATGGTTAATTTAAGTTTGTGGTTAGACTGTGGTTAGTGTTACGATCGTGTGATCATTGGGTCGCACAACTAGCCCAGGCGGGAGAGGGATCTTTATTTATCACGTGCTTTTTGCACTATACAGTAAACTTTTTATATATGCAATGCCAATGGCAGTGACAAAATCACGTACGACTGCCGGTTCCACGAAGCGTTTGGTTCCTTCGACGTAGTACCCCCCCCCGAGCGAATTTGAAATAGTTTTAATGTACGAATGGCCCCGGGCACGTCTATAAATTGTCCGTCCTGTACACACGAAACTGATGAAAATACGAGGGAACGGACAGACAGAGTCTCAAAATACTTTATTATATTATATAGGCATGTTTTCTTTTTATTACTTATATATGACGCATATTACAGTTTTGCATTACAATTCTCCTTTCACGTGTCTATCTACCATAAAAGGGGAGTAGACATTTTGAAGCAAAAGTGTTACAAAGTTGCTCATGATTGCAAGCGCACAAACAAGCTCTCCGTAATCTTCTTGCTTTGATTAACGAACACCCCATGAACTATTACGACACATTAGAAATGGCATAAAGTGTAGCGTGTCACATGTATTTTGCAGCCATGCTACGAGTGAGCGAGGACGACAAGTGGTCGGCGTGTGCCCGCAAGCTGGGCTTCACGGACCGCGAGATCCGGGTGCATCTCGGCCGGGCCAAGGACCCGTTCGCCGCGATGTTCGCCGCCTTCAAGGCCCGCGATGGCCGGCCGGAGGAGTTCGTGCAGACGCTGTACGTCGTCAGTCGGATGGCGAACGTCGATCCGACGTCGGACAGCGACTACTCGTCCGGCTGGTCGAGTTTCTCCGGGACGTCGAGCGGCGTTGCCCAGAGCGTCTTCGGGGAAGAACTTGAGGAGGGATACCACGACGGGGAAGAGGATGGAGCGTGTGACGCCGCCACCATCATAGGTGAGTGTTTCACTGGTTGTAGCACAAATTACAGCCAGTATCATTATCATCATCATCATCATCATCGTCATCATCATCTGTATCATCATCATAATCATCATGGGGGCGCGATAGCATATCGGTTAGAAGGCCGGACTCTCAATTGAGAGAACCCGGTTTCAAATCCCACTGCGGTCGCTTCGAACCTTTGGCAAGTTTGATCACCCCACTCAGCTGTATAAATGAGTACCTGGCAATACAGACAGTGGTGGATATGTGAACGAATAGACTTCGCGCAGCAATTGCAGCGTGGCTGAATACTTCCCAAAGAAGTTGAGATGGCTTTGGAATGAACAGGTCTGCCAGGGGGTGAAGTGTAAAGCGCTTTGAGCAGTCCTATGGACCGGATACCGCGCTATATAAGAACATACCTTTACCTTTTACCTTTTTCATCATCATCATCATCATCATCATTATTATCATCATCATCAGCATCACCATGAATACTGCCTGTTGCAGTGAACGACCTGCACGACCTGATCCCCGCCACGTCGAGTCTGTGCCTCACTCCCCCTCCCACCCCGCGCAAGAAACGCAGCAACGCCTCAGAGGACGAGCTGGCTCCGCAGAAGAAGAAATGTCGGCTGCTACAGTTCGACGAACCCAGCTCCGTCCAGACACCAGCAGCGTCGTCCTCGGTCGTTGACGTCAGCTGTGACGCGACACGTGACGAGGATGTCGCGATTCAAGATGGATGCCAAGGAGAGATCAGTAACAGTATAGTGTGGCAGGTGAGATTTAAACATGAACACTAGCTTATTATAATGTTAAATATCACCCAGGAGTATAACCGGAAACTTGTATTTGTCAATGATGTTTCCATTCGTATTTCTCTAATATATTTAATGCCATTAAACTCATTCTTTATTTGACATTCTCTTACAATGTACTGTTGCGTCAATTATCCACACACGCACGCACGCACGCACGCACGCACGCACGCACGCACGCACGCACGCACGCACGCACGCACGCACTCACGCACGCACGCACGCACGCATGCACGCACGCACGCACGCACACACACACACACACACACACACACACACACACACACACACACACACTTATGTTATGGCGACACGGTGCAGTTTTTCATGTTTTTTCTTCAAAATATTATATTATAATGTAAATACAATCATTCTTAATACAAACGCCACTTTAACAGTTGTTTGCTTCTGAATCAAAGATCCCCCCATAACCTCATATGACGCAAATCGTACACGAGTAATCATTCATCCAATTAAGACTATGGAGGGAATTGTTCAAAACTGAACACTGAGTAGACCGTGTATCGCCCACAGGTGTCGGCGCAGATGGACGGGCGGTGGAAGAGTCTCGGCCGAGCTCTCGATCTGCCTGAGACGGAGCTGATGTGCATCGAGCAGGCGAGTCGGGGGGACCGGCGGCAGTGCGCCTACCAGACGATCCTCAGGTGGCGTCAAGTACATCCGCAGCGCTACACATGCGGCGACCTGTATCGGGCACTCTGCGACTGTAGTTCCGTCGAGGTCGCCAGGATGTGCTGCGGTGGAAACGACGCCAAAAAGACGCCATGTTGGCATTCTGATAGTTAACATGTTCGCTGCTAAAATCCGCATAAAGCTAATGATCGAACGTGTGCTGTGAATTATGCTTGTTCATGTGGTATTGATCGTGAACCACTTGTGTGTTCATGTGGTATTGATCGTGAACGACTTGTGTGTTCATGTGTTATTGGTCGTGTGCTGTGTGTCGCGCGTGTTCGCGTAACGTGGAAACAGCAGAGTATTGTGCTAATTTGGGGTATATGATTGATTTGTACCAATTTGTTTGTTGATAATAGAACTTAATTGAGCTTTAAAAAGTTATTTGTTGATGTTGACACGACAGAAGGCAAGCTAATGCACTGCGCTTAAAATCAACAACGGTAGGCCTAATCGGTGATGCATGCACAGTAGCGTTTAGGTGGACGCAAATCATTAGTTCGAACGTTCTCGACATGTCACGTGTGTGAATTTTGTTATTTTATTTTGTTTACAGGAATGCATATTTATTAATTTTACGTCTGATCGTTTTATCGTACCATTCCGTTTGAGGACATTCCAATTTTAATAAGGGAGTATTTAGTCAATTCGTATCTTGTGCGCTACACACTGTTGTGGCTACTTTTGTATAATCTCAAGTGAACGTCGACACTGCCGTAGAAACGTAGCGTAACTGAACCGTAACGTAACTGAACCGTAACGTAACTGCCGTAACGAAGAGCGGGTTACTTGTACATTCCCTAATGGGTGTATTATCTTCCAGAGTGCCGATGTAACTATCTGATGACAAATAGCATTATTTCGGGGAGTTATCTTATCGAAACGTCCCCGCTACGCCTCCTAATCTGTCGTCCTGATCTCCCGCGCTACTAGCGATGATTTACGATTGCGTTATCTGACAACCGTTGTTTACTGCGCTGAATAAATATAGACATATAACATGAAACAACATGGCGATATGCCGCAGCGGCCCGCAGAAGTCTTAATTTACTTCCGGGTCAACGCGGTCATGTACGTCACGAGGAAGGTCGGCTCGCTAAACATTAATGACACAAAGCTACATATATATATTCTCTACCTGTTCTGGTGTCAACCGTAATTAACCACTTTTCTAAAACCATGACCGTATTGACCAAAACCTGGTTTCGCTTCGTTTCAATAATCTTCAATATAACAGCTGTATCCAATATGGCGGACCATGTGATATTGTGCCTTATTCGAGCGAATTTTGCTACTATCAATGCCTATTTTCTTATTACATAAACTTTTGAAACCGCATATCGATTTTTCGATCTGATTTGCACAAACGTTGCACATGGTCCTTTATTTAACATTGATTGGTGATTATATGAATTCGGGTAACAACAGCGCCTGCGCAATAGCCCTTTATATTGATCATCTTTCAGTGATGTATATCACCCGAACTTGGCCCAGTAAGTAACGTATGTAATCCGCCGTCGTGTTCATTGAAGGAGTTGCATTTATGATGTCAGGTGAAAATTCACGAAACGTGTTCAGTCGAGGGAGTTGCATTTAAGAAACAACCTTGTGAAACTGTGTTCAATTTTATTCCTGCTGTAATTATTGTGTTTATATTTTATCGAGTATTTTTTTATGTTATTGCCGTGTAGAACTGTTGCGTACATTTGAAATATGTGTTGCTAGATGTTCGCTGCCTTCGCTCGTGTATCAGTACTCCGTCCAGTTGTGTACAGACGTAGCATAGAAATGCGTAATGTGTATTTTACTGTGTAATGTATTAAGATGTTTAAGTTAGTACGTTTGTGATCTGACAACTATCCAGACATTTAGGGAAACTGTAAATATAACAAATTTAAGTAGATGATGTGTTTACGCCTTATGTTCGTAACACCTCACAACTAATGTGAGGAATTATAAAATTCCTTGTCTTCTTTGTTTTGCGAAATGTGTGTTGTGTTGTGTTGAGCCTGCGAAGAACTGCGTCGGTTTCCATTCTGCACGATCGCTTAGCTGAAAATCGACTAATGGCTGTACATATTTATTCAGGTGCTTAACTGATACGTTGTGTGCCGCGGCGTCTACATAAACATAGTAGTCCTTTGAATAGTCAAAACGGCCGCACTTAGTTCTGTAAATACTAGCAAAGTATCACAAAGAGCGTTCACCACACGAAGATCTACGACCGGTGCCTGCGGGCATCGCGGTGTTTGTAATGGCACGAGAAAACCGCATCGTGGTATTTGGTTTTAGTGGGTTAACGGTGCAAAACATGTTACCTCAAAGGCGAGGTCAAATACTGCATGGAAGTGTACGTCAAGACACGTCAATGTCAATGTCAAATACTGCATGGAAGTGTACGTCAAGACACGTCAATGTCAATGTCAAATACTGCGTGGAAGTGTACGTCAAGACACGTCAATGTCAATGTCAAATACTGCATGGAAGAGTACGTCAAGATACGTCAATGTCTATGTCAAATACTGCATGTAAGTGTACGTCAAGACACGTCAATGTCAATGTCAAATACTGCATGTAAGTGTACGTCAAGACACGTCAATGTCAATGTCAAATACTGCATGGAAGTGTACGTCAAGACACGTCAATGTCAAATGACGACGACCGTGGTACGGAACGCTTCGGCTAGCATAGTGTACGGACGACACTTTGATGAAAATCATTAGGAACCGTTCATTTGATATTCAGGGAGACTGGGTTGTTTTTGTATTACAACGTCTGTCCCTGGTGTACACTAAGCGGTTAGTTCTTGTCATTCTGTTTTCATGAGTAGACCTAACGTTTTCGTCTTCCGAGGGACAAAGTTTGCCCGTGGAAACATATGTGGTTAAACTACAGACACCGTCTCTTTGTCCATCACTGTTTTATTGTATCTGTCCTGGAAGAAAAAACATGTTTTCTCTGAAAATCAACTATATAAACGGCAAACGAGTGCATTATTGGTGTTGTCTTTGTACGAACGGGGAATATACGAATAGCACGACAACATTGACTTGCTGACTTATGACAACATTGACTTGCTGACTTGTGACAATATTGTTTTGTAGATGACTAGTTGTGACATTTCTTGGGCCAGTAACTTGGGCGTGTTCGGGTCTGATATGGGTTGCGAGACTGGAGTTCGGCGACAATGTGTAACAAATGCAAGTCGGTATGCACCGATGTATGATCTCGTAGATATGATCGCCACCTAGCGTAGTTGAAGTGAAGTATGAAACAATTGTACGCTCACGGAAATAGGGACCGTTGTTTTTTCAGCCCAAGGCGGGCTGTATTGTGAGCTGATCACATCTGAGCGTACTTTTTCTGAATCGAACGTCAGTGGTTTAATTAATGTGCCTAACTACATGTATCATAGCTCGTGCTGCATATTTATATTTTAAGTTATCACTTTCCCTAGTGTGCTGACCGTAGTAGTATTATTAACATAGATCATGACAATGGGAAACCATTTTTAATATTCCACAATGTATGTTTGGTGTTTGGTGAGGCATTACCAACGAAACGTTTCTTGTTGAGAATGAGATTGCTGAAGTTTTTTCTCTTTGTTACGGCGTCGCATATCTATTGCACAAAGAAAGCCGTCCACGTATTAGATTGGCCTACATAGATAGCAGTCCACGAACTGTGAATAGTGCTGGAACTGCCTTGTCGCGTCAGGTTTACAAAGCACAAATCTGTATTGAATTAAGACTCGTGTGTTTATGATTGAGTTTGGTATGATGAATAAAACATGTCTCAAGAAAAAGTGTGTTGCATTCATTCGATCCTTAGTCTGCGAGCGAGTAAATGTTCACCAGCATATTTCGTATCTGTTGCTCCGTACTAGCCAGGACATCAACGCCCGCACACGAACATGCACGCACATTAACGCTTGCAAAACACACGCGCAAACGCGCATGCATGAACCCTCGCAAGCACGCACGCACGCACGCAGGCACGCACACACACACACTCACACACACTCACACACACACACACACTCACACACACTCACACACACTCACACACACACACACGCACGCACGCACGCACACACACACACACACACACAAACATATGCAGTTCTACAGTATATAGTGTAGCACGGACATGTCATTGTCGCTGCTTCCTTCAAACCTACGAAAATCTCGTAAATTAGTATTCTCACACAGCACAACTAAGTACTTCTCGGGAGGGTTTGTCCGGATTACACGGGCTACATTCAATAATATTTAGGGCTAGTATATGTAATGTTGTACCGTTTCACCTTAAGAATGTACCGTTTTTCGCATCAAAACCACATACCTATAATCAAAGAGATATGCGGGTATTCAGAAAAAAATTATTATTTCGCGCTACAGTGTATCGTTTTTCGTATATCTGATTCTTAAAGTTTACGCGTGATTAGTCAACAAAACACGAAGTTTATTATTGAAGTCAAGGTTTACAACTCAAGTCAAAAGCGGAAGTGAACTCACGACCTTTTATGGAGCGATAGTTGTTACGTGTAGCCGCTACAATTATACTAAGCGGTGGGCGTGATTCTGTTAAATGGCACTTTTAAAGTTTAACACCGCTGGAAATAGTGAATGATTTCGTCCGCGCCAATATATTTGATTCTACTAAATGGATGATTCTGTTTTCCGTGATTTTTGTTAAGCGGAGTCCACTACACGTCAAATAGTGTCAAAGAATGTTCATAAAAAGGCATAATTAATGTTACCCCAGCCAAATACCTGTAAGCGAAAGTGATGGTAATACCATCCCGGGGGCCAGCCACTACCTGGACGCGGTGCCTGGTTGGCCGCGGTGTCAGCGTCGTTGTCCATGTCATAGCATAATTAGCTCAAAAATATACACAGTTTTTGTCGCACGGACTTGTTCTGTCTTGCTATCTACAAAAGCCGTTTGGTACATCACCACTGGTATAGTTTTCAGGTTTAAATTTGTTGAAATCTTTGCGGGCGGCCTGATTAAATTAGATTGTTTTGGAGGGTTATGTTGATACACACCGGTTCATTTGCATATTGGTACTGTCCAATTACGGGATCTGGACTCGTTTCGCTAACCTCCTTGAAAACACGTTTCCTTTCAAGAATATGTTACTGATTGAGAGAAAATGGAAACGGCACAACGTTCTGGTTTATTTCATGAGAACAACTGAAGAATATAGGACACAACTCTTTAACTGTTGGAAACGGACCGCTGAAGCCGTCCAGGAACGTAAGAAGTATTGAGCGTGGTTTGTCAAAACTGTGGGATCACACAGCCGTCTACATTTTGTCTGAAATGATTCCCACATATATGCGAACTCCCTCACGCACATACGCACGTACATATGCACTCGCACGTACACACGCGCAAGCGCACACGCACGCATGCACGCACGCGCAAGCGCACATGTACGCATGCACGCACGCGCACACACACATACGCACACTCACACTCACACACTGTAATGATTTTATTGATGTTTCAACATTTTTCCTTTTGCCTACTACTACAATGCAGTAACTGACAAAACAACAGAAATATGCTAGCCATCTTTACAACGAAATAAGGACACTTTGAGCCAACAGTATAGCATATCTGTAGCTACAACTATAGCTCTGCAATCGACAATTGGGGCAACTGATTCGGTTTCCTACGCGACCACAAAAAAGCAACGTCATCCCGGATTAGCGTTTCGCTTGCGGTTTATTTCAAGTCCAAACACGTAGACCTATTCTGTCCATGTGAACACACAAATGCCCACATAATTTCTACAATGAGTGTCCACAAGTCAGAGATTTAACAAAATACCCAACACAAAGAAAGAATTCCTTTGAAGTGTGTAGCTTGCCTGGACGGCTGGGTTGACCAACCCACAGAGACACGACAACAACTCACTCTTAATAGTTATATTCGCAAACGGCCATATTGATTTATTATCTGAAATATGTTAGTCTGGCTGCAAAACAAGGCAAGTTCGCTAGACCGTGTTGTTATTCTATCAGATATCGCCGTAACATTAGATCGTTTAGAGCCGGCGTACAAAGCCATCTAGGGTCCCATAACAGTGACATTATATATCCCGCTGACTCGATGTATAGGTATTCATTAATCGCCTTAAATGTCTGTTCTGTAAACTAGGCCTCGAGTGGGTGTTTGATCAAAGGAAGCGACTGTGGGGCGAACAGCGGCTGTTCCAAGCGGGGAAAATCAATATTTATTTTCCAATTGGCGAAAATGGCAGCGTTTTTAATATTGTTCAAAATATTATATAAATCAAATGTGTTAATATTTATTCTTTCATCGACCTGCTGGACAAACGTTTTCATTTCATGCATAATGTGTCGTTGTCCTCAAATATAGCCACATCCCTATTCAACAGTAGTTTTTTTCAGCCAAAAAGTTCTCTAAATTACCGGCACTTAATTCGTATGACAGGAATCCGGACGTAAATGAGTGATCTACCCCAAGTGCGCTGTCTGTCCGAGCTTGTCGTGGTTCGCTATCGCACCAGCTATGTGTCGTTTTATCGCAAAAAAAATTAGGAGTGCGGCATAAAATCATGAAAAACTTTACGCCTTGAAATACAGCGTCCACAACGCCACAAACACGCCACAAACACGCAGCACTTTCTTTGAAGATATTTGCTTAATCAACAAAATAAGTTTAATGTCAAATATTTGCGAGCACAAGAAGTCGCATACCAGCAAACAAAGGGTTTGTTTAGATTAGCGGGCCGATGTGAGTCATGCAAAGACTTTGTTTTATGTGGCCACTACAGGGAACGTCGGCCAGTACGTCTTTACATCAGCCTGTGGTCGTTATGAAGAATGTGATACGAAGTTGCTTATCGTTGTAGTCTGTCGAAAAGTCCCCTTTGATGGAGCATACTGCTCAGTATTATTCCAGTCTGGTAAAGACGTAAACTTATCGCATTTTCTTAAACATTGATTTAGTTTTTACACAAATCCGTGCATGCATACATATAATGACGCGCACACCTGCACACCCACACCCACGCACGCACCCACGCACGCACACATGTACGCGCGCATACGTACGTTATATCAATTACACTACAATCTGCCAAGTAACTTCCGCACAAGAAGTGCATTGAAGTCATTGTACAGACGCCCCAGTGTGACACATCTGTCTAACGTATCAGTGATAAGTGACCCATATCAAAAGGTTTAACAACCTGTTGACAGCGAATAGGGATTGATTTCCTGGCGTGTGCCTGCCCAGGTGTTGCAAGGGTCCACAAGGGATACTGATTAATTAGGCGGTGATATATCTTTGACGTTGCCCAAGCTCGCGGGACTCATACGACTGTATACTATTGTCATTATTATTTCATAAACGTCTTCTCGCTGGTTTCAGCTGGTGAAACTGTGTTGGCCATTTTGCAACTCGGCTGCATGTGCGATCAGCAACCGTCTTATGTGTGCGCACGGATGACGTTCAGGCGGCCATTGAACGATAAGAACCGACTCGACGTGAGAAATACAAACAAACGGCGTCGATCGCCGGATAAAGACGGGCAAAGGAGCAACACATATCGGTGTTGTCCCGCTTAGTGAGCCGAGATTGTAATTACTGACTTCACTTGTAATACTTTAATGAAATCGAAGAAAATATGTCAGCATAGCAATATTACTGGTGTGTCAATTTTAATTGGTGAATTTCTGTTTTGATTTCAATCAATAATATTCCTGAAAAATTTTTACCGGGCTCGTCCGGGATTTGAACCCGGGACCTCTCGCACCCGAAGCGAAAATCATACCCCTAGACCAACGAGCCACTTGCAGATAAGTAGCGTTATGCTAGCCTTTTCCTGCGAGTCGTGCAGTTATTTTTTTATCAATCGCACAACGTATACTGGCACGCAATTCAATAACTGGAGTCGCGTATCTGTTTGGCAGACATTATTGTTATTGAACCGATTCGAAAATGTTATCGAAGCAACACACGTTGTGCAATGTGCACTGACCCAGTCGAACGGACGTGCGACTCGCAACAACAGTTTAGCAACGTACGTAGGCCCTACGCTGATTGCTACGTTGCGCGATGATGCGTAACACGCCGCAGGTTACAGTGGTGCGCGTTGAATGTGTAGTTATTTTACATTTATAACTTCCGCGGTCCCCTTGTAATATTGATCCTCGCAGTTAAATCAGACCAGTTTAGTGCTCGTAAACATAATATTTTTATATAAATCCAGTAAGAGGATTGCCCGTGTATTGTGTTTGAATACCAAATGCGTTATTTCTGGATGCCGGACCTACTTGGGTAGGCTATGATGTGTGCATTTGATATTGAAATTGTGAAAAGGTAAAACAGAGTCAAACAGATCGAGTTGTATCAACAAATCAATTTACTCCAGCAGTATGTCTAAGCGGTGATTTTATTCAGATTGGTTTATAATGACTTGTTAAACATGATATTTCTTGAACGGTTGCTCACTGTTCCGCGCCTTCCCCAAGCCGACATGTAAGGACCTAGTAATTAAGTGGGCTACCTCATCACGGGTCTAAACCCGATCTTTATGGTAACTGGTACGGAATTACACCCTGCTTAGCACGACCTACAAGTGACATGATACTTCCTCTCCGAGCAAAAGTATTCTCCCGAGACATGGATTTGTGGATTGGTGTGTAACTACAGTGCTAGGCATGAATAGATATGAAGACTGATCTACATTCCGGACTAATTTGTACAACTACGTAGCAGTGGAACTTTGGTGGTAGGGCGACCTATAAGTATCTACGTCTCACCTATAATCAAACTAAAGCCCGTGACTTTATAAATCGACCATATATTATATATTCAGCTTACATGGTCAACATATGCGGACAGTGATCCAATAATCTGGCTAAAATAGACTGGTTGGGCTTAGGGCCAGGGTCCCTCAACCCGGGAGAAAACTGAACCCGCCGCAGAAAACGAAAGCATGAGACGTAGACAATAACAGCTGGAAACCATCTGAAAAAAGGAAAGGAGGACGGCCAAACGAAACGTACGAACGAACCATCGCAAGAGGGACACAGACTAAGCCCGGAAAATAAAGATGCAGAACCTAGAAAGATTGGCTGAAGATACAGATGGACGGCGTCGATTGTTCTCTGCCTAGTGTGTCTGGCACGGTCTGCCGGCACAGGGAGGAACCAAGTCTGTTGCATGGTCAATATGCCTATCATGTGTACTGTCCACAAGTCAAACTGAACAAATATGGTCGTGAGAAAAACTAAACCAATGAATATATTGAATAGATCATAGTTTACGTTCACATGTTCCAGTCGTGGTGACAGTGTGGTGACAGTGTGGTGACACTACATATAATGGTACATATTGAAATGGGGAGTGTGACACGGACGCGCCGCGGCAAGGCGTGAGTGCTGATTGGCACTTGCTTATGTCAACGTAATGAGATTCTTGAAATGACCAACCCTGAAGAGCGAGTATGTTTGCCCGACTTCTACAAATATTGATTGTCACAATTGCTGCGACGCAAGTCGGCTAAAGCGACACAGTACGATTTCAAGAATATTTACTCACGAGTACGTCTTATAATAGAAACGTAGAACGGATGTTTAAATATTGTTTTGGCCCGTCGACTGCGACGTCTCTGTGCTCTGTTTATAGTCATGATTGAGAAATATATATTGTGATGGTTTATAATGCACGCACGCACGAACGTACGCACGAACGCACGCACGAACGCGCACACCATGTAGTCATGAAGAATTCTTCCAGCGATCTGTATCGCACAGCGCTCACAGACCGATGATTATAACCATTTAGCCGCGACAAGGATACATTCCAATAGAGTCAACCAGACAGGCAACAAGAAACTGTAACCTTCACGACACGCCAACCCACACCTTGCTGACAAGGTACGCCGCCCCCACAACGCGAGCCCCGCCCAGGGGCAAGTTGCTCCGTGGACCACACCGACAATTAAGACTCGGCGCGACAAAACGCGCTGTCAAAGCTACGGCGCTGGATAGCCATGGACTCTTGAAAGGAACGTCCGTACGTTGATGTGACGCGGTTGCCTCTGATACTATCTCCCATATATACTACGGTAGAGGGCGGTCGACGTCGTATACACCTTAATTAAGTTACCGCGACCGCACGCGCTCGGTTCTCGACCACGCACAAGTCGTTAGGCAGGGATGGAAAACAAGTCGTACTACATTTCTGTTTGTCGTCAGAACAACCCAGTGAAATACAATCCAGGAAGTGACTGACGAGATTAACCTGAACTGTTTATACGCGGCGTTGTTTACTGTGTGGCGTCAACTGGTGTGTCTAATCGTTTTACACTCGCTATACATTTCAAAGTCATTGGTTTGTGTGTTGAAATGGTTTATGGTTAATTCTGAGACCGATTCCCTGTTCGCCTAATGCCCAATTAAGGCATACAACCTCTTTGTCTACTCTTAGATCACTTGGTCTACTAGCTACGTGGCTTAAATGTCATCAAACGTTAAGTGGATGTTGCTTCTTTTAGCAATTCAGTAGGAACAGTGGCTTTGTATAAAAACAAAGTTTTCTCGAGTTAAATCTAAGTTCTTTTTGCATTTAGTAAACGTTGTCTGTAAACCAATGATACCCAAGAGGACAAAGACTCTGGTTTCTGCAAAGCGTATTTAACGTTTACCAATTTGTTTACAAGTATTAAATTGAAATGGTGATTTTGTGTGGGAGAGGAGTTATCTTAATGCAAATTATGCAAAGTGGGAATAATGTCAGTGTAGGCATACTGAGAGGGTGAATCACTGAGAGTAGGCGAATGGGAGAGCTATCCAAATAGGAGAGCTATCCAAATAGGAGAGCTATCCAAATGCCGAGTAAGCGAAATGAGAATAAATTGACTAGTTGAAATGGGGGTAGTTGAGATGGAGATACCCCTGTGCAGGTATTTCCGAGAAATTGCAACTGTATTTTTCTTATCATTTCCAGTAATTATGTTTATCCTGCTCTTTGTTAAACATCTTAATGTGTGATGCGCTGTGTCCTAGACATGTCTTGTATTCTCCGGGGGAATCATCGTGTTGCGGCTATGACATCCTCCATACTCGTATTTATTATCAACAGTATAGATGACACGTAGCACCTGAGGACTCTTATCCTGGTCTGCATTGATATATTTCTACTCTTCATAATTCTTGATATATCCTGGAATGTATTTTGCTATTGCAACTATTTTCTAAATGTTTTATCACACCTGCTGTCTAAATTCACAATGATAATTGAAAGAATCTACTTGATTAATATTCAATAAATTAACTATTACTTTGCAGCTTGGTGCTTTTGACTTCTTTGACACTGCCATGCATATTGGCTTATTTTTTACAATTTTGGCGTCCGGAGGAGGGGCAATGGGGCACATGCCCCCGTGGATGTGGAAGTTTGTAAAAAAAATATTTTATGGCGAGTAGACTGTTTACTATTTGTGTTAAGTAGATCATCTAGTATATTTGTTAATTCATTATATACAATTATATCATTATTGTTCATTGAAAGTAGACATTTTGGTAAGTATAAAGATTTATGGTCGACATCAGACAGCATAATTCTTTGCCTCCCCCCTTGGAAGTGTAAAGATTTCTGGTCGAAATCAGAAAGCAGTATTTCTTGCCCCCCACTGTAAAAAAAAAGCCTGGGACGCCCCTGCGGATAGGCTTCTTGTTTCGTTCTCTGTAACAACATGCAGTATTTTTTTTATCGTAGTCGGCTATTAAAGCCGGTAAACATTAGAGCAATGTCATCAGATTAGTTCTGTTTGCACCTAAAATGCATTTTTCTGACGTTTCTAACTTCTTAGTTTGACTACTTAAAAAATTAAAAATAAATCGTTCTCAATTCTACAAAATGTCTGTTACAAACCACGAAATTGTCGGTCTTCTAATTGGGGAATCTTCTTTTCATCCGTTGCTGTTTCACGGTGCATCTTCCGTTAGCATCTTTCACCTACAGCTATAGTCAGATAGTATCAGTAAGTCTAGGCCGGGCGCCCGGCAAGGCGTCAACCCACCTATGGCTGGACATGTGTTAATTTCGGCCTGGTAGTTAATTAGTAGCTTCATTTCAAGGTAGATTAAATATTAAATGTTGTTCATCAAACCGGATGCTTATTTAGCAGGGTCTTTGTGCTGATAACCACATAAATGATTTAATTGGAGAGTGCGCAGAATGACCATTGGGCATGCAAGGAAGACAGTCGCGTGCCGCACTGATGTCGCGAATTAAGTCAGGCGGTCAAGCGGTTGTCCGGTTGTCTTTAATTATACCTGCTGGACGTTCTTGGACACAGTTCGCCCTGTCCCGTGAACGAAGAGCCTGGTTATGGCACGTGGACATGTGTGGAAGCACTAGACTGCCCGACGGTGGCCACTCACGACGACACAAAGACCTAAGATTAGGTGAACGAATATTTTAAAGACAGAACCCATTTCTGTGTTACAAGAAATGACAACAAAGGACACGGAAGCCCCAATGGCGACGTTGGTTGTAGTACAATGGCGTATCGGTGTTTCCTTTGTAGAAAGAGAGCGAAGAAAAGCGTTTAGAATTCGGATCATACGAAAAAACTAACAGTGTATGAGTATTACCGCTTAGATGTACTGTTGCATACAGTGTATCTACATTTTTGCAAACAATTTACATTTTGTTTTTGGAATGCCTTTGTTTTTTTTTCGAAATGTGATACTGTGCATGCGGTGCCAGTGTCTACTGTCACGGCATTCCAAGCGACCTGCATCAGTTCTGCTGCTCTGGCTTCAGTCGGAAATTTCATTCGAACGAAACGTTGCCAACATAATTCCCTAAAAGACTCGCAGAGACCATTCTATAGCGCACATCCATTAAAACGTGTTTATCTAATAAATGACAGGGTTTCCGCGATAGCGATAATCATCTGACGATGGCACCGCGGCGCCAACAGTTCACTCGCTGTCTTCGATCGAAAGACGTGCTGTATGTTTATTACAATAGATTTTCGGGGCCGGATTATCGCTAGATAAGCTTCGATGAGAAAGATTTGCAGCGCCTGCGGTCAGCGCGACGCCTGGTGGGGGGCGGGGCTAAGCCCCCAGCCCTGACCCCCATAGAGTCGCGTGACTGCTTTGTAGTCTGTAGTCGCTCTGTCATTAGTGGCGACTCGAGTCGTGAGTCGATCTTTCGATTGTCCCTAACATTAGAGCGGGCCGTTGACATATCAAAGAATATCGGCGGCATTGTAGAAGTAACACGAAGGCTTGATGCTAGCTATCGAAGTGACTCGTCCGTTAGAATCACTGACGGCCACCCAAACATTTAAGTAAAATGCGACAGCCATTACTTGCCCGCCCACTTTGTGATTGGCGTTGGGGGTTTGCACTGCCACCGGCAGACTAGTAACAGTTCGCTATTCAAGCCAGCATTGGTGACTTCTTAATTCACGCATCAACAACAACAACAACAACAACAATAACGACGACGACGTCGACGACGACGACGACGTCAGTGATAAAAGCTATAACACTGACTAATAATTATTATAGCAATGACAATAATGAGAACAGTCCTACATGCGTGGTCCTACATATCGCTGCGTGGTCCTACATATCGCTGCGTGGTCCTACATATCGCTGCGTTGTCCCACATATCGCTGCGTGGTCCTACATATCGCTGCGTGGTCCCACATATCGCTGCGTGGTCCCACATATCGCTGCGTGGTCCTACATATCGCTGCGTGGTCCCACATATCGCTGCGTGGTCCTACATATCGCTGCGTGGTCCTACATATCGCTGCGTGGTCCACATATCGCTGCGTGGTCCCACATATCGCTGCGTGGTCCTACATATCGCTGCGTGGTCCTACATATCGCTGCGTGGTCCTACATATCGCTGCGTGGTCCTACATATCGCTGCGTGGTCCTACATATCGCTGCGTGGTCCTACATATCGCTGCGTGGTCCTACATATCGCTGCGCGGTCCTACATATCGCTGCGTGGTCCCACATATCGCTGCGTGGTCCTACATATCGCTGCGTGGCTATCCGCGAGCGGCGCCAAAACGTTAGGCGCCATCCACCCAACAACAACAAACAAATAAACGCGACAAACAACGTCAAAGGTTGCCTACATAGCAAGCACTGATTCAAGTTCTACGCTTCGGACTTAAGCTGGTAGGTCTGGCACGACTCTGACTGTCCACGTCGCCGTTATATTAACCTTACTCCGAACGGGTATAGCCTATAGGTGGTGTCTGCATGAAACACGTCACACTTTATGACATATTTTATCTTAATTCTATTAAGCGTCTAACTGCCTCGACCACGGCGAAGATGCCCGATTAATCTCCAGTTCTACTGTGGATAAGAAACTGTGTTTACCTGCACCATATTACACGAATCCATGTAACTTGTATCCAGGCATGTGCGTAACCATGACGTCATCTCTCTGTTCTTGCCTAGCTCACCAGAAACCCTGTAAGTTATATGGTCTATATCTCAATCACGTCGACGACGGTATTCTAATCTTTGGGATTTTCCTCGCTTACAACTGTGTTATTGCCTCACAACAATCAGCTTCAAACTTTAAATGATCCGGCCCATTCCGCATGAACCACAGACGATGGCGAACTAACTTGTAAAACAGAATCACTAGAGCAGGAATGTGCGATTGAAGTTAATAGAACCATGCGCAACAATCATAACAAAAACTGGTGTCAATCAAATCCATCGGTTGGTGGATGCAAATGTTTAGCTTACTGATATCTTTGTTTGTCTTTTGCATATATTTATCGAAGTGTTGCAACGAAGTACTTTCATTTCACTATATGCTGGTGTATCCGATACAGTCATGTGTTGTTAATTAATATCGAGAGTAGGCATGCTTGCCACATGATTAACATTATAGTTAATTTTTTTTTATTTTAGTAAAACTTCCCCATCGTGTCAGTCATCACAATGGATGTCAAGAAGTTTTTCATTGTCCTTTTTTTATCACAATGAAAGTGATAGTTTTAATTATGACAGCTTGTGTGGAGGGCGACAAACATTGGCGCCACCTGGTGAAGGGCAGATAAACGAAGCTAGAAGGCGAACTAGTTTCGCCACCTGCCAGATATGTGATAATTAATTTTTCTTTCTGGTCACGTTTTGTTTCGTTTTTATTAGTATTGTGGCCACACCGTCAGAAGTTTGATTATGTGGTCCACACCGTAACATTATGTCAGTTTGCATGTTATTATTGAACCAGCGCATACATCCACAAAATAAAATTATGCCGTTGTATGGAGATAAACTATCTGGTATCAGGGTAATACAGTAGAAAGCGGGTTTGAACTTTTACCAATATTTCCATTTCCGGATTTCAGCAGGCATGATCACAACTTCGTAGTTTATTTCATAAGATTTATAAAGTTGCAACTGATGAATGAATAACATTCGCAGACACACGATTGTCGGACTAGATTACCACCTTTTAGATGGGGTGACTGGTCGATTTTATTCTGTTGCTAAGAAGGTGTTTGGTGGTGCGACAGGTGGACCGGCTGTGTCGGTGGCGATGGAGAAGAATGGGGGGTCCGAGAAAGGGAAAAGAAATCGGCCGAATGCTAAGGCTAATGGCAATTCCGTCCTGAGGCACATTAAATACCGTCAGAAAGTGGGAGGTGCCCTGCCACCGCCGTCCTTCATCGAGCTTCAGGTAATCGGGACTGGCCGTGAGGGAACACCGCAAGCCTTCTGCCTGAGCACGCAGCACAACAGGTTTGTTGACTTGACTGTACTATTATGTTGTCTAAATTAATTACCCTTATCTACAATACAAATTACTGTATGGTCGGTAAAGGTGCATTAACCTGGCCGAAATTATTAACGCTTATATTGTGTTTGAGCACACTTTTAGTGCCAAAAACAACACTATACCGGCAATAGCCGGTGTTGTTAATATGGCGATCATCCAAAATGTGCTGTAACAATATCACAGTTGCATCATAACCGGAAAAGCGATTTCACTGTCAAATATTTCGTACTGCAGTATAAGAAAATACGAAAAATAGAAGAAAAAGTGCAATTTAATGTTACAAAAAATTTCATTTAATGGCGTTAATAATTTCGGCCAAGTTAATGCACCTTTACCATTATGGTAAATGTAGCATAACATGCATTTGACATGTGTAAGATCAAGGACCAAAGTAATGGGTCATGGTAGCTTGGCAGTTAGACCATCAGACTCAATCAAGAGGACCAAAGTTCAAGTCCACCTGCTGTCATTTAGAAACTTAGGCAGTTTTGTTCACCTCCCTTTGCCTGTGTCTTTCGGATAAGGCACTAAAAGACACTAAAAGATGTAGGTCACTTCTACCTGGTGTCAGGGGAAGTAAAATATCCCATACAGGGGGTAAATGTGTAATCTGTCAGTAGCAGGAGTTTATTTGTTGACAATAAAATGATGCATCTATGATACATAGAAGAAATAGAGAGGAATTTGCCATGTTGGTGTGCGGAACATGGAGTCATTCTTAAACTGTTGGTGCAGAAAGACCCCATTCACTGGGCTGTGTTGTTATTCTTGCAGATATTTATTCAACTGTGGCGAAGGAACTCAACGGGTCGTGACGGAACACAAGTATGTATCAACATTCAATAATCAGACATGTTTCTACAATACACATCAGTCAAAAATAAAGGTTCTTTCAAAAATATCTCTAACAAAATCATCTTAATAATATATAAAACTATGTATTACTAACTCTAGAAACAGAAATCTCTGCCTCAGCATTACCAATATCATACATGTATCTACTTGTCTTTCTTTTTTCTCCAGAATGAAACTGTCCAAATATGAAAATATTTTCATTACGTACAAAAGTTGGGACAACATCGGTGGACTCCTGGGTGAGCAAACAACATAAGTTTTGATTTTCAAAATATACACGTATTGGCATCAAAAATAATGTATACAGGCTTCGATTTTCATGAGAGACCTTGTTTTACCTACAGACTGTTTTGTGGGCTGTGTCATACTTGTTATTGTTTTATTTATCTACAATACAAATTACAGTATGGTTATTTATCTTAATTTACTGGGTTTTTTTCAAACATAACAGTATATTGTATCATGCAATCTACTATGCTAATCATTCATTGTAAAGTGACGTTGCCATCCTGTTGGATGTGGCACTAGTAAATATTATTGTCCTTAAAAATTGCCTGAGAATGCGGCATGTGATGTGCCTTTCACAAGATGGAACCTGTATGTCATGTAGTTGTATTGTGTTGTAAGAATGTGTATATCACAAGATGGAACCTGTATGTCATGTAATTGTATTGTTTTGTAGGAATGTGCTTGTCACTAGATGGAACCTGTATGTCATGTAATTGTATTGTGTTGTAGGAATGTGTCTATCACAAGATGGAACCTGTATGTCATGTAGTTGTATTGTGTTGTAGGAATGTGTCTATCACAAGATGGAACCTGTATGTCATGTAGTTGTATTGTGTTGTAGGAATGTGTCTATCACAAGATGGAACCTGTATGTCATATATTTGTATTGTGTTATAGGAATGTGTCTATCATTAGATGGAACCTGTATGTCATGTAGTTGTATTGTGTTGTAGGAATGTGTCTATCACAAGATGGAACCTGTATGTCATGTAGTTGTATTGTGTTGTAGGAATGTGTCTATCACAAGATGGAACCTGTATGTCATATATTTGTATTGTGTTATAGGAATGTGTCTATCATTAGATGGAACCTGTATGTCATGTAGTTGTATTGTGTTGTAGGAATGTGTCTATCACAAGATGGAACCTGTATGTCATGTAGTTGTATTGTGTTGTAGGAATGTGTCTATCACTAGATGGAACCTGTATGTCATATATTTGTATTGTGTTATAGGAATGTGTCTATCACTAGATGGAACCAATGTGCCACGCATCACTATTCATGGACCCCCAGGAGTGGTAAGATGTTTATTCGTTCACATAATTTCACTACTTTCTTTACCCAGCGATATGGTACAACATGGAGGGAATGAAATTGGTGAAGTTTTGCAACTTATAATAATATATTGTTGCATTAAGCGAGTAGTTATTGGAAATGGCATAAATAGTTAAGGATGCACCAAGTTCCAACACAAATAATTTAACCTCAAAACCATCTATTTCTGCACAAATCTTACACTGATTATCCAGACACACAAATACAATGAACTTGCTTTCACTGAAAGGAACATCTCGTTGTTTGTGTTTCTACTTTCCCAGTTATACTGCTTGTGTTTTTGTAGGAACAGTTGGCTTCAATGTCTCGTAACTTTGCCCAGTTACAGAACATAGAAGTAGGTGAGTTCATACAGCTTCAACAAATGTGTCCAGGGATATACAGTTTACAACAACCTTGGACACTATCATGGCAGTTACAATATCTTAGTTATGTTGTTGAATTTGTCTCAGGTAATAGTAATATCTCATTCAGTTATTTCTTCTTGTACATGAGTTACATTTTATATTTGAAAAGCTCCATGCATATATGTTATATTTTGCATGATATATTCAATAAATTTGAACTGTATAAGTTGAGTGACACTGTATGCTTGCAGTAAAGCAAGCTCTGGCAGAAGACTTTGTAGATGACACTATGAGAGTGACCTACGTCCCACTGTTTCCTACGGGAGGAGGGCTTATTCAGGATGAAGAAGATGGACCAGGTATTGTTATCTAATAAGAAATATTAGAGAAGCCAAAATTTACACAGTGGCCTATCCTACAACATGAAATGCTATTACACACATGCACATATACAAAGGACTTCTGCAGTCTCGTGTTCATTGACTGGATCAGCAGATTGAGTCATATAATTCCTCATTTTAAAGAAACAAATTGGTTTACCAAATAAAGGCTATACTATATCTTTGCAATTCTTTTGATTGCTTTTACTTTTTTAAAGGATGGATTCTAAATTTGCAGACTAATTTCATATTGTAATAACTATTACAAAACAATATAAAAGTTTTAAACAAGTGATGTACATAACTGATTTGGTTGTTTACTTACAGGCAGCCATTGTCATGTGGTTAGGTTGCCAGTATCATGTGGTTAGACAGCTATGGTCATGTGGTTAGACAGCCATTGTCATGTGGTTAGACAGCTATGGTCATGTGGTTAGACAGCCATTGTCATGTGGTTAGACAGCTATGGTTATGTGGTTAGACAGCCATTGTCATGTGGTTATGCATATTGTTTGTGGTGTTTAATTACCATTTTCATTGACATTTTGGCAATATGTGCATCATAAGATTTAACATGACAGAAATCTCTTACTTTTAGTAACTATCCATTTGTTATTATGATGATGTTGCAGCTTTTATTTTGTTTACATTTCAACATAATTTATATTGTTTTAAGTTACTTATGAAAAACACCAGGTTGTGGATGTAACCTGAGGCACCTGACACTACAGCTTTGGAACTGATAAAGTTGCATGCATTGAGTTGAGGTGGTCAGTAAGTTGTGGTTTGACAGTGGTCA
Source organism: Lamellibrachia satsuma (assembly GCA_033239005.1). Taxonomy (NCBI): domain Eukaryota; kingdom Metazoa; phylum Annelida; class Polychaeta; order Sabellida; family Siboglinidae; genus Lamellibrachia; species Lamellibrachia satsuma. Next base: position 9,662,216 of record BSQZ01000023.1, read on the forward strand.
CATGACTTGTTGCAGTGGCCAAGCGAATTCGGGCAGAATCTCAAGAAGACGCATCTTCAGTTGTGTTTGTCTGCAAGGTTAGTGCAATATATATATAGATATATATATATATATAGATATATATACAGAAACGTACATGTTTTGCTCATAATCCTACGGTAAGATAGGTAAGACACCATTGTTGTAAGTTGTGTAAGTATTAGAAGAAAATCTGTGCTTAACCAATCTCAACTGTTTTCGAGCATAATGGATTATTCACCACAGTTGTCCAGGAAAAGTATCATTATTATAAATACTGAATTGTGATGATTTGTGAACATTTGCTTAATGAATTTTTGTAAACGTTGAACCCATGTGAGGACATTCAAAGATTTCAATTCAACTCAGTTTACTATGAGAAGAACCTGCTTGCATGTGTCTTCTGGTGATGATGTTGCTATATGAATGGCTTGCCAATTCTTGCAGCCTCATCCGAACCTCGGCAAATTGTCACTCGAGAAATGTGTTGACCTTGGAGTGCCAAGGTGAGTGCTGCCCTCTCTTAGTGACCTTAAATTTTGATATGCAGGAAGTCGACGCTTTGATACAACCTGTGGGTACAAGTATAATTTAAGCATATGAATTGCATTTTTCTTTGCAAATGCTTCTTATATGATCAGTAAAACTAGAATATGTTAACAATTTGCAAACCAGTGATAAATTGTTGTTAGTACAGGTGTTTGTAGAGAATGTCATTGAACAAATGTTGTGTTATCTACAGAGGCCCAATGCTCGGCCAGTTGAAGAATGGAGAAGAGGTAACGTTGGAAGACGGAAGGGTGGTAAGTTGTCATGCTAATCTTTAAAGCAGTGTTTTTCTAATTGATCAATAGCTATGTTATTTTAGGTTTTGTTTGTTAAATTTAATTGTGAAATGTCATGACATGGATTCGTAAAAGAATCTGCTTTAAACTTAAACTTTCTGTATAGATAATTGATCAACCATTGAAAATCATGCTATGAATGGCCACCATCTTGAAATAAATCTTTTACTACTACTACTGATTGATTAATATGGCTTGTGTTATTTGATAGATTAAACCTGAAGACATCCTTCTTCCAGCCTCTCCAAGCAATCCAATCCTAGGTGAGTCGAGGAAGTTTGTCCTGTAAATGCATCAGGTACAAACATGATGAATAATTTAATATGGTTTCTGAGTTTAAAATTTTAAACAATTAGGCCATTTTATATCGCAGTCGTTTGACCCATGTGTTAAGCTGAAATTGGATTATTGTGATTATAATTCTGTGGGTAATTGGTAGATTTAAATAATCACATGATTGTTATGTAAAAAGGTTTTCCAAGCAAAACACTCCTCGTGTTCATGTAATATTAACTAAACATGGAATTGTTTACAATAAAGACATCACAGTAATAATTACTAATAAAATATACAACTGGGAAACATGTCCTAAATTCTCCACACAACACAATACTTGGGCTGTTTCCTGTTGCAGTTGTGGAGTGTCCAAGCAAACAGTATCTTGATTCCCTGTGTAGTAATGTGGAACTGAGGCGTTACCAGGGTAATGAGGATGGTTGCCAGTCGGAAGACGTAGCAGACCTTGTCGTCCATTTCACTCCTGATGCTCTTATGAGTGACACACGATACCAGCACTGGATGGCTAGGTGGGTGTGGCTGTTTTCTTTCATGTCTGCAGTCACCACTGTAGCACCTGTTTTGAGAGCGTTAGACAGTATATGATATTTTACTTACGTACCACATATTAGCAACTTGTCTAGTGTTATTCCTTGAGCTATACTTTCCCTTCCATGTACTGAAGACCCCAAAATCTTACATCAATCCTATATACAATACCTTCCCTTTTCAGTTTGATCCATATGTCATGCCATCATTTAAGAAACAGATAGATGTCTTATAAATGAGTCAGAGTAAGATTTTATATCTAGTATGTTTTTATCAGATTTTTTCAAAATTGTAGCTGTTACAAGGTATAAAATAGTGCCTATGATATTAAGAAATTAAATTAATTTAATTCTACTGCTCTAGAATCAATTTTCACATTTAAATATCAATCTCCCACGTTGTGCTACATAGGTTTGGAGCAAACACGAATCACCTAGTGTTGAACGATCGTGGTTCTCCGGTCGTGTTCGAAGGTGTCTACAAGATACAAGCCATGTTGAACCTCTTGCATCCCAAGATATTCCCACTGCTTCCCCATCAGGAGCTGCAGGTTGGATCATTTGTTCCGCATTCATTGATGACATCATGTACATAAGCTATCTCAATAATCATCCAAATCAAACCTGCCATTGGGCTAATTCAGGGCCTTACCTCCTGCATTTCTGAGGCATTCATGTAAGCTATTTTACTGGCAAAGTCAGAAAGGTACTGTTTATACTAAATCACGTAACAGTCATAGTTTGTGTTGTCCCCTGTTTGAAACACTAGAAATATTGACTTGGAATATATGGAATATGGGCAGCTGTAAATTATATTAATTTACATAACAGTTGCATGCATGAAATATTTAAATGTACTTGAAACTTGTTTGCTACAGAACAGTGAATCCAGAGAAAATTCAGAAAGTATAAATGTCATTCACGGTGAAACAAATCTGAAATACCGGTACCGAGGAGTCAACAGCAAGTCATTCCTCAGGTAAGTTCCTAGCTGTGTCAGTAGATTCAGGTGAAACCCTTGGACGTGGTTGAGTTTGTCAAATGCACATCCAGCATTCATAGTATTGTCAAATATAACTATAAATACACAGTTTCAAATGCAAGCTATGTAAAAGTAATGTATATTTTACCAACTCACTAGTTAAAAGCTTTATTGGACAATGACCATCAAAAGAAATTGCAGTAACAGCAGAAGTCCATAAGTTACATCAATTCGTTTTTTCATTAAAACTACCATCTTGAAGCTTTTGTGGGAGTTATTCACGCATATTTTACTGGTTTATATATGTACTTTAATCAATATACAGTCAGAAACTACACATAAAAATACACTACTTCTGGACTTGGTAATTACAAACATTGAATATGTTATATTAAAACTGTTTCCACAGTTACATTGTTTGCTCATCTAATTTTAGAATCAAACCTAGTACCCACTACACCATGCCAGCTCTAGTATCCACTACACCATGCCAGCTCTAGTACCCACTACACCATGCCAGCTCTAGTATCCACTACACCATGCCAGCTCTAGTATCCACTACAATATGCCAGCTCTAGTATCCACTACAACATGCCAGCTCTAGTATCCACTATACAATGGTAGCTCTAGTATCCACTACAATATGCCAGCTCTAGTATCCACTACACCATGCTAGCTCTAGTACCCACTACAATATGCTAGCTCTAGTATCCACTACAATATGCTAGCTCTAGTATCCACTACACCATGCCAGCTCTAGTATCCACTACAATATGCCAGCTCTAGTATCCACTACACCATGCCAGCTCTAGTACCCACTACACCATGCCAGCTCTAGTATCCACTACACCATGCCAGCTCTAGTATCCACTACAATATGCCAGCTCTAGTATCCACTACAACATGCCAGCTCTAGTATCCACTACACCATGCTAGCTCTAGTATCCACTACAATATGCCAGCTCTAGTATCCACTACACCATGCTAGCTCTAGTACCCACTACAATATGCTAGCTCTAGTATCCACTACACCATGCTAGCTCTAGTATCCACTACACCATGCTAGCTCTAGTACCCACTACAATATGCTAGCTCTAGTATCCACTACAATATGCTAGCTCTAGTATCCACTACACCATGCTAGCTCTAGTACCCACTACAATATGCTAGCTCTAGTATCCACTACACCATGCTAGCTCTAGTATCCACTACAATATGCTAGCTCTAGTATCCACTACAATATGCCAGCTCCAGTATCCACTACAATATGCCAGCGCTAGTATCCACTACAATATGCCAGCGCTAGTATCCACTACAATATGCCAGCTCCTGTATCCTCTACAATATGCCAGCTTTAGTATCCACTACACCATGCCAACTCTAGTACCCAGTACAATATGCCAGCTCTAGTATCCACTACGATATGCCAGCTCTAGTACCCACTACAATATGCTAGCTCTAGTATCCACTACGATATGCCAGCTCCAGTATCCACTACAATATGCCAGCTCTAGCATCCACTACAATATGCCAGCTCCTGTGTCCACTACAATATGCCAGCTCTAGTACCCACTACAATATGCCAGCTCTAGTATCCACTACAATATGCCAGTTCTAGCATCCACTACAATATACCAGCTCCTGTGTCCACTACAATATGCCAGCTCTAGTACCCACTACAATATGCCAGCTCTAGTATCCACTACAATATGCCAGTTCTAGCATCCACTACAATATACCAGCTCCTGTGTCCACTACAATATGCCAGCTCTAGTACCCACTACAATATGCCAGATCTAGCATCCACTACAATATGCCAGCTCCAGTATCCACTACAATATGCCAGCTCCAGTATCCACTACAATATGCCAGCTCCTGTGTCCACTACAATATGCCAGCTCCTGTGTCCACTACAATATGCCAGCTCTAGTACCCACTACAATATACCAGCTCTAGTATCCACTACAATATGCCAGCTCCTGTATCCACTACAATATGCCAGCTCTAGTATCCACTACACCATGCCAGCTCTAGTACCCACTATAATATACCAGCTCCTGTATCCACTACAATATGCCAGCTCTAGTATCCACTACACCATGCCAGCTCTAGTGCACACTATAATATGCCAGCTCTAGTACACACTATAATATGCCATCTCTAGTATCCACTACAATATGCCAGCTTGTTTGTGCAAATGTGTTATTTAATTTTGATGAAATCATTGAAAAAATTATGAAATTATTTTTGATGACTATTATTTTGATGACTGTCAATTATTTAATTGATTTTAGCAAATGTACGCACTCTTAGGAGTCATGGTGGGCATGTTATAGAGACCAGTGCATTCAGCTGGACAATGAAGCTTATCGCAGTGAGGCTCTGTCCCAGCCAGAACTGGCCACTGCCCTGGAAAACCTCAAACAGTCCCTGACCACAGTCAAGCAGACAGGTGGGTGGCTGTCACAAACAGGTGGGTGGCAGTCATAGACAGGTGGGTGGCGATTACAGACAGGTGGGTGGCTGTCACAGACAGGTGGGTGGCGATTACAGACAGGTGGGTGGTTATCACAGACAGATGGGTGTCTGTCACAGACAGGTGGGTGGCTGTCACAGACAGGTGGGTGGCTGTCACAGACAGGTGTGTGACTGTCACAGACAGGTGGGTGGCTGTCACAGACAGATGGGTTGTTATCACAGACAAGTATGACATGAATGACAGTTCACGCCACTTTGTAATGCACTTTGTATGTTTTTGTTTAATGGTTAGATTTAATAAAGCATATGGGCCAGGAATCCTTTTGTATATTATTGTGGTGCATCCACATTTAGCGGACAAACCTCGGGTGCCACATCTTATTTTCTTGAGGTTGTATGTCGTGGCCAACTACTGGCGATGACTCAATTCCTTCAGCTGTCCGTTGAGATGATTATTTTGCATCACAAAACACTGGGTTAAAAATAAAAATGTTGCTGGTATTAAAAATAGCAGAAGGCATACAGAATAAAAAGACAGACCTGTAAACCAACTGAGATGTGAACTAAAGCAGGTATTGATTGTTTTAATAATTTTACAGATACTGACTACCCAGAAATCCTCTTTCTGGGCACAGGCTCAGCCATTCCTAACAAAGTGCGCAATGTCAGTGCCATCTGGCTCAATCTCAGGTGAGTCAGTGTATTCCAGGTGAGTCAGTGTATCTCAGATGAGTCAGTAATTTATTAGCTCAATATCAGGTGAAGTTGTGCATCTCAGCTCAGTCTTAGTTGAGTTTGTGCAGGTTAGTTCAGTCTTCAGTGAGTCTGAGAAGACTGGCTCAATCACAGCTAAATTGGTGCAGATTGGTGATTTACTCAAGCAAAACCTAGCTTCAGTCAGTTTTATGCGATACAAAGCATATTTCCTGAGTATTAATGTACCCCTGTAGTTAGTGTAGCTTATTATTGGTTCAGTCCACAGCCCACCTTGCTAATATGTGGCGTGGCGTAGACCCGTAGTGCATAAGATATAACATGTTTTGCGGATAAACGGTTTAAATATTTGCCATCAGTTTAAGTTTTGCTGTGTCTTGTTTTCAGCAATGACCAAAGCATGCTACTGGACTGTGGCGAGAACACATATGGTCAGTTGTGTCGTCACTATGGCAACCAGACAGATGAGATGCTTGCCAAACTGTCGGCCATCTTTGTGTCGCATCTTCACGCTGACCATCACATGGTGAGAACTGTTACTGTTATTAATATTTTTTCAGAATTTCACTGCAAGTGAGGCACCCTCAAATCACATTTCTTCTTCGTCGAATGCTCAGACAGGGAGTCCGGTTTATCCACAGTCATCTGTCATGTTAAGCGAAAAGCATTGTGCTGCCATTATGCGCCTGACGGGTCAGGCCCAGCACATCCGACTTTGGCATAAATCATATTTCAGCTATTTCGCATTTCGTTATATTCAACAACGTAAATATTTTTGAGTGAAAAGAGGCCACAACCATCATTTCTGTATACAAATGATGTATGAAATGAAAGCCTGACATCTGCTGGTTCTGTCAAAATAAAAATTTCATCTGTAGTAGTCCCAGAGCCCAGATTTCTATTTTTGTTTTATTTGCCACATGATATGAGGATTGTTTTTAAGGTCAAATTTACCATAGAATTCGAATGTGTATTTGTTACAGAAATCCACTCTGACGGTTTTTCATAATTTGCACTGGACGTGAGGTACCCTCAATTCACATTTCAGTTATGTCGAGTCGTATTATATTTTGTTTAAGAAGAGCTTATGACCATCACTGATGTGTATAAATGAGGTACTCTATGAAAGCCTGGCTTCTACTGATTCTTTTGCAATGTGGGAGTGAGTTCTACCTGTGTTACGTGTAACGAACGACGACGCTGTATATGACCATTCCAAAATTCTGCACAAGAAGATGTTTGAAAACCTCATTGCCTTGTCATTTGTGTGACATGAACACATATGCGTGTACGTGTCAACGGTGCACATACAGACAGTTTCTGGTTCAAAAAAGGTGTACGACAGGTGTGCATTCTCTCACCGATGTTGTTCAATGTCTGGTGAAAAGATCATGCGCACAGTCGATGCTTAGTTGAAGGAGCAATCTGGTTGTGTCATCGCAGGCCGGGCTGTGTGGAATTTATGCTTGACAGATGATACGACATTGTTCGCCAGATCGAGAGAAGAACTTATACAACAAACAACAGAACTAGACTTTTTTCTATATTTTGGCCTGAAAATCAATGCTGTTAAAATGCATATATCATGGTTTCAAATGATGACGATCAACCCATCAACATCGGTGGCAAGCAAATAAATCAGTCAAGCTATTTCAGATATCTTGACTCACTAGTTAAAATTGAAAGCAACAGCACACAAGATGTACTGGCTCATCTGGCTGTCGCCAGAGGTGTCACACTTCAACTAACTGACATCTGAAAGTCAACAGAGATCGAGCAAAAATGAAGATACAATTAGTTAAGTCGCTAGTCTGGAGCATGGCACCATAAGGCTCAGAAAGTTGGGCTATAAAAAGACTGATGAAAAAAGTTGGACGCCTTTGAGATGTGGGTGTGGCGCCATATGCTTCGAATAAGCTGGGTTGTGAAGAAGACGAATGTCTGGGTCTGACAACAGGTTGGTTTGTCTGGGTCTGACCACAGGTTGGTTTTGTCTGGGTCTGACAACAGGTTGTTTTGTCTGGGTCTGACCACAGGTTGGTTTGTCTGGGTCTGACAACAGGTTGGTTTGTCTGGGTCCGACAACAGGTTGGTTTGTCTGGGTCTGACAACAGGTCGGTGTGTCTGGGTCTGACAACAGGTTGGTTTGTCTGGGTCTGACAACAGGTTGGTTTGTCTGGGTCTGACAACAGGTTGGTTTGTCTGGGTCCGACAACAGGTTGGTGTCTGGGTCTGACAACAGGTTGGTTTGTCTGGGTCTGACCACAGGTTGGTTTGTCTGGGTCTGACAACAGGTTGGTGTGTCTGGGTCTGACAACAGGTTGGTTTGTCTGGGTCTGACAACAGGTTGGTGTGCCTGGGTCTTACAACAGGTTGGTTTGTCTGGGTCCGACAACAGGTTGGTTTGTCTGGGTCTGACCACAGGTTGGTTTGTCTGAGTCTGACAACAGGTTGGTTTGTCTGGGTCTGACAACAGGTTGGTTTGTCTGGGTTTGACAACAGGTTGGTTTTTCTGGGTTTGACAACAGTTTGGTGTGTCTGGGTCCGACAGCAGGTGGGTTTGTCTGGGTCTGACCACAGGTTGGTTTGTCGAAGCCAAAGTCTGGTTTTTAGCATTTTGGTAGAACCAGCAGATATAAGGCTTCCATTTCATACATCATTTGTATACGTAAATGGTGGTTGTGGCCTCTTTCCACTCAAAATGTTGACATCTTTGAATACGATGAGACGCAAAATACCTTAAATGTGATCTGAGGGTGCCTCACTTGTGGTGCAAATTCTGAAAAAAACTGCTGAGTGGATTTTTTAAGAAATGGTTATTCAGATTTCTACCTATCAATTTTGTTTCCTTTTTGTTTTACTTGTCCCTCAACACACTTTGACATGTGGTAGCATGTGAATTTACACCACAGTGCCTTGTCAGTTGTCAAGGAATCACTGTGACTCTTTGGGTGCCTTATGTGACTGGAACAGGTCATAATTCTATGCAGGGTGTCATGTGTACATGATGTCATACGTGCAGGGTGTCACCTGTACAGGGTGTCATGTGTGCAGGGTGTCACGTGTGCATGGTGTCACGTGTGCATGGTGTCATGTGTACAGGTTGTCACATGTGCAGGTTTTCACGTGTGCAGGGTGTCATGTGTACATGATGTCATGTGTGCAGGGTGTCATTCATGTGTGCACGGTGTCATTCATGTGTGCAGGGTGTCACCTGTACAGGGTGTCATGTGTGCAGGGTGTCACGTGTACAAGTTGTCACGTGTGCAGGATGTGTGCAGGGTGTCTCATGTCTTATGTCATGTGTGCAAGGTATCTTGTGTGCAGGTGTCATGTCTGCAGGGTGTCATGTCTGCAGGGTGTCATCTGCGTGGCTGAGCATCGACAGAGGGTTCTTGAGAGCCGAGGGGAAGAGGCTGGTCCCCTGATGCTTATCATCCCAGGGAAGATAACATCCTGGGTAGACACTGTCAACTCTCATCTCCTCCCTGTGGCCCACCTACTCAAGTAAGTGCAACTACACGTCAAAACTCTTGTTTAATTTTATGTAATTTACTTCTTGTCAGTGCTATAAAATAATCAAGGCAAGATTTCAATCGATGTATCAACTTTGTCCCAACTTCCAACATGTCATTTATTAAACTTGTGTTGTGCTTCAGCATTGTGGCTGCAGAAAGCTTGCATGAGAAGAACCGGGAATCAGAAGGAGCCCCTCACAACTCTGTCCTCGATGCTCTCTGCCTCTCAGACGTAAGTTCTAGTGCTTCTACACTAGACATTTACCAGCTGTCAGGAATATAGTGTCAAACCCTTTTGACATTATATGACTGTGTACACAGTGTAGCCTGCCAGAAGTTCCCAGAACAGACATGGGCATCAGGAACTGTTTAATGAAGTCCCATCTGATCATTCAGTGTTCCACGGTTGCCCCTAATTCACTGCACGATTTTCATAGCTGCATGGGCTTCATTTTCTTACAAAACAGACACTGTTATCCATGATAAAAAGCTCAATTTCCAGTCATTCCTATACATTTCTGTATTAAGTCAGCATGAACATACCAGTGCATAGTAAAATAGGTAAACTTCTAAAGTGATGAAACTCATTGCCACATAATTGGTTCCATTGCCGACTTGAACCAGTCCTGTGCACAGCATTTTTGTACTCATCTCAAGCCCACACTCTCCCTCTCATGAGAGACCACTTGACTCTGGCTGAAGGGTGGCCTCATTAGAGGGGGCCACTCTCCTCATGAGGTCACTTGACTCTGGCTTAAAGGGTGGCCTCATTAGAGGGGGCCACTCTCCTCATGAGGCCACTTTACTCTTGCTGAAGTAGCCCCATTAGAGAGGGCCACTGAACGATTAGAGGGGCCACTGTATGATTACTGGCAACATTAATAAACATTTGTTGATACCTGATAGTAATAGATAACTATGTTTATGGAACTACAATGCTATAGCTAAAATATTGGTAATTGCTGGACATTACAAATGCTACTGTTAGACACAGATGAAGTTAATACGCATTATGATTTGATTGCACAGATGAAGGTGGTGAGGGTGAGACACGCACAGTTCCCACACGGCATCGTGCTCACGCATCGGGCAGGCTGGAAACTTGTCTACTCTGGGGACACAATGCCATGCCAGAACCTCGTAGATGCAGGTTGGTGTTGCCTGGCCTTCTGTCAGTGAACCCTAAGATTGAGCATGAGGTGAGGAGTCTGGTTATCAGTTCTCTTGTCTTGCTGTGTAGAGTTTCCATGCGAGTGTCCAGTTATCTTAGTCCCAGCTGTTCCGTTTGTTGGTCTGCTCTGTAGAAATTAGTTAGTTTAAGTTGGCTTTGTTTGTAGGTCTTTGTTTAAACACAATGAACAATGAGCGATCCATTAACTGTGCAAAAATTATATTATGTTGTACTAACATTTAGTCAGTGATGAAACCAATACAAATTGACAAAAACAAAACTTGCAGTGCAGAATGTTTCCGTGATTTTGAAGTGATGATTTGACTATTATGGTGCCATGTGACACAATGTGAGTTCAACATAAAACATGTTGGATGACCTACCATAAGAAACCAGATTTTACAGTGAATCTGACAGCTTCTGGGTGGATGCTCTACGATTAATGGCAACATTAATCAACATTTGTTGATACCTGATAATATGATGATATTTAACAGGTGTCATGGGTATTTTGTGAGAACAATGAGGTTGAGTTGGGCTGGTATGTTGTGAGAACAATGAGGTTGAGTTGGGCTGGTATGTTGTGAGAACAATGAGGTTGAGTTGGGCTGGTATGTTGTGAAGTTGGGCTGGTATGTTGTGAGAACAATGAGGTTGAGTTGGGCTGGTATGTTGTGAGAACAATGAGGTTGAGTTGGGCTGGTATGTTGTGAGAACAATGAGGTTGAGTTGGGCTGGTATGTTGTGAGAACAATGAGGTTGAGTTGGGCTGGTATGTTGTGATAACAATGAGGTTGAGTTGGGCTGGTATGTTGTGAGAACAATGAGGTTGAGTTGGGCTGGTATGTTGTGAGAACAATGAGGTTGAGTTGGGCTGGTATGTTGCGAGAGCAGTGAGGTTGAGTTGGGCTGGTATGTTGTGAGAACAATGAGGTTGAGTTGGGCTGGTATGTTGCTAGAAAAATGAGGTTGAGTTGGGCTGGTATGTTGTGAGAACAGTGAGGTTGAGTTGGGCTGGTATGTTGCGAGAACAATGAGGCTGAGTTGGGCTGGTATGTTGTGAGAACAGTGAGGTTGAGTTGGGCTGGTATGTTGTGAGAACAATGAGGTTGAGTTGGGCTGGTATGTTGTGAGAACAATGAGGTTGAGTTGGGCTGGTATGTTGTGAGAACAATGAGGTTGAGTTGGGCTGGTATGTTGTGAGAACAATGAGGTTGAGTTGGGCTGGTATGTTGTGAGAACAGTGAGGTTGAGTTGGGCTGGTATGTTGTGAGAACAATGAGGTTGAGTTGGGCTGGTATGTTGTGAGAACAGTGAGGTTGAGTTGGGCTGGTATGTTGTGAGAACAATGAGGTTGAGTTGGGCTGGTATGTTGTGAGAACAGTGAGGTTGAGTTGGACTGGTATGTTGTGAGAACAATGAGGTTGAGTTGGGCTGGTATGTTGTGAGAACAATGAGGTCGAGTTGGGCTGGTATGTTGTGAGAACAATGAGGTTGAGTTGGGCTGGTATGTTGTGAGAACAATGAGGTTGAGTTGGGCTGGTATGTTGCGAGAGCAGTGAGGTTGAGTTGGGCTGGTATGTTGTGAGAACAATGAGGTTGAGTTGGGCTGGTATGATGGTGTTGTTTGCCAGGCAAAGATTGCGACATCCTCATCCACGAGGCATCTATGGAGGATGAATTGGAAGAGGAAGCCAGCTTCAAGAAGCACAGGTAAAACACTCTTTGTAGAATGTCACACAACTTTACACATCATGTTTCCTGCTACTATAGAGCAAAACTACCAAATAGTAGAAATAATGTCCTTCTCAATCTTGCATTATATGGCAGATCTCTGTGGTTCGTTCAGCTTTCTATCCATTTTCTTCAGTCATCTGATCTTGTCTAATAAGCCCTTTCATTTCAGTTCTATGTCTTCCTTCTTATGATATGTCATAAACAGTTTTTCTTACTTTCCTAATAACCCCCTCCAGTTTCTTCTTTCTTTTACCATCTTAAGAACGTCCTTGTTGCTTTTCTATTATATCTAGTTTATTCCAACCATTCGCTTCCATATAGCCACACATCGAAGCTTTCTATGCATTTTACGTTAATGGTTCTTAAGATGCTCTTACATGTACATGTTAAATACTCTGTCTATGCAGATATATCAATATCATGGACATTCTGGTTTGCTGTTGGATGGATGTTTTGTGGTGTTTCATATTTGATTGATGGTGTTACCCCATATGTGCACCTTAACGAGAAGACGAATTGGTTATTTGTTATCTTCAGCACCGTGTCTCAAGCCATTGACATTGGTATGTCAATGAACGCTCGTTTCATTCTCCTCACTCACTTCAGTCAGAGATATGCCAAGATCCCGTACTTCAGCGACAAGTTCTCGAATCGTGTTGGTGTTGCATTTGATAATATGAGGGTAGGTACTAAAGTCTGATTTACATAAAAGTTTTTACCACAGTTTGTCAGGTGACACCATGTCACGTGATGACCCATAACTAAATTGTGTGTGCAACATAGATCTTGACTCGCACCACTCCATATTTGAGCTTTTAAGAAAGGTCACGACAGGTTACCTGCTGTCATTTCTGATTGGGTATTGCTACAAAATTGGGGTCAACTGTTGGCGAGATTGGAACAACTCCCAATTCTCTGCAACAGAATCGTTAAAAAAATTAGTCTTGCTAATCAGTCTCGTGTGGATGTTTACGTGACACATTCTTGAAGTACAGTATTGTGTGACACCATGTTGGCCAAAAAAATTGGCACAAATCTTGCTTAATGTGGCATATTGCTAAACACTTTGCAATATTCATAGCAGAGTACATTTGTAAAATCGCTGATTTTCTAAGATTCCAGCATCATGCCAAACTTATTGTACATGTTCATAAATGTTTACCAGTTTTTAATTGCCTGTAATAAAATATATCAATTTATATGAAAGCAATATCATGAAATATCATTGCTGCAAGCAAAATTAAACACATAGCCATCAAACCTTATGGGAAAAATCTAGTACTTGTAGCGAAGGTCGTATGTGTAGTGGTGAGTGGAAGTATAGTGAAGGTGGTGAGAGTGAAAGTAGTTATGGAAACTGAACGTGGTTTATGTTTTGCAGGTGAAGATGTCACAGTTGCCACTATTGCCACTATTCATGCCATCCCTAAAAGCCATGTTCTCGGAGTCCTACGCAGACATGGAAGACAAGACTGCAAGACGCGCGAAGAAGAAACAGCTGGAAGCACAACAGCAGCAACAACAAAACACACAAACATCCGACCACCAGAACACACAGAAGGACAAGCAAACATCTGTGGTTGCGTGAACCGCATTATACCTAAACACTTCAAAGATGAGAAGAAACTTGTGTGATATTTTATGTTTTATAAATAAAAAAAGGTCTTAATCATAGCATCAGCCATTCCTACTCCAGTTTGTCACTGCTTAAAATATATTGGACTGTGGTGGTTATTTTGCTTTTTCTCTCCTAGGCAATGCTGTAGCACACACAGTCGTCACTCGACATCCCTGTCTCTCCTCCCCTCACCCTCTCATTCCACCTATTCTAAACTTGCTTATCCTCCATATCTCTCCAACGTACCAATCCAACTTTTTACAACTGGAACTGCTTATCGATTGTGAACTGCTTAACCCGTTTTGTTTTGGTGCACTGCCGAGCTTCAGTCTCCTGAGGATTTTAGTGCAATAGAAGTATTTTATATATTATTATTTATTGGGAGATAGGCACTTAATTTGTGGCAGTTGCAGTAACTGGGTAGATTTCGTCAAGTCTGGGTGCGAGAAGTCCTGGGCTGAGGTCCAGGCAGATAGTTTTAGTTTTGAGTGTAGGGGATGCGCAAGGATGAAGGAAGTAGAGGTGGAGTTGGAAGAGCTGAGGCTGCTCGTTGTGGCAATGGTGGGAAGGGAACAGGGGAGTTGTGCCAGTAGTTCCGGTGGGGGAACTGTAGACGATAAAGTGGGGAAAGACACGAGAGATGCTAGGGAGAGTTCACCTCAGCCTGGGAGGAAGCTGAGAGGAGGGAAGGTGACAGGTCATAGGGAGACAGGACGTAAGGAGACGGGAAGGAAAGGAACCGGAGGGAAGACAACCAGAGTGAAGGAGAGGGGAGTAGAGGAGACAGGAGGGAAGGAGAAGGGAGTGGGGGAGACGGGAGGGAAGACAACCGGAGTGAAGGAGAGGGGAGTAGCGGAGACAGGAGGGAAGGAGAAGGGAGTGGGGGAGACGGGAGGGAAAACAACTGGAGTGAAGGAGAGGGGAGTAGGGGAGACAGGAGGGAAGGAGTAGGGAGTGGGGGAGACGGAAGGGAAAACAACCGGAGTGAAGGAGAGGGGAGTGGGAGAGACAAGAGCAAAGGAGTGGGAAGTGGGGGAGACAGGAGGGAAGGGGTCAGGACAGAATGTGATGGAGGGGATCGAAAGGAAGAGTTATTCTGCAGCAGTGATAGAGGGGGTGAGGAAGAGAGCGAGGGTGTTTGTGGGGGATTCGATAGTTAGGAAGACCGACAGAGTCTTAAACAAGGGAGATGATGTGGTGGTCTGCTTGCCTGGAGCCAAAATAGAGGCGATAACTGAGAGGGTAAAAAACATCGTAGGCTCGGGTAAGGGTGGATCTGTTTTAGTACACGTAGGGACAAATAACGTAGAGAGGGAGGGTACAACTGCCATAGTTAGGACATATAGGCAGTTGGTCAGAACACTAAAACAGACGCGGGTTGAGCAGGTAATACTGTCAGGGATTTTACCTGTAATGGGCAGGAGGGGTCACAAATATCGAAATTGTCGGGGGATGGCAATTAACGTGTTAGTCCAGAGGCTGTGTAGGGAAGAGGAAGTTGGATTTGTGGATTTATGGGGAAGTTTTGTTGGGAGGGCAGACATGTACATGAAGGATGGGCTTCATTTAAGTGGAAAGGGGGCGGCAGTATTCGCGGACAAACTTTCAGCAGCAGTAGATAGCGACTTGGGTACAATGACAAATATTTTTGGAAGTAAACATTCTTTAAACTAGAAGTGCAGGGGGGTTACCTAGAGGTGTCTCAAGCAGAACAAGAGGCCACTAGCACAGATAAATCAATATCAAATCATCAAAAAAACATCTCTGAAAAGGGTTATAGATGCGTATGTTTAAATGCAAGGAGCATAGTAAATAAGAAAAACGAATTAAACATTATGGTAGAAGATATTGACCCTCACATAATTGGTATAACTGAATCATGGGCCAACATAGATATAACAGATGCTGAATTAGGACTGACAGGATACGTAATGTTTAGGAAAGATCGAATAGGAAGAAGGGGCGGAGGAGTTATTTTATATGTTAAAGAATCTATTCAGGCTTATGAAATAAAACTAGAAAGGGAACCAGATTGCGATGAAGCTGTTTGGTGCAAAATTGTTTCAGGAAATTCAAAATTAACTATTGGATTAGTTTACCGAAGTCCAAACATAAACGAAGAGGACAACACAAAAATAAAAAACGCTATAAAGGAAGTTAGTAAAGGGGAATGTATCATAATGGGAGATTTTAACCATGGACACATACAATGGAATTCTCTAGAGAGCACAGGGATTGAGGATCAACAATTTCTATGTTTAATCCAGGATAGCTTTCTTACTCAGCACGTGCTAGAACCAACCAGGGGAGAAAATGTATTAGATATAGTTTTGTCATCACAAAAAGAATTAGTGGACAATGTAAAAATATTTGAACCATTGGGTAATAGTGACCATAATCAAATACATTTTGACATCAATGTAAAATCAGAAAGTAAAAATAAGAAAACGTACAAGAGAAACTTCCACAAAGGTAACTACAAAGATATGAGAAAATATTTAGCACAGCTAGACTGGAATAACATGCTGATGAATAAGACCGCAATTGAATGTTGGAATATTCTAAAATATGAAATTGAGAGTATCATCGATAAATTTGTTCCCTTCCGAAAACAAGGAAAACGGTGTAGAAAGAAACACTTGTCAAAAGAGGCTATTAGAAAAATAATGCTAAAACAAACTATGTGGAGGGTTTATAGGCGTACCAGAAAGGAAGAAGACTATGCAAAATACAAAGAGGCACTTAATGCAGCTACAACTGAAATCAGACAATCTAAAAGAAGCTGTGAGCAAAAACTGGCATGTAACATAAAAAATGACAGCAAGAGTTTTTATGCATATGTCAGGAGTAAACAAAACGTACAAGACAAGGTTGGACCTCTAGAAGACAGTGCTGGAAATATAATATCACAGGGGTTTTTAATGGCGGAAGACCTAAATGGTTACTTCAGTTCAGTGTTTACCAAAGAAGATATTAGTTCACTACCAGTTGCTGATGCTAAATTTCAGGGGGTTAAATCTGAATATTTAGGACCGTTAGTTGTAACTCCAGAATTGGTAGCTAAGAAAATAAAGGCAATGAAGGATAACAAATCACCGGGAGTGGATGGGATTCCTCCAAAATTACTAATGGAAACAGTAGATCAAATCAGTATACCACTTGCAAGAGTATTCAACTTGTCATTAAAAGAGGGAGTTGTTCCGTTTGAATGGAAAGAAGCAAACATCATACCATTATTTAAAAAGGGTTCGAGAAATAAGTCAGAGAATTACAGACCAGTGAGTTTAACGTCAGTGATTTGTAAATTATTAGAAAGGTTAATTAAAGACCATATGGTGGACTTCCTCGTTAAGCATAAATTATTAAATTCATCTCAACATGGATTCGTTAAAGCGAGGTCATGCTTAACAAATATGTTATGTTTTTTGGAAGAAATCACTAAGTGGATAGACGTGGGATCGCCAGTAGATATTATCTACTTAGATTTTCAAAAAGCTTTTGACAAAGTGCCACATCAAAGATTGCTACTTAAATTAGAAGCCCATGGTATCGGGGATAGCATAACTGACTGGATAGAACAATGGCTGACTGACAGAAGACAACGAGTTGTAGTAGATGGAGAAGTTTCAAATTGGAAATCGGTTTTGAGTGGGGTACCTCAAGGATCAGTATTAGGACCTATATTATTCTTAATTTATATCAATGACTTGGACGACAGTATAACAAGTAACGTACTGAAATTTGCGGATGACACAAAACTGTTTAGAAAGGTTAATATTGATGGTGATAAACAACATTTACAAAACGATCTAGACAGATTAGTGAAATGGTCTGAGAAATGGCAGATGCTATTCAATTTTGGGAAATGTAAATGCCTACATACAGGACATGGGAACTTGAATGTAAACCATAAAATGGGAGATACTGTTCTGGGTACTACTGTAAAAGAAAAGGACTTAGGAGTTACAATAAGCGCTGATATGAAAGTTTCAGAGCAGTGTGGTATTGCAGCTTCAAAGGGTAATCAAATTCTTGGATTGATTAGAAGAAGCATAACATACAAGGGAAAAAAGTTAATTATACCTCTTTATAAAGCAATAGTTAGACCTCATTTAGAATACTGTATACAAGCATGGAGACCATATCGTAAGAAGGATATAGATACGCTTGAACGCATACAAAGGAGAGCAACTAAAATGATTCCAGAACTTAGAGACCTTAGTTATGAAGAACGCCTGAAAGAATGTGGTTTAACAACTCTAGAGACAAACAGGTTAAGAGGAGATCAGATTGAAGTTTTTAAGATATTGAATGGGTATGAAAATATTGATAGAAATATGTTTTTCTCACTCAAGAAGGACAGCAGAACTAGAGGACATGAGGTAAAATTAGTAAAGGATCAATGTAGATTGGACATCAGGAAGCACTCATTCTCACAGAGGACAATAAATGAATGGAACAAATTGTCTACAGATTGTGTAACTGCTAGCAGCGTGAATATGTTTAAAAACAAGGTTGACACATATATCAGGAGGGCGGGTTATAAGTAGGTGAACATTGTTGGACTCTCTATAAGCCAATGGCTTCCTTGTCCACTTGCCATCTGGGCCTTTGGCTTGGATGGCAAATCTTGTTAAATCTTGTTAAATCTTGTGATAGAGGCACCAATAGTTGGATCTGCCGAAATGGGGGGTGCATTTTGCCTTGGGGGTGCGCTTTGCCTCACCCTACTCTATATCTCCTGAAAGATTTCGTAGAGAAAAAAAACAATCATATGACATTATATTAGAGAAAGGGCTAGTTGTTAACATTTTCAGTTAAAGTAACTTTTTGTGAAATGTTTGTTAGATGCTTTATTACTATCGACGTATACATCTAATTTATTATTCGTATTAACACAATGTACCGTACCAATGATATTTAAAATTGTAGTTAGGTACATATGTGAAGTTTCCCCGGTGCGGTCGACTGTAATGACTAGCCCCGTAAGCAGGGCAAGTTGTTACATCATACGGGGCACGTTGTTACAACAAATAACGTGTGAATTGCAAATCAAGTGTCACTCGTACATGTTACTGTTATTACATTAATCATACACACCTATACAGCTAATACACATTGTGGATAACAATGTAGATGTTCACAGCTTCATATATTAAACTTTTCGTTTGTAGTTACCAAAGAGACACATTCCCCGGATTTTTACATAACAAACAATTGTGAATAGAATATGACTTATTGAGTGGAATATGAAATAGCGAATGGCAATATATCTGTAATGCGAATTCTACTTGATTGAATGATTCATGCACACATGCACTAACATCCACATGTCGATAAATCGTGCAATATGTATTAATTGCTCAAGTAGGGCTCTGTCATAAAGATTTAACAAGATTGTCATCCTAGGCAAAACATCCAGATGGCAAGTGGACAAGGAAGTCATTGGGTCCAACACTATTTTATCTATGTGCCCTTCTGAGGTATTTGTGAATTTTGTTTTTAAATATATTCACTGTGCTAGCATTTACAATACTGGTTATAAACCAGTACACTCTACTTCACATGTGAAATAAAGCATTCAAACATCGTGGTTTAATGAATGTAGTTCTTTAACAAGATTTAACAAGACTGCGTTCCAAAATTACACATTACAGAAGGCATGTGGACAAGGAAGCCATTGGTTTATCGAGAATCCAACAGTTTTATCATTTATGTATAGCCCGCCCTTATCAGATATCTGTCCCTTTTATCCGTAAACATATTCACACTACTAGCATTAACACAATCATTTGACAGTTTGTTCCATTCATTCCATTCCATCATTTATACTCTGAGAATGAGTACGTTCTCATGTCCAACCTACACTGCTCCTTAACTAATGCTGCTTTGTGTCCACTAGTTCTATTGCTGTCTTTAAGTTTGAAGAACATATATTCCTATCAATATCCTTATAACCATTCACTATTTTGAACACTGCTATTTGGTCTCCTCTTAGTCTCCTTGTCTCTAACGTTGTCAAGGTCTTTCAATTCTGGAATCATTTTAGTTGCTCTTCGTTGTATTCTTTCTAGCTTATCTATGTCCTTTTACGATATTGCCTTCGCCTCCTTGCACCAGTGGCCTGTGATCTACAAATTGGTGAGGTATGTTAAAAACCACAAAGACAGTTATTTAGAGTTATTTACTAATATGCTTTTCTACCTGTCGGACAAAGCTGTAAACAGTGGCCGAATTGAGTGTGAACCACTCTCCAGTTGGCGCAACCGTGACCCCACCATATCTATATTAAGAAGCTAACTTTGTGGGCATTCTGACAGCATCTCCTCCTAGGCGCCGACACCCACGCGCGTCTTTCTACATTGCTTCACCAGTGGCCTTTGATCTACCAATTGGCGATGTATTTAAAAAACCACAAAGGCAGTTATTTAGAGTTATTTACGATAATGCGTGTCTTCCTAGCGGACAAAGATGGAAACAGTAGCCGAATTGTGGCCGCATTGAGTGTGAGCCACTCTCCAGATGGCGTAACCGTGACCCCAACATCTAATATTATATAATACGCTAACTTTGGGGGGCGGTCTGGCAGTTTCTCCTCTCAGGCGCCGACATCCACTCGCCTCTTTCTATGTTCCTTCGCCTCCTTGCACCAGTGGCCTCTGACCTGCCAATTGGCGATGATAAAAATCCACCCATAACTTCACTCACGACGCGCATTCGTTTGTATCCAAAGGGATCTTTATGTGGGTAATGGCGGACGGATCGTAAATGTGGTCGATGGCCAACAAAAGCCACAGAGTGGTTCAACACTCAAACCGCCCACTGTGTCTGTCTTTGTCCGACAGGTGGAAAATAACTCTAAATAATTACCGTTGTGATTACTTAATGAGTGATTTTTTTCGAGTACTTTCACATCGGATACGTTGGTAAGTTAATGTTTTCTTTACTATTTCATTGGAACTTTCATTCGATGGGAACGTATAGGCGAGCGTATGCCCCCCCCCACACACACACCCACACCACACATCATTTGAAAGGTTAATGTCTCCCCGTGAAAGTTAGGTATGATGACGCGTCTTCATCATCTTCATCCTGGTCCCTGTCAAGCGAGTGTGGGTTTCCACAATGTTCTTGTCCATGGCATGTGCACAGTTCAGTGCAGGGCCAACTGCCCTTACAATACACACAGTTAATGGTGCAACGACTTCTATTGGGACATGAACATATGAGTCGTTCTAAGGGCTTTGAAGCCATTGGACCTTTGAAGTAAACAGGCACAAGTGTGTTGTTCTGTTTCTCCCATTCATGTTACTCCGGGGACCCAATATCTGGCTTGGCTATACGTGGCGACATCCAAATCATGGTTTGCCAATGCGACCGTCCTGCGTGTTCCACAAAGCTTGCTTCCCATGGCGGCAGTTTGGCTAGCGATTTGTCTTTTTTTGGTGGCAAACTTTACCCGCAGGCAATTGAGGTTGATGTGTGTGCTCTCTTTTTCACTCGTATCGTAAAGATTGTTATGAAAGACCGCGCTGCTGACATCACAGCCTCACGTCACGTTTTCCCAAGTTGCAGAGGTCTTTGAAGCGATCTGCTCCCTTCTTTTTGACAACAGCGAATACAGTTTTCTTACCAATGCCAAACTGAACAGCCAGCACCAAAACAGGTGTATCTGGTGACCTAATTATCATGATTTCTGGATCATCACGTGATCTAAGTCTTCCTGAGTACTGGCAAAGTCTATGTTTTCTTCTCCCTCAAGCTTACATTTTTTCCCCTCAAATTTCAGTACTATAAGTGGCATTGCATAGACATTCAGAGTGCTCACTAAGGCCCTAATACCAGAGCTATTGTTTGGATCTTGCGTTGTTGCTCTATCCAGTGTCAGTGATATTTAGTTGCCGCCCACGAAATATGTCTATGTGTTGGGGCACGTCCGCCAATGTGCCACGGGGCAAATTCGTCCGAAGGATATCTGATGTAACATGCTCAGGATCACTTGTGAACATAAACTCACTAACACGCACTCTAATAAAGACTTCCAATTGTCCAGTTTAGTGTTATTTTCTAGTAAAAAAGTGACGAAACCAGATTTTATTTCAGCATTTTTTTAGCCGATGCAGTACCAAACGTTGTTTTTTGTTTGCCTGGTTTATTTCATAGATAAAACAGAATTTGTGGGGACTTTAAGTTTCTAACAAATGTGTGTCACAAACATGACGTTTTTGACATAAAATAAGACAAAATTGCACTGTTCTTGTGTATTTATTGCTGAAAGTACGTGTGGGGTGAACTTGCCCCGGCCCCTGGGCGGACTTGCCCCGACATGAGGCAAGTCCGCCCAGGCTTGAGTAGGTCTACTAAGAGTCAGATTTGGATATTGGCTTTTAACAGTTTTGGCACATGTTGCTAGCACAAAAGTGGACAAGATATTTTCGTTCAATACAAGGCCGAAACTGATCCTCTAGCTCTACAAATACAGTCTCCCGATATATTAGAGTGTCAAAGGGGGCGGTCTAGTCCAGGTCTCCCCTATATAAGCCTACATCGGAACTAGTGTCAATGCAAAGACTGAAGTACTAGCATCCGGCTAATATTAACCCTTATGGAAGTAGAACGACACATGTTTCGCCCCCCTCGGTTCGTAAGTAGAATGACACATGACTACGGCTGACTGAGACCCCACCAACAAGTCTAGACACGCCCCTGCCATTGTAATTGCATAACGTTTCTCGGAATACTACAATTTCGAAAATTCATCATTTGGCGGTCACCTTTTTTGACCTTCGCTCCACACTTACTGCACTACTTTTCAAAATGATACACCATTTTGACGGGGAGACATTGAGCTTTCAAATGACGCATGATGTGGCTGTGCGTAATGACAGAAAGTACATAAACGTCCAATCTAATTTTAGAACGTTTTGCAGAATACCACAGCTTCAACAATTCACCGTTTGAAGGTGACATTGTTTGACCTTCACTCTACGCTTACTGCACCACTTGACAGCACGACATCATACCTAACTTTGACGGATAGACATTACGCTTTCAAGTGATATAATGTGGGCGTATGCGGGGGGGGCATTTAAGTCGGTTTGTTAGGTGATGCTCGCCGCTCGCCCAGTACCAACATTTTTAAGTCATTCACGGGGCTGGGCCGACATTGAGGGGTATCTGGTTTGGTTGTGTTTTTTATGAAAGTTATGTGATTTTGTCGAGTTTCACACAGCATGTGTTAATGGAGCATCAATGTGTTAATGGAGCATCAATGTGTTAATGGAGCAT
The DNA here is from genome assembly GCA_033239005.1 of Lamellibrachia satsuma. Classification (NCBI taxonomy): domain Eukaryota; kingdom Metazoa; phylum Annelida; class Polychaeta; order Sabellida; family Siboglinidae; genus Lamellibrachia; species Lamellibrachia satsuma. The sequence goes on from BSQZ01000023.1 coordinate 9,685,409, forward strand.
CAATGTGTTAATGGAGCATCAATGTGCTGTGAAATGTTGAAGAAAATCAAATGGTATGACAAATATTGCTGGAATCCTAAGACATTTTTTATGTCACCTGCCAATTGTTGGCAGGTGACATAAAACTTTCTTTTGGATTATCTTATTTAAGTTGTAGCTAAGTTAAGGGCCTCTTTGTAGTTTGTGTAGTCTTCTACACTTCCCCTCAGCACCTGTTTGTGAGCAATTTATCTAATGGCCTCTTTTGACAAGTGTTTCTTCCTGGACATTTCCCTTATTTTCTTAACGCAACAAATATCTCAGTAATGCCCTCAATCTCATAATTATTTTAAACAGGTCAAGCATTATGTTGCTGCTTTCTTCTTCAGCAAGATATTCCAACCTATATTCGCTATCTATTTATATTTGCCTTTGTTGAAGTTCCTCCTCCATTGTTTGGGATATGTATTCCCTTGTTTTACTTTTATATTTAAATGGATATGGTTATGATCACTGGAACCCAGAGGTTCGTGTACTTTAACATTGTTAAATAATTCATTTTGAGAAGACAAAATTAAATCCGACCTTTGGTTGGTTCCAAGACATGTTGAGTGATGAAACAATCCTGTGTAAAAAGTAGAAACTGATGATCGTCACCTCCAGAACTCCCAATGATTTAAAATCACCCATTATAACCATATTCCCCTTGCTCAACTCACTTATGGCATTTTGTAGTTTTACATCTTCCTCTTGACCCATGTTTGGACAACAATAAACTACTCATATTGTTAATGTTGAGTTCTTTGTAACTATGTTACACCAAATTGCTTCCTCTCTATCTGCTTCACTTTTCATTGTTATTTCATATGTTTGGATAGACATTACATAACCTGTCAGTGCTCACTCAGCATCTACTATATCTTTATTTGCCCAAGATTCTGTGATTGAGGATCAATATCTGCTACCATGATGTATATCTCGCTTTTTTACCATACTCCTAGCATTTAAGCATACACATTTAAGTTAATTTTCCGAAATAATTGGTGAATAATTCTTTGGTTGTTTATTTGTACTCCTTTGAGTGTTTCTGTTAGTTCTTCCTGCGCATCTAGTTTAAATAATTTACGCTTCCAATGCCCTTGTCAACAACCCTGACAAACTCACACGCAAGAGCTGCAGCACCCTTCCCGGTCAGATGAATCCCATCTTCCATAACAGTCTTCTCTCCCCACAAGGTGTAACCATACTACGAAGCCTACTCCCTCCTCCATACATATTTTCTGTACTTGTGTGTTGATCGCTATCCTCCTACAGTTCCTATACTCCCGGCCCCTGCCTCCCATTACTGATAACATCCCGGACAACACAATTTGTCCAATCCTTGCCTCTTTAAGTACCTTGACCAACCTCCTGTACTTACCGACGATGGCCGAAGTGCCCTCCTTCTCGGCACCATTCGTTCCCACATGCACAAGAACAGTCCCTCCCGCGCCACCAACCATGACCTGTCCTGCTTTTTTTCTGCTAGATCCTCTAGTTTTACCCCTGATAGGCATAACGTAAAATCCTCTCCGATTTTATCTACTTTCCTAATGATTGAATCCCCCATGAACACCCGGACTATCCTCAACTTCTCTTGTGACACTACATCTGTGAAGCTCCTTTGCTGTCGCGTCACTCGTTTACGATTCTCTTGCTGCAAACTCTGCCCAATTCCATCCGTCATTTTGTGCTCGTCCTGCTTTACCTTCTCACTGACATCTCTCTCCCTTTCTCTTCTATTGTCAACCTCAATCCCTATCCATTCACCCGTTTACCTTCTGCTGCACACTCTGCCTTCTTCCATCTTTCTTCTTCTTCTTCTCCATCACATTGCCTCGGCTCTCTTGTTCTCGCCATCTCTGCTCTCCTCGTTCTCACCACTCCTGCTCTCCTTGTTCCAACCGCATGTGCTCTTCCCGTTCTCACCACCCCTGCTCTCCTTGTTCTCACCACCCTGCTCTCCTTGTTCTCAACACCCCTGCTCTCCTTGTTCTTACCATCCCTGCTCTCCTTGTTCTCACCACCCCTGCTCTCCTTGTTCTCACCACCCCTGCTCTCCTTGTTCTCATCACCCCTGCTCTCCTTGTTCTCAACACCCCTGCTCTCCTTGTTCTCACCGTCCCTGCTCTCCTTGTTCTCAACACCCCTTCTCTCCTTGTTCTCAACACCCCTGCTCTCCTTGTTCTCACCGCCTGTGCTCTTCTCGCTTGACCACCAACGCGAACCGCATTTGTAGCAACTTGTTCCAATACAACTGTAATAATTGGCACCAAACACATTTTTTTGCAGTTGAATGCAAGTGGACGATAACAAATCCTGGATTTCAATTTAATTTCTACTTGGCATAACCCCTTATTACTTACTTACTTAGTCCTCTTCGTGCCCGGTGGCACATAAGGCATCAACAAGAGAGCGCCACTGCTGTCGGTCTGCAGCCCATTTGGTGATGGTTTTCCATGTCAGGCCGCATTTTTCATCTCCTTCTCCACTGTTCGTCTCCATGTTTCTTTTGGGCGACCACGTCTCCTTTTTTCATCTGCTGTCCAGCGTAAGGCTGTCTTGGGCAGTGCGCCAGGTGACATTCGGCACACGTGTCCAAGCCATCTCCATCTTCTCTTCTTTATCTGTGTGGCCAAGGCTGTTGCATCTGTTTTGCGGTGCAGCTCTTCATTAGTGATGGTGTTGGGCCAAACCCCTTATACTACATAGTATATGTGGTTCAAGTTTCATTCACGAAACATTAAGAGTGGCTGCGTGAGAAGATGGTATTATGTGGGCATAGCAAAAAGGTTTTATGTGATTAAAATGTCGTTTTTGTCCACACCTCATTAATTTGGTCTTCTTAACTCCCAATGTTTGGCCAGTATGTCCGCTGACGGACTTCAAATCAACTACTGTCGATGGTAACTCCATATGTGTGTTATGTTTTCGTAAAACTACTCTGTAACAACAAACCCCGGTCTCCCCTACCACTTGTACCATAGTTGATATGACACTGATTATAATCTATAATACATTAACTAGGGCTCGAAGCATTATCAAACATTTATTATTTCATCGTGCAAGTTATATATTATGGGTGTTTTTTAACCTACATTTACGCTAGAGTGTTTTGAACGTGCGTTGAAAATACTAAATACTACCGGCAAGTAAAACGATCACGTAGGCCTACGTGTATATCATACGACATAAGCAGGCCCCCCGGAGTCTCGGAGCAGCGGCGCGTGGCGAGCGGAGGCGTGTGACGGCGGCGCCGCGGTGTGGTCTGACGCTAGCACTGCGGTGGGGTGACCCAGAGCCGGCTGTGTCAACTTAACACTCGGAGCACTCTCTCGCCGACCCACTGAACGGAGCAGCTTGCCCCGGCTGCCGACTGACAGGTACTGACGCGGTGTACGTGGCGTGGAAGCGGCGACTCGCCGACCCGGCATCATGTACAACATCGTCGACCTGCTGACGAAGAAGCGGCTCGGGAAGGAGCTGACATGGGAGGAGATCGAGTTCTTCACGAAGAACGTCAAGAGTGGAGGAATCCGCGAAGCGCAGATAGGTCAGTTGCACTACGCACCTGTTTTGGACGTTCTACATACTGTTCTTTCACACGCGCGGCATATATCAACAGCTAACATTTACGGCACTGCCATCTGGTGAAATAATACTTTTATTTGAATTTAAACGAAACTCGAATTGGGTAACCTAATGATATACAATTTGTAAACAGCGGCATGTGCAGTGCAGCGTGCCAAGAGTTCAGCTGTCGGTATGTCGTAAAAACGCGTACCTATCCGACATATTGTAGACTCATTACTGGACTTAAACTAAGCATAAACTATCGATATATTCAATCATCGGAATTTGGTTGAACGAGTTAAGCAGTTATGGTTTTGCAACGAGACACGTGCGTAGAAGTACTGGAAGTTGCCGTCGGGGGCGCGGACCCAACTGTGTTCCGGGTGACGTTCTGACCTTTGACCCTTATGCGCCGCGCTGTGGAGTGAAGCGTGACATGGCTGCCTAAAGCTGTTTTTACACCGCTTAATGTCAATGTTACTCCAGTGTTGTAGAAATACTCCTGAAAAATAGTATTTGAGCACTCATATGCAATTTTTTGATCATTTGGAAGTGTGAATGTATAAAATATCATTTTTAACGACAACGGTAACATTGCCGTCTCATTAATAGCCCTTCGAATATGACAACTACTATACCCGGTCTAGTGAATATTTCCACACGTCACTGGATCCAGTGATACCCGGGGTAAATACACATTTTCGAATCGTGTTTTATATATGAAAATAACCACTGAAAACTTCAAGGTAGCCGAATGTAAGATATGTATCTTTGTAGTCTCTGTAGAATATATGTTTTCTACTGTTTTTTTTATTGTGTACTGGCCCTCGATCTGCGACCCTGTGCCAATACGTGGGTGCCTGCTTTCTACTATAATAATATAAACCGCCCAGATGGCGCTACGTACTCTCAAACGGTTTACGTATCGAAGTATTCGCCGCGGCGCGCGTGGTTTTTGCGATTGTTGGAAGTTAACGTTTTACGCAGTGAACATTTGATATTTCGAAAAAATAAAGGCATTACATTTCATTCGTGGGGTCGTAGATTAATCCCTGAAAGTTTGGCGCCCGAGGTGCAAGCCGTCTAGGAGGAAAACGTGAACATAACAACATAAAAACATACATACATAAAAACATACGCTATCTCGATTATAGTTAGATATCATTATCTCCATGGTGAGCGGAGCGCTTCTGGTGAACTAATCGGGAAACTGGTTAAACTTTCTCTAGGCTAGGGTAAAATAAGGTCCTGTAAAAAATCAGCAAAACTGTTCAGTTCACAGGACCTGATTTCCTGTGACGCTTGGAGACTTTTCGCGTAGACTGTTGGTGTACCATGTTATGAAAGGAAAACAACCTGTGTACAATTGTGTACTGTATCTTATTCAGTATTATATATCACATTCTAGTGATCTTGCCTTGAAAATAAATGTTTCAAAACTGTTTGTTTTTTATGTTTTTTATTTGTCGTTGATGTCGTTCACACATTCTGTCTTCAAAGCATTTGTCATTGATGTCGTTCATACATTCTATCTTCAAAGTATTTTTCATTGATGTCGTTCATACATTCTATCTTCAAAGTATTTGTCATTGATGTCGTTCATACATTCTATCTTCAAAGTATTTGTCATTGATGTCGTTCATACATTCTGTCTTCACAGTATTTGTCATTGATGTCGTTCATACATTCTATCTTCAAAGTATTTTTCATTGATGTCGTTCATACATTCTATCTTCAAAGTATTTGTCATTGATGTCGTTCATACATTCTATCTTCAAAGTATTTGTCATTGATGTCGTTCATACATTCTGTCTTCACAGTATTTGTCATTGATGTCGTTCATACATTCTATCTTCAAAGTATTTTTCATTGATGTCGTTCATACATTCTATCTTCAAATATTTGTCATTGATGTCGTTCATACATTCTATCTTCAAAGTATTTGTCATTGATGTCGTTCATACATTCTGTCTTCACAGTATTTGTCATTGATGTCGTTCATACATTCTATCTTCAAAGTATTTTTCATTGATGTCGTTCATACATTCTATCTTCAAAGTATTTGTCATTGATGTCGTTCATACATTCTATCTTCAAAGTATTTGTCATTGATGTCGTTCATACATTCTATCTTCAAAGTATTTGTCATTGATGTCGTTCATACATTCTGTCTTCACAGTATTTGTCATTGATGTCGTTCATACATTCTATCTTCAAAGTATTTGCTTTCTATCATCAACATATTGATTAGCAAGTGGGCTACCTAAGAAGCTGTCGTGCTACTTCACTTTGCAAGGTTGGTAGCCCGACTGGCTACCTTCCATGACTTGCTAAATCTCACCCATGTTATTGGAGTCGAGCCTCAGGCGGACAAAGATAATTTTGTTCTGTTTTGTTCTTTTGTTCTCGTGTGATTTTAAGATAGCCAACCCAGTTCATTAGTTTTTCTATGTATATAGAGATGAATAATACATTTACTTTTACATTTCGGCCAACTTTTACTGAAATGACATTGTTCATAGTGGTTAAAATTTGGCATTTGATAACAGTTTTGCAATTTTTTTCTGCTGACGTAACTATTACTATATGTCAGATATTAAACATTCATCACGGAACCCCCAACTTGTTTGCCTTTTTTATAGAGATAAATAATAAACGAACATTTTGGCCAAGGTTTACTGAAGTGGTGTCAGTCATTGTGGGTAAAAATTTTAGTATTGTACACATTTTGCTAAAATGTGCTTTTAACGCGATTTAAAAAATACATAAAATAACATATTTTTTTATTATTCCTGCAAGTTTTATATTTGAAGAGCAAATAAATATTGTGTTATGACTGATTATGATCAGAGTACAGTATTTTGCTAATTTTACAGGTGACGTAGCTGTTACTATGTCAGATATTTAAAACATTTGCACGGGACCCCCAAGTTATGTTGCCTTTTGGGGTAAAAATTAAATGGATTCCAAACAACCTTTAACATTTAAACTTTAATTACTTTTATTTCTGGATAATTAGCCACCTCAGTGTCGTACAATCAACGCTTGTCATTTACATCCCATTGTCGTCCACCGGTCTTTGACTCGGGTGCCATCTTCCTCGCATACGTTCCATCACCCCCCCCCCAAATCTACTGTCCGATGACCTGATAGAAGAGCTTAATCTGCAACAGGCAACATCAGCTTCTCTCTTGTCAAATACTTAAACATTTGTTCTCCGATCCTTCTCTATCTTCTGTAATAGCATCCAAGATTAGATGTTCTCCACAAAGGCATGTGTGATGTATTTTACAATACTTTATTAAAGTATCTGCTACGAAACGCTTCAACGGGTATAAGCAAACGAAAACATTTCTTCTACCCATACTCGCAAACATTTTTCGTCTGATGAACTGTTTTCACCAACTTTTGTTTCATGATAGTTTCGAATAAAAGATAATAATATACCTAGTAACTACTGCACATTGTCTTTGTGAAAGAGTTATCTGCTTGTATAATTTGACACGAGTGTTATGCTCTGCATTCTAAAACGGAAGTTTACTATGTAATTGTACTCTAGCTTCTATAATACCACCTTACGTTGAACACTCGTCTCACGACCGGAAGTGTATGTTTGCGCAGGCGCAATGTTGATGGCGTTCACCATGAATGGACTAACTGACGTCGAGGTGGAGCTGTTCATGAAAGCAATGCTCTTCTCTGGCGAGCGTCTTAGTTGGCCTGTCGACTGGAACAAGTCGCTCGTGTCGACCCAGAGTACGGGCACGACGGGCAACAAAGCGAAGGTGATCCTCGCTCCGACGCTGGCGGCGTGCGGCGTCAAGGTGGGTGTACTTCTTCCTCTTCTTCCATTACAACTCATTCCTATGTTAGTCACATTTCATGTTTCCGCAGTATGAAAAACCTTTGGCTTATCTTAAAACAACAGGACATAAGACACATACTGGGTCGGGACCGTGGAGACCACGCATGTAAAACATGTTCCGCAGGGGCTGGCAAACATATGAGCATCTCTACTTACCCACATTATCCAGAGGGAATTACGCAAAGCATGTGGTAAAATGTTTCTGCAACACGCATCCAAAGTCCCAGCAGTCTGAGCGGTAGCCTCATTAATCGTGTCTTCTGTAGATATATGTCAACGGGATATCGTCTTCTGTCAATGTTGTCATTCTACCCAACTGTAAAATACCCATTCAGTACCAGTTTTTTTTTATTTGTTTTTCATGCATGGTTCGATGAAATAAATTTGACTTCGATATGACGTCACGCCCCGTTGATTTAACAGCTGTCGTTGTGCAGTGTCTGTGTAACTTTGGACGAGGGTTCTGCCTGCTTTAAAACCGGTACTAAAACCATGTTTATTATTATGTCGTACCTTTATATAAGCGTATATTACATCAAAATGTTTGTATGCGCCAACTATGCTTAAACTGCATAAATCTAGGTGGAAGACGCCCTAAGACCAATGATGTGGCAACATTATATCACTGCATGTCGGTTTACATTCCAGTGTCCAATCTTATCGGCCCGGGGCGTCGTAAACGTCGGAGGAATCTTGGGAAAGCTGGTAACAGTGCCCGGGTTCAGCGGGGCGTACACCTTCGAGGAGATTAAGACTCTGCTGTCGGAAATCGGTTGCTGTGTCGTGCAGCAGCCACAAGATGTCGCTCCTGTAGAACGCGAGATCCGTGACATGGCGTCCATAATTGGAGCCTTCCACAACAACTCCATCAAAGCAGGTAAGTACAACATTACCTATGATGCATAGTTAATATTATTCTCCAGTCAATGACTGTTAAAGATTAGACACTGTGTTCAATATATCTCTGTATGTCATCATTCATAGTTAAATTAAAGTCACTTCAATATTGTCATGCTTCGCTGAACACCAAACTGCTGATGATTGGCACACAGTACAAGACTGTCAAATTAAGTTCGTTTGACATTGTATGTCGACAATTTGTTCTCTATGTAGCGTGTCTGATCGCCCGTGTCACTGCCATGCACCTGCATGCCGATGTCATCGAGATCGTGTGTGGTCCTAGCGAGGCGCTCAAGACGAGAGAGGAGGGTGACGACCTCGTTTCAAAGATTGTGAGTGGAACATTTTTTTTTTGTATCACAACGTATTACTTCTGGTTGCTCGTTCCGCAGGTACCCGTGAAGCGAACAATATCAGAGAAGACACCTACCACATTCACACCCTAAGAAGTGCGACCGTTTGGGTTGCAAGAAATGAGAACACGTGGATCCTTGTGTGGACCAAAGTGTAAATAAAAAGAAATTGTTTCAGCTATTTCTTTCTCTAACAAGGTATTGTTTTGACAAATTAATTCGACCAATTTGTTCTCCCATGGTGTACGCTAATTAACAAAAATAAAGAAGTATAATGTTTTTTAATAAGTTACGAAAACGGTGTGAAGTGTGGACTAGAATATGTTCGTTCATGAATGATATGTTGTAAACGATTCTGCTTCAGCGCGACCTCAGCCGGTTGATGGGCATCCGCTGCCAGGTGTTGCTGACACATGTTAACGGTCCGGTCGGCAAGATGATCGGTCAGTCGCTGGAAATACAAGAGGCCATATGGTGTCTGAACGGAGAAGGACCGCCAGATCTCTTCGAGCTCGTATGTACGATTGGTAAGTTGGTGTTTCTCTTGCTTAGTTCCTGTCCCGTTAGGCACACAAGGCAGAGAGACATTCAGTCCTATCAGCAGCCATTCTTTCTTAATTTTCTGGGGTTGTGCTTCTCTTGCGATGGTTCGTCTGCATCTTTCTTTTGGGCGTCCTCTTTTCCTTTTCCCAGATGCCAATACTACGCCTGCTTTGGTGTTCTTATTGGCAACATTCTAAGAACAAGGGCCAGATACCTGTGGCATCTTCTTTTCAATATTGTTAATTTTTAGCTCTTTTAATGACCACCTCGTGGTTTGTAAACCCGTTCCATCTGATGCTCAAAAGCGTGCGCGAGTCATTTGCCGTGTCCCGTCTGTAGGGGGGCACGCGCTGCACGTGGCGGGCAAGGCCGAGTCGTTCGAGCAGGGCCAGAAGATGGCGGAACACAGCATCAAGAGCGGCGCTGCGAAGAAGAAGTTCATGGACATGCTGCACGCGCAGGGCGTGACGAAACAGAACGTCAAGGACTTGGTCAAGCATCGCAAGATCGAGTCGGGTCTGTCGCCAGTGCTGCCGGTCGCTCACTACTTCACGCATCTCTCCGCCGAGCACACAGGTCGGTGAAGGGAACGTTCCGATAAAACACACCTGTTTGGTCAATACATGCTAAAATACTCGTGAATATGTTCACCAAGTTGGTAGATATATATGAATAACAATTTTCTTCTAAACACAGCTATTGAGATTACTTACTCAACAGTTCGGTTGCCATCGGCAGAATTCTGGGACTAGTTCTTCTGCTCGCCATCTGGCTTGGCAAGCAGGCCGTCCCATACCGACTTATTTTTAAATACTGTTTCAAAGTAGAACTATTTGTTTGTATGATGGCTGAGAAGGGACTTCGCTGTTGTGTGCTGAATTTGGAAACGATGGGCATCGCATCGCTCCATCGCGTTGCCAAATTCAGCACGCAATAGCGATGGCTCTGTTCGGCCATCATGGTTTTATATGGTTGGTGAGTGCTTTTAAAATGCCTGACATTGTAACAAAATCGACTTTACATAACAAAACATTTTAAGGTACGCTTTGTGGTTTGTGGTAGGCTTTCCAAAAAATGCGTATCCCCTTTTTTACCAAGTTGATATAGCAAATAACGGGTTCACATATGTTGGCATGTGTGCGTGCGTGCAAGTGCGCGTACGTGCATGCGTGTTTGGGGACATGATCCCAAATGTACCTCCCAGTTTACAAAAAGCCATAACTTGTCAGTATAAGAAAACATATTCTATAACATGTTTTGTACCAGTTAATCTAAGAATCTTGTTACAAATATTCTACAATTATTTATATTTTTCAATTCAGAGAACATATTCACCGAAACCTCTTGCACTGTCGTAATTATGGACCTCTTTTTGGTGGCAATAATATATAATGTCCACCATATGCCGATCTACAAAAAAACAAAGGTGCTTTACTGAAATGCTAAAACTACAGAGGGATGTCGTTGCTGAATCACGTGGCCAGAATCTATGAATCGGTACTTGAGAATGGAGCAACAGCTGGGACCGTAGCAAATGGTGTCAGATGTGAACAGCTGGGACCGTGGCAACAGGGTTTCAAAAGTGGCAAAGGAGCCACATACATGACATGTGTGCTCCGGCAGCTGATAGAGATGCACTGTGAATATAGCACAAAAACGTTTATTGCATGCCTAGATGTGAAGAAAGCCTTCGACAGGGTCCCAAGAGAGAAACTATGAAAGGTGATGGATATGTATGATGCACCATCAGACTTGAAACAAGCAATTGTCACCACCTGTGCAACCGTCAGGGTAAAGTTGTGGAGGGAGCTGGAGGGGGCCAATGGTTTGATTCCATCTCAGGAGTAAGACAGGGAAGTGTACTGCTCTCCGTTTTATTCATCTTGTACATGGGTTTAGTAATTCAGGAAATAGCAGCAAACCAAAAAGGATATTCTCCTCTTTAGCAGTGAATGTTAGACCTTGACAAAGAGACTTGAAAGTAGAATCACTGCAGCAGACAAGAAACACATACGAATGATACAGGTTGTCAGCAAATGGGGCAGACAGCGAAACGATCATCTCGCCACGGAGAGCATGATCAACCCAACTGTAGAAGTACATTTAGATGGTTTGGTCAAGTGATGAGAATAAAAGATGATTCTGTCATAAAGGTGGCAGTGAGCATGAAGATGACGGGAAAGAGACCGAGAGGAAGGCCCAGGTTACGATGGACCAACAACATCAGCAGCCACCTGGAGGGGAAGAGACCGAGAGGAAGGCCCATGTTACGATGGACCAACAACATCAGCAGCCACCTGGAGGGGAAGAGACTGAGAGGAAGGCCCATGTTACGATGGACCAACAACATCAGCAGCCACCTGGAGGGGAAGAGGCTGAGAGGAAGGTCCAGGTTACGATGGACCAACAACATCAGCATCCACCTGGAGGGAATGAGACCGAGAGGAAGGCCCAGGTTACGATGGACCAACAACATCAGCAGCCACCTGGAGGGAATGAGACCGAGAGGAAGGCCCAGGTTACGATGGACCAACAACATCAGCAACCACCTGGAGGGGAAGAGACCGAGAGGAAGGCCCATGTTACGATGGACCAACATCAGCAGCCACCTGGAGGGGAAGAGACCGAGAGGAAGGCCCATGTTACGATGGACCAACAACATCAGCAGCCACCTGGAGGGGAAGAGACCGAGAGGAAGGCCCAGGTTACGATGGACCAACGACATCAGCAGCCACCTGGAGGGGACGAGACCGAGAGGAAGGCCCAGGTTACGATGGACCAACGACATCAGCAGCCACCTGGAGGGGAAGAGGCTGAGAGGAAGGTCCAGGTTACGATGGACCAACAACATCAGCATCCACCTGGAGGGAATGAGACCGAGAGGAAGGCCCAAGTTACGATGGACCAACAACATCAGCAGCCGCCTGGAGGGGAAGAGACCGAGAGGAAGGCCCAGGTTACGATGGACCAACAACATCAGCAGCCACCTTGGAGGGACACCAGCCTCAATGATAATAAGAAGTAATACGAATGTAACGGTACGAAAACCGGAGGTTGATTTCTTACTCCACCACCAGGTGTTCTAGTGTCCTTTGAATTCCTAACTGGAGCACGGTGAGCAGGGAGCCTCGGTCGACACGCCCTGCTCCAATTTGTAAGGTCTTTCATACGGGCAAATTGCCTTCAGTTTTTTTATTCCAAATAGCCCCTTATGGGGCTAACATCTATGCCCTTGTGAAATCACGCTCTGTCTGTATCAGATTTCTATGTAATATTGAGATACTAAGAAAAACAGACGTCACTGCTCTATATAGCGAAGTAGACTAGTGGGTCACTTGGTCGATCAGTGTGTTCAGTAGCATGGAAGACGTGCTGCCTTATATGCTACCAGTAGCACGTAACGTCATATAAAGAACAAAGCTCAGACTCAGTGAACTTGACCGCTGCCGGTCCTGGAGCACGCCTTAGGTGCAATGTCGCTGGTCACGGCTGACTAGGTCACGGCTGTTCACGCTAACCGCCACATTGTTCCTAAAGCTCTCCGCTAGTAAATAGGTCACAGTAAAATATCAGCAATAATATATTGTAATACTATGTTAGATACTAACTAGTTCTTCTCAAACAAGCTGTACGTTGGTCGAGACATTACAAAACGATGATATTATCTCCAGAGATACGTTCGTATTAAGGACAAGATCAACGTGCACACAAAGATCCAGTTGTATGTGCTGATATTCGAATACAAGAAGTATGCCAGGACGATTTCCGAAGGGTACACGGTCACAAACGGGGTTTCTAGTAGTCAGATTAGGGGAATCATTTTCAACCAGAGAGTGATTTATTTGCGGGTCACAAATCTGAAGCACTTTGGGGTAAATAAAAGGGGAAATGTTCTCTGAGGTTAAAGTTCATCGATTAACACACAAACACCTACCACAATCAGGCGGAGCCGCTACCTATGGGTGGAGAACACTAAACACATTGCGATTGTACCATCATGGAGATAAATTCCAAGTTTTGTAGATATGTTGTTGTGTTCAATGCACTCTAACACGCCACGTGTTGGTGGTATCAAATTTCCCTTATTGCACAATTAATGGTATGTATTTGGATACTTTAGCAAATTTTAGTAAACACTAGTCATTGAATAAAATATGCGTTAATTAATCTATATCACATATAATGGAACAACGTATATTTTAAACGTTAAAGGGTACACATTTGGTTTTACTCCATCAATTTGAATGGGTTATAAAACGCGTTTAGATAAATTATCAAGGATGATATACTGGCAGTGTACTGATGTACCGAATGATTTAACATTATTTAACACCCAAGGCAAAGACCCAGATGGCAAGTGGGCAATGAAGCCATTGGCTTATCGAGAGTCCATCAGTGTTCATCTATGTGTAACCCGCCCTCCTGCGATATGTGTCAAACTTGTTTTTAGACATATTCACGCTGCTAGCAGTTATACAATCTGTGGATAATACATGTTCCATTCATTGATTTTCCTCTGTGAGAACGAGTACTTCCTGATATCCAATCTACACTGACCCTTTACCAATGTTTTCATACTCATTCAATACCTTAATAACTTCAATTTGATCTACTCTTAACCGCCTTGTCTTTAGGATTGTTAAACCACATTCTTTTAGAATGCGGGTTCATGACACTCCACACTGGGAGTTGTGACCGTGTACACCACGCGACAACCAGCCATAGTTACAGCAGGGTTCGAATTTAGCGGGGGTCCGTGGGTCCGAGGGCGCTAGATTCACTGCCGGACCGGAATACCACTTAGAGGCATTACCGGTGATGTCTTCATTTTATGAGAGTAAAACGTTTGCCGTACTTCGTAAGGTAGACAAACCCATTTGTGAGCCGCCTCTGAAACTGACAGAGAGTTGAGAAAACAAATGCAAAAGGCATTTTTATTGGTTGACTGACGACCGAGCAGCCAATCAGTGGCCACGATATATGTTTAGTGGCAAGCCGAGCACATGGCGAGTTTCTGAATACGCTGTTGATTTTATTGTTTAATTGGGGGGGGGGACGGTTATATATAGCAAAATGTGATGTGCCAGGTAGCCAGGTAAAACACTACGGGGATACTAATAATTGTACGGATGGTTGTTTAGCATTGGTTGAGCACTTGACAAATTGGGAGAAAGATTATAGGAAAGAAACGTCCAAGCCAATGGCAAGCCAAGAAGGTTTCGTAACGACGATAAAATTATACATTGACATGGCATTTATAATTCACACTCAATCCTCTGCCAGAGTCAAACACTGTTTGTGGACTGACATTCTTCCTACACCTTTATGTTTGTAGCTTAAATAATGTGACTATATTGTTGAACGAAATATAACTACAGCTGCTTCAGTAGTTCCGTGAAGTTGTATGTATGTATGCATGCATGCATGCATGCATGCCTGCCTGCCTGTCTGCCTGTCTGTATATATGCCATGTCACGTATAGTTCCTTGCTACGGAGTAACGTTGTACTATCCAATAACAATGAAAGCAATATTCCAAACACAGTTGTACTAGTTCACACGCCTACTTTATTTCGGTGACTGTCTACTCACTACAGTATAATAGCCTACAAGGCAGAGTCCAGTGCCGCTCAATGACACATAATTAATGTGGCTACTTATATAGTACAGTCTCTTAAGGACACTGTCTCCTAGCAACCAGTCCAAGGTGTGACATACACACTACACTACATAACATCTGTCTGTCTGTCTGTCTGTCTCTATGTATATACGTAAGGTGGGAACACATGTTAAAATGGGAAACTGCAAGCATAAATATACAAGTAAGTAAAATTTATATTGTTTTTTTTTCTTCATGCAAACAGCTTTGGCCCCACAGTTTTGGTGGCGGACCCCTATATTATGTGGGGATTCTATCCCTGGACAGTGTAGTGATATATATCGTGTACTATCCAGGCTTCGTCCACAACCTCAACCTGACGACCCTCAATGAGGTTATGCACGAGCTGGTGCGACGGGGAACGACCAACTCGGCCTGTGTCGGCGGCATCCAGCTCCTCGTGCAGGTTGGCTCCTACCTCAACCGAGGTGAGTGCTTCCCGTGGCGTCTAGTGCACACCAATCGTTTCACTAAACATTGTGCCCGGGTCATGGCTCTTTGTGTTCTTCATCCTAACAGATACTCTTTTAATTTTTGCAAGTGACAATCCTTCATTCAGTGGTTCACCATTCTCCGTTTGACTCTCTCTCTCTCCCTCCCTCTCCCTCCCTCTCCCTCCCTCTCCCTCTCCCTCTCCCTCTCCCTCTCTCTCTCTCTCTCTCTCTCTCTCTCTCTCTCTCTCTCTCTCTCTCTCTCTCTCTCTCTCTCTCTCTCTCTCTCTCTCTCTCTCTCTCTCTCTCTCTCTCTCTCTCTCTCTCTCTCTCTCTCTCTCTCTCTCTCTCTCTCTCTCTCTCTCTCTCTCTCTCTCTCTCTCTCTCTCTCTCTCTCTCTCTCTCTCTCTCTCTCTCTCTCTCTCTCTCTCTCTCTCTCTCTCTCTCTCTCTCTCTCTCTCTCTCTCTCTCTCTCTCTCTCTCTCTCTCTCTCTCTCTCTCTCTCTCTCTCTCTCTCTCTCTCTCTCTCTCTCTCTCTCTCTCTCTCTCTCTCTCTCTCTCTCTCTCTCTCTCTCTCTCTCTCTCTCTCTCTCTCTCTCTCTCTCTCTCTCTCTCTCTCTCTCTCTCTCTCTCTCTCTCTCTCTCTCCCTCTCCCTCTCTCTCTCTCTCTCTCTCTCTCTCTCTCTCTCTCTCTCTCTCTCTCTCTCTCTCTGCAGTCGTAACAATACAGCTCATTCTCCATCCATGTACGAAGAAAGGCTGTAGGTGGGTTGGGCTAACAGGGTAACAACCTCAGATTTAGTATGAAATTATCAAAAATATGTTAGGGCACAACATCGCATCATCATTGACCTTTACAAGTCCAATTCCCGCATGTTGGTGGTCTGGTTTCAGGTGAAGTGTGGGCTAAGATTCATCACCATGTGAAGCTCGACGAAGTCCAGACGTTGAAGCTTAACTCGGCCATTACTCTGCGCCTCGATCCCCCACTGTACGACATGAAAATAGACGTGACAAAACAGTGATTCTCACATGTTAATCCTCTATCACATCTATATGGGTAACGGGAAGAACCATTCGGTGTATAATTCCGTGGACACACAGTGCACGTCATCAGTCACTGAGAATTAGAAAGAAAAAATGAATGAAATAAAATATATTACTTGTAGAGATAATAAACAAATAATTTTAGTGACGTGGTTATGCCTATGGATGCTGTCCACGGGGCTTTTCTAATCTAGAATTCCAGTATCTAAATGTGCGTGGAAAGAAACTTGAACACGTCGGATTTAACTGCTTGGGGA
The DNA here is from genome assembly GCA_033239005.1 of Lamellibrachia satsuma. Lineage (NCBI taxonomy): Eukaryota > Metazoa > Annelida > Polychaeta > Sabellida > Siboglinidae > Lamellibrachia > Lamellibrachia satsuma. Next base: position 9,702,054 of record BSQZ01000023.1, read on the forward strand.
ATGAAGTAGTGACAATCGCTCGATCTAGTGTGACGAGTAGGCGTAGACGGCAATTTTATGGTGTAAAGCTTTGTGGAAGACCGACAGTCTTGCAACTGTCCTTCTATTTTGGGGGTTGGCCAGTTAAGTGTGGACAACATACTAGTAACAGTGGATTCTCTAGAATAGTCATGTAGTACAAAACGTGCAGCCCTGCGTTGGATATTTTTTCCATTTGTGTATTTGACATTTACGATATGGGTCCCATACGGCTGAGAAATATTCGAGCTTCACCCAACAGTGATTCTCACCTGATAATCCCCCGTAACCCTAGCAAACTGAGTTGCCAGTAAACGTACGGCGGACGTAATCATTTTAGAAACGGTGTCCACATCCATAAACGCCCACTCCATCACTTCCTCCACTCTCCGTTGTCATTAGCCCGACATCGCAAGGCGGCGCCACCATCTAGAGGGATGCCAGCACTGTCATGGGACAACGCTGCTACAAGGCGAAGTCGGCGGTGTTTGGCCCAATAGTAACTGTCAATCACCAGGTTTGACATGTGTAACAGACCCTGTGGCAGTTTAAGTACAACATCGTAACGTGATGTAATGTCAAAACGAGGCAGTCCAGCGATACAGACAGTGAAGATAAGATAGCGTTTCCATAATAAGGACTTGTCTGTATGTTCGATGTCGCATGTCAAGGTGCATTGCCCCCCCGGGGGGGGGGTACTCCCTATACTGAGGTAAAATATCAGCAATAATATATTGTAATACTATGTTAGATACTAACTAGTTCTTCTCAAACAAGCTGTACGTTGGTCGAGACATTACAAAACGATGATATTATCTCCAGAGATACGTTCGTATTAAGGACAAGATCAACGTGCACACAAAGATCCAGTTGTATGTGCTGATATTCGAATACAAGAAGTATGCCAGGACGATTTCCGAAGGGTACACGGTCACAAACGGGGTTTCTAGTAGTCAGATTAGGGGAATCATTTTCAACCAGAGAGTGATTTATTTGCGGGTCACAAATCTGAAGCACTTTGGGGTAAATAAAAGGGGAAATGTTCTCTGAGGTTAAAGTTCATCGATTAACACACAAACACCTACCACAATCAGGCGGAGCCGCTACCTATGGGTGGAGAACACTAAACACATTGCGATTGTACCATCATGGAGATAAATTCCAAGTTTTGTAGATATGTTGTTGTGTTCAATGCACTCTAACACGCCACGTGTTGGTGGTATCAAATTTCCCTTATTGCACAATTAATGGTATGTATTTGGATACTTTAGCAAATTTTAGTAAACACTAGTCATTGAATAAAATATGCGTTAATTAATCTATATCACATATAATGGAACAACGTATATTTTAAACGTTAAAGGGTACACATTTGGTTTTACTCCATCAATTTGAATGGGTTATAAAACGCGTTTAGATAAATTATCAAGGATGATATACTGGCAGTGTACTGATGTTACAAGGCGGCGCCACCATCTAGAGGGATGCCAGCACTGTCATGGGACAACGCTGCTACAAGGCGAAGTCGGCGGTGTTTGGCCCAATAGTAACTGTCAATCACCAGGTTTGACATGTGTAACAGACCCTGTGGCAGTTTAAGTACAACATCGTAACGTGATGTAATGTCAAAACGAGGCAGTCCAGCGATACAGACAGTGAAGATAAGATAGCGTTTCCATAATAAGGACTTGTCTGTATGTTCGATGTCGCATGTCAAGGTGCATTGCATACTCCCTATACTGAGGTATACATGTATGTGCCGCGCAAATGCCCGTTTATCTCTGTCTGAAGAAAAAAATTTAATTTTCTCTCTGTGCCCCAATTAAACCTGGTAATTCTCTTTCATCGAAGAGGAAATTTCCCAATGAAAACGTTCCGCCCAGGCTTACCTTACCCTTATAGATATTAGATAAATTGTTCAATAATTATCTCTTGGTGACCCTGAATGTCTTGATTTCTCTCTCCATGTGCTCCATGGGGCTCTAATGGCACACCCCCACCTCTTTGGTATGGTGGGGTGATTTTGTTCTAATGGTACTGTTACCTGATGTCTCATATTTATTAGATATGAACATTATAATATATATTATAAATAAAACTGTTACACGACAAAGCATGTTTATTTGTTTATTTTGCAGGCAACATAGCAACAGACACACACCAGTAGATATAACACATAACTTAATACATGCTAAATAAAGCGTCCACAATGTTCAAGATTTCTATGCAACACAAAGAGCTATTGTGAAGTTATGTAACAACATCTTTAAACAAACTGATCAACTGCAACACAAAATGCACAAGCATAAAATAAATATATGTGATGTTTTACGCACTACCCCTTATCAAAAGTGAAAACTGTATTATCAACTGGTAATAATGTTGTTACATAGGCCCTACATTGGTTTCAAGTTTCATTAAAATATTTTCTAACCTAAAAATGTATGCATATCATTTTAAAGTTGCCTCCTCAATTACATTTTTTTAGTCTCATTTCAAATTCATTTTGCGAAAAATCAAAGCTACCTAGTATTCACTGTGACATGCTGGCTCGTTTGTACAACTTTTGTATGTAGTTTTTTTGTGTGAAATCATCAGAAAAACTATTAAATTACTTAATGTTTGGTCATACATTAAGTGAAGTGAAAATGAAAACTCCTTGGTGCAATATCGTAACTTTGTCATGTGATCGACAAGAGAATGGAAGTCACACTTATGATCGGCCTTGACCCACAGTATTTACCATTTTGGACATCCAGTATTTTGAGCCTTACCAGATCTAATGACTAAAGTAAATTCTTTTGATGATTTGAACAAAAATAGGCATTTTGTATTAAATCGCCTGCAGATGTTACATAAACTACACACTACATATCTGGAAATTAACGTACTGGATTTGCGACAGGCTAAATCAGTTGAGGATGGAGTTTTTAACAAACACATATTTTGTACCCATTATACTTTTATTCAATGTTGTGACTGCAAAGGAAATTAGTTAAGAAATTAGTTAAGAATACTGGTAGTAGGTTAATGGTGTACCCATTATACTTTTATTCAATGTTGTGACTGCAAAGGAAATTAGTTAAGAAATTAGTTAAGAAGTACTGGTAGTAGGTTATGTCGTGTAACTGTTCATTCGGAATAAGTAATTTTTTTAAAATTTAACTAGATAAAAATGTTCTCACTGATTACAAGTCATATGAAATACAATACCAAATACAAACAACCCTTAACCACATCATATTCTCAAGTATGAGATATATCTGATATGCGAGGTTATTATTTTAACATTACCTACATTTTTACATTTTAAAATGTTAGTCATTTTTATCACAAAAAATACATAGTCCACTGTTTTACATTCAGCTAACAATCTTTTTTCATATAATCTCACTACTGAAAACCGTTGTAATGACCAACATTTTAAGGACTGTGTTGTTGCAAATTCATTATGGTTTCATAGCCATTCTTTCCTGTATCTTTTTACACACAGACTTCAGCTTGGGAGACAAGTTGGAAAATTTCCCTAGGTCAAGCTGCATGATAGATGCAAGATCAACCACCTGCAATGCGAGACAAATCATTGTAAGACATGATACAGATATAACTCTGCTGTCTGCAATAGAACCATTCAAGACAGTACCTGCAATGCATAATACAAAATGTAATCTGCAATACATGTAGACATTAAAATGAGTATCTTGAGTGTAATGCAAAGAAAAAGTCAAATGTAAGACACAAAATTACATGTATACAAATAAAGATAGAGGCAGAACCTCGTTTGCAATTTTTTTTCACAAATGTTTGACCAGACCCAGTCAAAAGTAATTTAATGGTTTGTCCGATGATTTCACCAAAACTAAATAACAAAGTAGCACAGATGAGCCAGCATGTCGTGGTGGATAATAGCTAGGTTTGATTTTTTTGGCGAAATGAGACATGCAAAAATTCGAACTGAGGAAGAACCTTTAAACATATTTTATTTCATTAATGTTGTCGAAGTTAAGTGTACAGCTTTATGCACTTAAACTAAGTTAGAGTAACTCTACTTCTTTGAAAGTGATCACTTACCTCTTGGTTTATTGACATACATTTGTATACTGATTGTAGAACATGTTCCCCTGAAACCAGAATATCAACTCAAGATACAAAATGGGCACCAATACAGCACCTAATACTAACTGTTGTGTATGGCTCAAACTAATATATTTCATGGTGATGTTCACATGCAGGTCATATTGACATAGGGTTCAACCCTTGAAGACTATTTCAAGGGACAAATTCCATGAAAGTACAGGACACTTGCTTTCTTTCACAGGACATCTGGTCGAAATGTGAGATTGTCCCACTGAATGCAGGATGACATGACATGACATTGACATGATATTGGTCATTAAAGATGCTATGAAAAAGTAATAAACTTGATAGTAAACTCCCAAGAAGGCAGGAAAAGCTTTAAAATATTGCATTATCACTTGGCCAATGAGTATTATTTTGTCACCCAAGACAAGAACTATATCAGAGAAAAATAATGTTGTCTTATACAGCGCCGGTGTCTGCCCAGACAATGTGCTCTTGGCGCTTACTCCACTGTGAAAGCAAGTTTTTGGCAGCAGCTAATGCAGCAAGTGCATGTTTTTTTAAATCAAGACTATTGGCTCTTTGAGTCCACATCAGGTTTTTCCACTTCCCTGTGTAAGATCTTATACTTAACCAGACAGAAGGGGCCAATGGCTTTTCGTTTCTCTTCCAAAAGGTACCGGCAAAGAGGGGTGAATGAAATTGTTTATTTTCGAAATGGCAGTAGGTGAACTAGAACCCCAGTCCTTTCGACTGAGAGTCCAGTATTCTGACCACTGAGCCACCCCACCACACACCATAATCTACGTGGATATCGACTTACCATCTGTCAGACTGAGTTTTTTTGTTGCTAGCTGTATGAGGGCGGTGCCAATCTCCATAGCAACATTGCTGCTGACCTAAAGAAAACAAAACCATCTTGTACTTTACACACCTAAATGACTGGTTACAGACTGATGTGAGAATTCATGACTTAGCCCAGGAAATCACCGAAATGCTTTAGGTCTTAATGATAGCTACCCCCAAAACTGAATCCTACCCGTAAAGTTTTTAGAGGGTTTCAACATAGTAAATTATAGTTTATTTTCCTAAAGTCATCATCGGCGGTCTTCTCAGTTTCGAGTTTGACATTAACATCGCAAATTGTTCAACGTTTTCTCATTAACATCGCAAATTGTTCAACGTTTTCTCATTAACATTGCAAATTGTTCAACGTTTTCTCATTAACATCACAAATTGTTCAACGTTTTCTCGCACAAGCTCTTTCATTGGATAGTTGGCCAATACGATGTTTTTCTCACTCAAGAAAGATAGAACTAGAGGACATAAGGTAAAATTAGTAAAGGATCAGTGTAGATTGGATATCAGGAAGTACTCGTTTTCACAACGAATTGAACAAATTGTTTACAGATTGTGTAACTGCTAACAGCATGAATATGTTTAAAAACAAGGTTGACACATATCTCAGGAGGGCGGGTTACACATAGATGAACATTGTTGGACTCTCAATAAGTCGATGGCTTCCTTGTCCACTTGCCATCTGGGCATTTGGCTTGGATGGCAAATCTTGTTAAATCTTGTTAAACATTCATTGTAAACAAACATCACCAACCTTATGTCTGGTGAGAGCAAATGCGAGGGCTGCTGCTGCTGAATTCAGTTCAGAATCTTCATGAAGCAGCCAATGAATGCAGCTGTTGCAAACAATTTTCCCATTGTTTGTGATGTGTGAATCTATTGGCCAGTCTGTGGTGTTGAGCAGCCATTCGTGGCCAGCCTTACAGCTACCGCAGTTGGCTAACTGTGATCGTAAGAGTAGAAAACATAACCCATGTAACTGGAGTAACTGTTACCTATTACAAATACAGAACTGACTTAGTTGACATCCACTACACATCTACAACTGTCACTGATGTTAACATAAAACAAACTGAATGAAGGAGAAAATGTAAATGTGCAGCAAAATATAAAAAGGACAAGACATAGTGCAAGGGAGGGAGGGAGGGAGATAGGGAGGGAGGGAGGAAGGGAGGGAGAGAGCAAGGGAGGGAGAAAGGGAGGGATGGGAGGAGAGAGCAAGGGAGGGAGGGAGATAACAAGAGAGGGAGCAAGGGATGGAGAGAGCAAGGGAGGAAGGGAGACAGCAAGGGAGGGATGGGAGCAAGGGAGGGAGGGAGAGGGCAAGGGATGGAGAGAACAAGGGAGGGAGGGGGAAGGGAGAGAGAGCAAGGGAGGGAGGAAGGGATAGAGGTAGGGAGGAAGGGAAAGAGCCAGGGAGGGGGAAGGGGGAGAGCCAGCGAGGGAGGAAGGGAGAGAGTAAAGCATGGAGGGATGAAAGACAGAGGGAGAGAGCAAGGCGGAGGGAGGAAGGGAAGGGAGAGCAAGGTAGGGATGGAGGGAGGAAGGGACAGAGAGCCAGGGAGGGAGGAAGAGAGCAAGGAAGGGAGGAAGGGCAAGAATGAGTGAGACCGAGAGAGGGGGGAGAGAAAGTAAGATATTTTTATATTCACTTTGTTTTATGTTAACATCTTAATATTTACTCCACATATTCTCATATGCATGTTTTAATGTGTTAATATTGTAATGCGCCTTTGAATGGTCAAAGCAGCCAGATTAATTGCACACACCAATGCAGTTATTATTATTATTAGCGATGAGTAGTCACATTAAGCCATCACATTAATTTAATATCATACAATGACAAAAACATCAAAATAATAAATAAAATAATCCATATGAAAAGTCTGACAGAACAAATGTTATTCAAAGAGAATGATTATTAAAAGAAATAAAAAGTTGAACAGAAATCAAATACTAAATATAAGTATAAATTGAAACTTTTATGAAACAAAAACGATACTGATGCTACACCTACAACATGACTAGTTGCTCACCGTCTGGGCTAGAGAGACTTGTATAACTGGCTGCAGATGGTCAACTGAATTGACCAGCTTCATCAACTCCATCTTCTTGTCAAATCTGAGCATGTCTAACACACCAGGCCGTGTGACTGCGAGTGTGAGGAGACGGCCAACCACTACTTTATGTCTTGTGTCCAGAGAGTCTCCATCCAGCAAAGTCCCTGTAACGAAACCAACCACTACTTTATGTCTTATGTCCAGAGAGTCTCCATCCAGCAAAGTCCCTGTAACGGAACCAACCACTACTTTATGTCTTGTGTCCAGAGAGTCTCCATCCAGCAAAGTCCCTGTAACGAAACCGACCACTACTTTATGTCTTGTGTCCAGAGAGTCTCCATCCAGCAAAGTCCCTGTAACGGAACCAACCACTACTTTATGTCTTGTGTCCAGAGAGTCTCCATCCAGCAAAGTCCTTGTAACGAAACCAACCACTACTTTATGTCTTGTGTCCAGAGAGTCTCTGTCCAGCAAAGTCCCTGTAACGAAACCAACCACTACTTTATGTCTTATGTCCAGAGAGTCTCCATCCAGCAAAGTCGCTGTAACGAAACCAACTACTACTTAATGTCTTATGTCCAGAGAGTTTCCGTCCAGCAAAGTCCCTGTAGTTGAACCAACCATTACTTTATGTTTTGTGTCCAGAGAGTCTGTGTAGCAAAGTCCCTGTAACGGAACTAACCACTACTGTCTTGTGTCCAGAGAGTCTCTGTCCTGCAAAGTCCCTGTAACGAAACCAACCACTACTTCATGTCTTGCATCCAGAGAGTTTCCGTCCAGCAAAGTCCCTGTAATGGAACCAACCATTACTTTATGTTGTGTCCAGAGAGTCTCTGTGTAGCAAAGTCCCTGTAATGGAACTAACCACTACTGTCTTGTGTCCAGAGAGTCTCCATCCAGCAAAGTCCCTGTAACGGAACCAACCACAACTGTTTCGTGTCCAGAGAGTCTCCATCCAGCAAAGTCCCTGTAACGGAACCAACCACTACTGTCTCGTGTCCAGAGAGTCTCCATCCAGCAAAGTCCCTGTAACGGAACCAACCCCTACTGTCCTGTGTCCAGAGAGTCTCCATCCAGCAAAGTCCCTGTAACGGAACCAACCACTACAGTCTTGTGTCCAGAGAGTCTCCATCCAGCAAAGTCCCTGTAACGAAACCAACCGCTACTGTCTTGTGTCCAGAGAGTCTCCATCCAGCAAAGTCCCAGTAACGGAACCAACCACTACTGTCTTGTGTCCAGAGAGTCTCTGTCCAGCAAAGTCCCTGTAACGAAACCAACCACTACTTCATGTCTTGCGTCCAGAGAGTTTCCGTCCAGCAAAGTCCCAGTAATGGAACCAACCATTACTTTATGTTGTGTACAGAGAGTCTCCGTGTAGCAAAGTCCCTGTAGCGGAACCAACCACTACTGTCTTGTGTCCAGAGAGTCTCCATCCAGCAAAGTCCCTGTAACGGAACCACCCACTACTGTCTTGTGTCCAGAGAGTCTCCATCCAGCAAAGTCCCTGCAACGGAACCAACCACTACTGTCTTGTGTCCAGAGAGTCTCCATCCAGCAAAGTCCCTGTAACGGAACCAACCACTACTGTCTTGTGTACAGAGAGTCTCCATCCAGCAAAGTCCCTGTAACGGAACCACCCACTACTGTCTTGTGTCCAGAGAGTCTCCATCCAGCAAAGTCCCTGCAACGGAACCAACCACTACTGTCTTGTGTCCAGAGAGTCTCCATCCAGCAAAGTCCCTGTAACGGAACCAACCACTACTGTCTTGTGTACAGAGAGTCTCCATCCAGCAAAGTCCCTGTAACGGAACCACCCACTACTGTCTTGTGTCCAGAGAGTCTCCATCCAGCAAAGTCCCTGCAACGGAACCAACCACTACTGTCTTGTGTCCAGAGAGTCTCTGTCCAGCAAAGTCCCTGTAACGAAACCAACCACTACTTCATGTCTTGCATCCAGAGAGTTTCTGTCCTGCAAAGTCCCTGTAATGGAACCAACCATTACTTTATGTTGTGTCCAGAGAGTCTCCGTGTAGCAAAGTCCCTGTAATGGAACCAACCACTACTGTCTTGTGTCCAGAGAGTCTCCATCCAGCAAAGTCCCTGCAACGGAACCAACCACTACTGTCTTGTGTCCAGAGAGTCTCCATCCAGCAAAGTCCCTGTAACGGAACCAACCACTACTGTCTTGTGTACAGAGAGTCTCCATCCAGCAAAGTCCCTGCAACGGAACCAACCACTACTGTCTTGTGTCCAGAGAGTCTCCATCCAGCAAAGTCCCTGTAACGGAACCAACCACTACTGTCTTGTGTCCAGACAGTCTCCATCCAGCAAAGTCCCTGCAACGGAACCAACCACTACTTCATGTCTTGCGTCCAGAGAGTCTCCATCCAGCAGTCCCTGTAACGGAACCAACCACTATGGTGTGTGTGTATGCGTGTGCATGTGTGTGCGCTCACGGGTGTGTGTGTGTGTGTGTGTGTGTGTGTGTGTGTGTGTGTGTGTGTGTCTACGGAGCATTTAAAAAATACACATGCACACGCTTAGTCGCATACACACACATACATATAAGGTGGAGAAGCATATTTACTCAAGGCAACAATCTAGCAATAATGATTACAGTACAACAAGCACCTGGTGGGAATGAGAAAATGGAAGATGAGAGAAAATGTGAACATGCAAAACTTGAAAGAGAAAATGGGGAGCTTATATCAGCTTCGCATGAAAATAAATTAATATAATAAGTACCAAAGTATATCGGCTAACATAAAATTAGCAGTGACAGTGCACTTAGAGGGGTTGTGCACTTAGAGGGCTTGTGTATGACTTACCAAACACCTTGATGTGTTCCCTGCCCAGTGACCAAAGACAGTCAGCTGACGAAACGTACTCAATGACCTCCTTCAAAAGGTGCCATTCCTTCTTTGGCATGGCACCTTTAAATGTTGACCTCATCTCACTGACATCCTTCAGTACCTGCAGTCAGCAGTCAATCTGCATCACCTATACCATGAACAGGCATGGCTGCCACATTGTACGCATTTCCTGTATGCAACATTTTGCGAGGTATAAGGCCATATCCAGTTTTCATTCGGATTTGTTTCATTTAAACAAATCACAGTAAAGCACATATTTTCTTGTGTTCATCAAATGAGTATATAATATCAAATGATAAACTTGTAGCAGTCAGACTCATAGCTTAAATACATTTGATGCAAAGCAGATTTCTGGCAAAACCTCGTGGATGTCATTTGATGTAGATATATTTTGTAGTGAGAGAGATGGTGACACTCAATCAGAATTGGAACAATATAGGCCAATGTAAAATACTATGCAGCTTTAGACTTTAAAATAAGAAATACAATTTTCAACCAAACAAGTGAACGGTTTAAACAAGCATGCACGTTCTTCCAGAACAATAGCATCATTCAGATTCTATGAACCTGAAATGCTATTTTTGCAATGCCTCGGACATAGAATAGATCACTCCTGAGTGGCAAAACTTCCCCATGCGTTATGAACCAATTATAATTATTTTTAAACCAGCCTATTATATTATTTACTATATTATTAATGGACACGATCTAAAACAGGCTGTGTCTTCGAATTTTCAGAAGTTAGTCCTCCTCATAACTCATAATTATTTTATATCAATCACAGATCCTCCATTCTTGGTTCACTTACGGAATCAGTTTTGAACATCACGTCCTCTGGCTGTATTGTGTTCTTATCATGACGTGTTTTGCCTGAGTGGTCATTGTTCTTCGACTCTGTCTTGGGCCGGGTTGACGGTCCGCTGCTGCTATGTGGCGTAGACTCCTCAAAGAGTCTGTGTCCTCCCTGTGGGTTCACAGACATGCTGTCCAGGAAGGGCTTCATCATTGCCCCAAAAGGACTGAAAAACACATGTGAGTGATGTACATGATAATGATGACATCTTATATAGCATCAGAATCTGCCTAGGCATGGCGCTTTAGTATGCATCCTATACACAATTGGTGCAATGTGCACTAGAGTTTGTGAAGCCATGGCAGTCTACACATTTACCCCCTGGTGTGAGATCTCTTACTTCCCCTAGCATAGACATCAGGTAGAAGGGACAAATGGCTATTAGTCTCTACCGAAAGACACAGGAAAAGAGGAGTGAATGAACAAAATTGCCCAAGCTTCGAAATGATAACAGGTGGACTAGACTAGTTGACTGACAACACAGCACTTTAAACACCATGCTACTGCACCCATTTGTATCTTTCTAAATGGGTGGGCTAAATATGTGATGATCAAAATGATATGACATCAATAGTAGCTATTTTCTAAACAAGCATAAATAGTGTAGACAAACATTAACTATGTTATGCTTTGGACAACGGCATGTTTAGAATCGCTCTCTGAAGTAGCTTTTTGTTTATGTTTTGATCAACGTATGCCTATTTTCGGATCCTTGGTCATCATCGGTTAAGACAAATTTTAGGAACACAACCAAACTAAGTTCTAAATGCAGCACTCATGCAATATCAGTTAAGATGTATAATATATGTCATAACTGCAAAAAATCTATGACAATCACACACACACATTTCAATGATGTTAGAATAGCTTTTATTGCATTACACCTGCTACTATAATTCCTTTAATTGTGACTGCTACTTGCACTCACCTGTTGAGGATGTCCTGGGGTAGGTCAGTCACATATCGGGGGATACTTCGCCCTGTCAGGAACATTGCCAGTTCATTGGTGAAAGTGTTGCAGTTGTGACCCATCAGGTCGTAATCTCTGGGCCTGTGTTACCATGACAGCAAAGGAGTCAGGTTGGTTGAAGCCGGACAAAATATTCTTATAGTCAATATGATTAATATATGACTTGAAATAAGTTAGAACCTTGTTAACACTAACACAGATAATCCAGAAACCTTGACAACGGGACATAATTTCACAGGAATGGAATTTCCAAATGCTAATATATGATTGTAGGATTCGTTTATCAGGAAACTTGCTTAATCCAGACACATACATTGGGGATCAAGTGTCTGGATTAACTGTAATCTGTTTTCCACACTTGTGAAATAGTTTCCACACTTGTGAAATAGTTGGTCTGTAAAAAAATTAAGCTGAAGCTCATATAAAAAAAACAATTGGTGACGAAATAAATATTTGCAGAGAGGAAACATACAGGTCAGGGCTGGGTCCAATAAAAAAATAAAATCAATTACAATTACTTTCAATTTTTTAGTTCAGTCACACTTCTAAAATTTTCAAATCAATTACAATTACACCATTTCAATTACAATTACATTGGTATTATGCAGAACCATTTGTTAATTATGTGGCGAGTGTGTTGCTGATTGTGTGTATGAATAATATGATTGATAAACAAATATAATGAACTTGGTGATGTTTGTACATTTTGTTGAACCGTGACTTCATGATTTCATATACAGTTAGCTATATAAATATTATTGTTCCTTATAAATATAATGTATTAATGTTTAATTACACAGAGTACAGTAAAACTATAAACAAAGGCCACAACCATTTGAAATCCTAATGAGTCTCTCCAATCTACTAAGCCATTTCAAAGCAATTCCACTCATAAAATGTAACCACAAATAATTCATACCAGTACATTAGCAATGTTTACATCAAGATACATCTTGGTCCTGCAGGTGTTATAATTAAGATCTTGATTTTCAGTTGGTGTGAGAGAGTATTTATATTTTTGTAAATTTTTTCTGGTATTTTGTTATAGAAAAAATACTGTAATTGATGAAATTAACACAACATATTTCAATTACAATTACAGCAGAATTTCAAATCCGAAGTCAATTACAATTACAGCATTTTGCTGTAATCAATTACAATTACAAAACTGGACCCAGCCTTGATACAGGTCTTGCCACCATTCTAGCGGTGTACTTCTAGCAGCTGAAAGGTAATAAGTTAAAGAGAACTCACCGAAACTCGGTTTTGGATAATTCCTGCAAGTGATCCATAAATACGTCACATGGGACTTCTGTTTTGCCGAGGTCAACCACTGTGTCTGGGCTTCCCAAAACTGTACCTCTCTGATCAAAAAGTCAACCCATAAATAATAACAACTGAATAATATATAATGAAAACAATAATAAAATATTATATTTTGTGATTTGTCATGTGTTATTTCCATTGAATACTCAAAAATATACCTGTTGTTTGATATGCTGCAGCTGCACAAAGAAAAAATTGCAAATTTCAATATAAAATAATTATAACTGCAGGATTTGAATATTTGCATAAATCCAGCAATTGCATTTTAAGTAAGCAATTACGAATACAAATTGATCAAGTAGTAATAAACCATAATAACTGTTTACATAATTACTTCATTAAACCAAGCGTCTTGATAATAATTGTATTATTTTAGTTATAAAAATATTCATTTATCCATACCGAGAATGCAAGTTCAAGTGGCCGCGTGTGATATAAGGACACCTCTAGTGCCCATTATTACTTACTGGTTCGCAGCTTTCAATGCCAGTTCCGCCATAGAAGAACTCTTGTCCATAGATGACAACAGCAGTGTGCCATATTCCATCAATCTGTTTACCTGTGTAAATAAAGTGCACACATTTTATTACACCAATATTTTATTATACCAATTTGTTCATAGTCAATCTGATGAAGGTTCACAAAACAACTCCACCAGATCAACTTTGATCTGCCTGTAGGAAAAGGTGAAAACATAGACACAGTGAAAACACATAGCACACCTGGCTCACTTAACCATGTGGCCTGCTTATTACATGCAGCTTCCTGGAGTCGTCTAAAAAAAGGTACATTCTTAAATAGCGCAGTATCCAGTCCTCAGGACTGGTCAAAGCACTTAAAGCTTCACCCCGTGGCAGACCTGTTCATTCCAATGCCATCTCAACTTCTCTGGGAAGCATTCAGCCATGCTGCAATTATTGCATGAAGACTATTCGTTCAGATATCCACCTCTGTCTGTAGCCAGGTACTCATTTATACAGCCGAGTGAACTGTGCCAACGTGGGATGAACGAAATTGCCAAAGTTTCGAAACGACAGCAAGAGGATTCGAGCCTGGGTTCTCTCGATTGAGAGCCCAACGTTCTAACCGCTATGCTACCGCGCCCCACCTAAAGGTACTCCTTAAACTAAGACTTTTTTGGAGATAGTCAACATCAGTGATGCCGCCTGGTAGATTAAACATATTTTTGAGAGCAAAGAGGATGAAGCAGCTTAGACCAGTCTTCTCTCGGGACATGAGGTGAAAATGGTTCCTAAACAGGTGGATTTTCAGGGTATATACACCACCATGGTGTTTCCAGCAGGCACTGAGGGAGAGCTCCTAGGCAGGTGAAGCAGATTCCCCGCGGGATGCCGACTATGCTATGGCTATGTAAAAGGAAATATACTGGTCGGCTTCAAATTCGAGCTACTTAATACAATGTTGTTCACAAAAATCTGAAGAAACTTTTTGTACAAGAGAATGATATACTAATTCACTAACATTTACTTCATCAATTCAATGCAAACAAATTGTTAGAAGTTGTTTTGAGTGAAATATGTACGATAATCAAACACTGACAACAGGTGTTACGAAACAAGGCTCCATCAAAAATTTTAGCTAAATACTTTGCGTGTTCAAAAAAGTGTCATTGTGTGTAAGACGCAATGCATTAAATGTACAAACACCACGGGTCCACTCGTTAACTTTCCTGTGATGATTATTATGAATAGCTGTACACATTTTCATCAGATAAAGTGAAATATGGCAGATTTACATCAAGGCCACCAACATCAATGTGGCACAGATTGAACCATCATTGCCCTTATGTAATACCAAAATATTTCTCAAAAAACTGTTTCTATGATTTTTCATCGAAGCAGTTAACTTTGTTGGACGTTTACACTCCCAAGGACCGATATATCCGACTGGTGTGAAACAGCAAAATGGATCAAATTCCACAGTGGCTAAAATTTTACACTGGTGACTAAAACAAACATATAGTCACCAGTGTAGTTTTCGACTTACGCCAGATATAGCCTCATTTTGTGATCTCACTGGCTCTCACATTAGATAAGTCATTGATCCGATATAAATCATACATCGGTCACTAGGAGTATATACATCTGACAAAGTTCACTTTTTGAAGACAAATTATATATGGCATAAACAGGTTTTTCAGACATATTTTCATATATTTAGTTTGACATTAATCGCGGCCTTAGGTGGCCTTACTGGTATGATACGTTGGTGCATTTGGTAAATAAGCCACATTTCACATTACTAGAAATTTTTTTGGGAATAATCATAACAGGAAAGTAATCGAAAAGCCTCGTAACTTTTATATATTTAATGTGTTGTATATTACTATACAGTGAGGCTTTTTTGAAGATGCTCTTTCTTTTAAAGCAAATTCCAGTGCTAGGCATGTCTTGAGAGCCACATTTGCGTAGTTTGACATTGGTCAGTCATTAACTGAAAACAACTTTTCTAACAACTTTCTCACACTTCATAGATGAAATAACTGGTACTTATTTTGAATATCGATCCCATGCGCAAATGTGATAATGATATTGGGTACAATGTGTAACCTGTCAAGGACTTGTAGAGCTAGTATTATCTACCTGTAAACCTACTAACAAAAATACGTACTCCCGCATTAGCCGTGGGCATCAGGTTGTTTGGGGTATATACTACATAACCCATGACATAAGTCAATTAAGGCACATTACAGGTACTCTAGAGTGAAGTGAGATGACTTCAACTCTACACTGAGCCAGCTGACAGAAGAGATCACTGCAATGAGGGTAGACAAACTTGTCCGCCCTACTCTTCGTCTCTGGGGCGAAAGTCCACACCGGGTTTTATTAACTCGCCGATTTGGGCTTTCCGTAGCCAAATGGCTACGGAACTAATAACTTAAGTTTTAAAACCGATACACACTAACCGTTTCACATATATATATTCCGTGACATGCAACCGACACTTGGGCGTCAAGAAACTGAAGAAATGTGCTCCAAATAATTATTTATGAGAACATTTATCGGTCACACAGAAAAGATTTCATAAATAGCCACCATACTGTGCACGTGATGTTGCCTTTGGGTCACATGATCAAACGCGATTTCGTGTAGAATGGTCAGCAGCACAGACTTAAATAAAACACCCGTTAGTAAGTTAGTAGTTGATAGGGAGATTATTAATGATGTAACTCTATCTACGATAATCCCGTTTGGTAATCTCGCTCACAACAATATCCGATTATATACAAATGTTGACAAGCACATGCGTTCTGACAAAAAGGTAATAATTTCACACTTCTACATATTTATTGTCAGGTAACTTTAGTGATATACATGTAAGAATGCATACAGACACGAAAGATGTGTTTATTGCTCTGTTTATGGCGTTTTTGTAAGGTTTCACGTTTCATGAAAATACTTATGTTTTAGCCGAGCAAGAACTTCGCCTTACATCAGCAACAGCCAGATAGAAAAAATTGTATGGTGATTAACTTTGCCTACAATGAGGGAGGAAGGATCAACGGTTGACGACATGTGGACACGCTTCAAGTCGTCCCTGATGGCAACTGTCAAGCGCTTCATACCATCCAGCCTCTGGCGAAGAAACTACATTCTACAATGGATCAACTGGAAGATCAAGAAGCTCCTTCAACAGGCAAAGAGGACTGGAAAATGGACAAATTACAGATCTGTGCAAAAGGAGTGCAGGCGACAAATGAGACAGGCAGAATGGCATCATGTTAACAATGCCATCGAAGGGACAACAATATCAAGCCCTTTTAGCATTACGTCAAGACAAGAAGACAGGGTAACGCAGGACTCTGTCTCTGGAGTAGCAGCACTATTATAATGGTACTATTCAAAGGCGGCTACACAGTGACTCTAAGGCGAAAATCCTGCTACAGAAATTTTAGTCCGTCTTTACCAAGTGTGACAGTTCGCCACCACCTGGTCGGCTTCTGTGATGCAACCACATACAACAACTGCAGTGGGATCTTCAGATTCAGAAGGTGACATGCAAGTTCTTCCATTATCGCCTGTCTCTGTCGTGACTTCGCGCCGACCTTCAGTCATAACTCACCGAGTAATGCATATGATACACTCTTAGCTAAGCCTTTGGAAAGATCGTAGATATAAATTTGTACTGGCCACTCTGCCGTCGCCATCCTGTACTGGTGGTATTAAACGTTTATGTATGACCAAAACAACACGAATGTATTTTAACGTAAAGCGTAACGTCTTGTTTGTCGCAAAACGATATCGATTATCGAGTCTCCGTAATGTGGCGCCACCGTTTCTCGCGCTCACAACCCCTGAGCCGAGTTCAACTTAGCGTCTAGTGACGACCACAGACACGGTTACGACCAGCGTATGTCGAACGCGTTCTGTCTGCCCTAGTAGTTTGGTCAGAATTACGTCACTCCCATCAACCAAGTTTGCTCTGGAAGCTCTGATCGACCAGTAGTCAACATGGCAACCAACATATTGCATTCATTACTTACTTCGGTTTACTGCAGTTCATCCTGCAGGACTACTGCTACTACAGTAGGCTGTGGAATAGTCTCGGTGGTCAGATCTTCAACTTTCCCTAGAAATGCTGTACGACTTCCTGGCATCTTCTTCGTATCGTTTTTGTTTCATAATGTACAATTATTTTGTTCTGTTTGTGCTGGTATAGTTATCTGTATTAGTGTTATTACCTTACATTGGAACAATTCTGATCGCAGGATCCACTTGAACATACCTTGAAGTTGAACGGATTGGGGCAGGGAGCATGCTGGCTCATATATACCCCCTCGCCAATCAGTGGCTATGACAGTAATTTTTATATTTTGTTTTGAAATTGTTTACTGTTAGTGCAGTGACACAGTCGCTTGGTAGGGTAGTGAGTGGCTAGATTACGCGTCGTGAAAAGAACTTGAGGAGTGCATCTAGTCGGCAGTGGTGTCGCACTATTGACTTGTGGTTTAGTTCTAATATTCTCTTGGTGTCTATGTCAGGAAATCCATTAATAATTTCGAAAACTCTGAGCATATCAGCCCTTTTCCTCCTATCTTGTAGAGACAGGAGGCCACACTTTCGCAATCTTAAATAATATGGGAGCTCAGAGATTCCAGTGATCATCTTAGTAGCCCTCCTCTGCACACTTTCTAATTGGTCAATATCTTTCTGAAGATATGGGCACCATGCCTGTTGGCAGTTTTCGATGATGGGTCGGACCAAGGTGATGTATAAGATGATGATGATGTTGTTCATGCTTTTGTCTGTGTATGCCAACGAACTGTCCCTAGTATTATATTTGCTTTGACGACTACGTAGTTTACTTGATCCTTTACTTTCAGTGATTTATGTATGTGTACTCCTAGGTCTTTCTCCATATCTATCGATTCTATACGTTCATCTCTGTTGTATGCAATGTGCAGGCATTTGCATTTAGTGAAGTTGAACAATAGCTGCCAATCCCGACTCCATTTATATATATAGAATTAATGTCTTCCTGGAGAGTGAAAGCGTGTTCAACATCAGGAACTTGCCTCAATGTTCTCGTGTCATCAGTAAACTTTAACAGGGAGTTTACTACAGATGAGTCAATGTCGTTTATAAAGATAACAAATAACACTGGGCCGAGTATTGATCCCTGAGGTACACCACTGATCACCTTTTGCCAATCTGACTCCACACCACTTACGCACACTCGTATTTTTCTATCTGTAAGCCAACTTTCAATCCATCTGTTGGTCTTGTCCGTAATGCCACGAGCAGTTAGTTTTGAGATGAGTCTGCGATGAGGGACCGAATCAAACGCTTTACTGAAATCCAAGTAGATCACATCGACTGGATATCCTTTGTCAATATAAGAAGTCACTTGTAGAAAGATTAGCAGATTACTAATATAGGTTCTGTTTGGTCTAAAACCATGTTGTGAGTCTAGAATCAACCTGTGTTGTTTGATATGTTCGGATATGGAATCTAGAATGAAGAACTCCACCACCTTGTATACTTGTGAAGTTAAACTAGAATTGGCCGGTAGTTTCCTGGCTTGGAATGGTGTCCTTTCTTGTAAATTTGAATGGTATTTGCATCAAGCCAGTCTTGTGGTACCTGTCCACTTTGAAAGCTCTTTGTAAACAAAGCATTCAATGGCCCGGCAAGTTCTTCTGCACAATTTGTTCCTGGAGATTTCGATATATTTAGTTTCTTAAGTTTATTGCATATGCACGACTCCTCAAAAGTGATACTATTTAATTTCTCTTTGCTACTTCCTTGAAACAAGGTTTGCAATTCTGTCTAGATTCTCCCGAGTGAACTGTGTTACGAAATGATTGTTAAACGTTGTTGTCGTCTTGAGGTTATCATTGATAACTATAAATTATTACCAATTGGTCTTACAGTTCGTTTCACTTTTAGTTGTGATCTAGCATACATGTAGAACTTTGGATCTTGTTTGATGTTATCCGCTATTTTCCCCTCAAGTTTCCTCTTTGCTTGGCAGACCAATCTTGATGCTTTGCGTTCTGCTGTCTTGAACTTGATATAGTATTGGTGGATCTTTGTACTAGTTCCATCATTTCAGTTTTTCCTAGCTCTGTAGATCTCCTTGTTCCATCATAGTGGCATGATGCTTCTCTTCCTCCGGACTTTCTTTGGAACAAACTCAATGATCATATTTTCTTTGGAGTCTAATATTAAGAGTTCATAGTTTCCGTTTCCAGTGGTCAGTGTTAATGGAGCTTCATAGTCATATAATATCGCCTCGGTAGACCCGAATTTGTCTAGACGATTTTTAAACGAGTTCATCGATCTAACTTGTATTACTGATTTAGGTTGACTATTCCATGGTTCAGCCACTCTAAGAGGAATGCATTTTTTCTTAGATTTATTTTTGCTCTTTGGGTATATAATTTGAGAGCGTGTCCTCTATTTCCTGATCTTAGCGACACATCCTCCTATTTCAGGAGGTTTGGTGCAGATTCATTATCGTACGGTTCATGCATTATTTTATAGACTTCTATGATGTCTCCTCTTAGCCTTCGGTATGCTAATGTGGGTAGCTTCAGTAATTTTAGTCTTTCTACATATGATAAGTCCCTCATACCAGGAAGTTCTTTTGTGGCTCTTCTCTGGACGTTTTCTATTGCTATTTTATGTTTAATCTTATATGGATACTATGCTGCTATGGCATAATCTAGGTGATATCTAACCATTGTCTTATAAAGTGGCAAGAAAGTGTGTGTCTATGAATTCGAAGGTTCTTTGGATTTTTTTAAATTTTGGTTGCTTTATTAACCACTTGGTTTATGTGATCATCAAATGAGTTTTTAATCGACAATTACACCTAAGTCAGTTTGCTTATCTGTGGTGACTATTGCATGTTTAACATTATTGCTCGTCATGAAATATTCATTTTCATCTATATTATTTTTTATTTTTCTGGGTGGAATTTTAGTAACCATTTGTCGCTCCATTGTTCTAGGATACTTAAATCATGTTGTAATATATCCTGGTAATTTTATGGTTCTAAATATCTTAACGTCACCAACAAATAGAAACGTATTAGATTTAGTTAAATCTGGCAGGTGGTTTATGTATAAAACAAACAATAAAGGTCCTAGGACAGATCCTTGAGGTATCCCTGACGTTACTTTATGCCAGTTTGATTCTTTTCCATTTACTGCTACCTTTTGTCGTCTGTTTGTGATGAATGCCTCTATCCAATTAATTAATTCGTTCCTAATGTTGAAACTTGTCAATTTACTCATTAGTCTCTTATGTAGCACAGTGTCAAGCCTTCTGAAAATCCATATAATTATTGACATTACATCCATGGACCAGGTCGATGGGTATGTTACCTTTCCCGCTTGCCGCTACTGTGAAACAACCAGCGTTGATAAATTAGCATTCCGCTTAGATTAGTCGGATTAACATGTACGCATGCATCAAGTCATGCGCTGGTTTTGTTCACCACCCACTGGTCGATGTTAGTTGGTAGGCCCAGGTGACAAGTACACTTCCTTTTGTTACAGAATGCCTGGATATTTGCCTTGAATCTGTAGCTCATCAATTATAAGTAACATTTTAACGTGCATTACTATTAGTTGCAACTTTAAGCAAATATTACATATATATAAATGATTTGGAAGATGACATATCTAGCAAAGTACTTAAATTTGCAGATAACACAAAAGTATTCAGAAATGTCATTAATGTTACAGATAAACAAAGTTTACAGGATGATCTAGATAAATTAGTTAAATGGTCAGAAAAATGGCAAATGTTATTAAATTTTGGGAAGTGTAAATGCATACACATAGACGAAGAATATAAAATGGGGGATGCTGTACTAGGTAGAACCACACAAGAAAAGGACTTAGGTGTAACATTTAGTGCTGACATCAAAGTTTCAGAGCAATGTGGGATTGCTGCTTCGAAGGTAAATCAAATTATAGGGCTAATTCGGAGAACTATCACGTATAAGGAGAAACAGCTAATTGTACCCCTGTACAAAGCAATAGTTAGACCACATTTGGAATATTGTATACAAGCATGGAGGCCGTATCATAAGGACATAGACAAGCTAGAAAGAATACAACGAAGAGCAACTGAAATGATTCCAGAATTAAGAGACCTTAGTTATGAAAGCTGCTTATTACAATGTGGTTTGACAACATTAGAGACCAGGAAACTAAGAGGAGACCAAATAGAAGTGTTTAAAATAGTGAACGGTTATGAGGATGTTGATAGGAATATATTCTTCAAACTTAAAGAAGGCAGTAGAATCAAAGGACACAAAGCAGCATTAGTTAAGAACAATGTACGTTGGATATGAGAAAGTACTCTTTCTCACAGATGGTGATAAATGAATGGAACAAACTACCAAATGATTGTGTTAATGCTAGTAGTGTGAATGTTTAAAAATATAATTGACAGATATATAAGGGCGGGCTACACATAGATGATAAAATTGTTGGACTCTTGATAAGCCAATGGCTTCCTTGTCCACTTGCCATCTGGAACTTTGGGATGGCAATCTTGTTAAACTTGTGATTCCTTTTATACTGCCTCATATGGATAGCTTTATCTAAATTGTTTGGTCGATTTTCTGTATATCAGTATTAAGTGTTACAAAAAACCAAACCTCCCAAGAAATTATTTCAATAATTGCCGCATTATGTTTTTTAACAAACAATTCACTCAATAAAATAAGCAGAATTAATATGTTTAACATCGCGTTTTCACCTCTGGCACTGCAGTCGGAAGAGTGGAAACTCATCCTGCACGAACAGACCAGTAGCAATCTAGGTCCAACACACACAGGCAGTGAAAGCCATGATGTATTAATCAGATGACAGCTGATTAGTGGAGAGGCTTAATATGTCCACCAATCACTTAATTAATCTGTTCAGAGTTGAATACTGAATGAAATCATAGATATGCCCCTAGAATGTTGGTGCAATTAATTAATAGTGTGTCTATTCAGCTGTGTTCCACCTACTATGACTGCTAAAAAACATCAAGGCTAGTATTTGATAAATCATACATACTTCTTCATACTTCATGGAAAATCAATATTTTCATTGACACCCATGAACATGAACCCTACTCCATGGTGCAATATTTTTTTACTTAATTTTCATGAATGTTTGTATCTTGGTTCAATTAAAATGTATGGACATATGTACTAGCATTTTGTATGTCTAGCCTGAAATAAAGATACTTTAATTGTTCAAAATGCATAACCATTTAAACAAGTTTGCAATTTAAAGCTGCCTCCACAATTAGATTTTTCAGTCGTCTTGTTTCAGACTTATTTCGCCAAAAATAGTATTGCCTACGACATGCTAGCTCATATGTGCAATGTGTTGCTTTTTGTTTTTGAGGAACAATGAAAAGTCAGTTCTTTCAATGATTATAACAAAACTATGCACTGTTTTACTGCATACATTATTTAAACTATATATTCACATACAACAGATCTGAACATCAACAAACCTGATTCACGATGGACTAAATAAATTGTAGAGGCAGCTTTAAGCATAGTAACTTTAAAACTTAACACTGAAAAAAATCATATTATCATTGCACTGCTTCCCTGGTGCTCATCATCTATCCTGGTCTGAGCGAGCAGGCAGTGCACTGCTTCCCTGGTGCTCATCATCTATCCTGGTCTGAGCGAGCAGGCAGTGCACTGCTTCCCTGGTGGTCATCATCTATCCTGGTCTGAGCGAGCAGGCAGTGCACTGCTTCCCTGGTGGTCATCATCTATCCTGGTCTGAGCGAGCAGGCAGTGCACTGCT
Source organism: Lamellibrachia satsuma (assembly GCA_033239005.1). Classification (NCBI taxonomy): domain Eukaryota; kingdom Metazoa; phylum Annelida; class Polychaeta; order Sabellida; family Siboglinidae; genus Lamellibrachia; species Lamellibrachia satsuma. The sequence continues at coordinate 9,725,389 of BSQZ01000023.1, forward strand.
TCCCTGGTGGTCATCATCTATCCTGGTCTGAGCGAGCAGGCAGTTCACTGCTTCCCTGGTGGTCATCATCTATCCTGGTCTGAACGAGCAGGCAGTGCACTGCTTCCCTGGTGGTCATCTATCCTGGTCTGAGCAAGCAGGCAGTGCGTACTGCAGTAATGTTACAGCAGACTCCCTGCAGAGGTCTACAGCAGTATAGGGATGCTACAGCTCATAATATGGAGAGGCTGTCCTTCCTTTGGTCGACCATCATGAAACTGATCACTATTTCTGTTTGTCAGTGCCAGGAAAGATGGCCAGCTTCTGGAGCCAGCCACATCACACAGTCAATGTTAACAGCAGGACTGGCTTCAACCACATCTCACACTCAAGGGCGGGGCTGGCTTCAACCACACAACACAATAATGGACAGGGCTGGCTTCAACCACATCACACACTCAACGACAGGGCTGGCTTCAACCACATCACACACCCAAGGACAGGGCTGGCTTCAACTACATCACACACTCAAGGACAGGGCTGAATTCAACCACATCACACACTCAAGGACAGGGATGGCTTCAATCACATCACACACTCACGGACAGAGCTGGCTTCAACTACATCACACACTCAAGGACAGGGCTGGCTTCAACCACATCACACACTCAATGACAGGGCTGGCTTCAACCACATCACACACACCCAAGGACAGGGCTGGCTTCAACTACATCACACACTCAAGGACAGGGCTGGCTTCAACTACATCACACACTCAAGGACAGGGCTGGCTTCAACCACATCACACATTCAAGGACAGGGCTGGCTTCAACCACATCACACACTCAAGGACAGGGCTGGCTTCAACCACATCATACACTAAAGGACAGGGCTGACTTCAACCACATCACACACTCAAGGACAGGGCTGGCTTCAACCAAATCACACACTCAAGGACAGGGCTGGCTTCAACCACATCACACACTCAAGGACAGGGCTGGCTTCAACTACATCACACACTCAAGGACAGGGCTGGCTTCAACCACATCACACACTCAAGGACAGGGCTGGCTTCTGCTTCATTGGTGCATCTGAAGTAACAAAAGAACCACTTTCACAATGAATAGACTCATTAGTTTTCTCATTTGGGAGGACATAGGGATGGAGAAAGGATATGTCTATGTGTATATCGGCCTACACAGACAAATGCCAGCTTGCATACACTGTCACACAATCACATAATACAGGCACAAACATTTGTTCTAGAATAATTACATAGCTAATCTGACAATGGAGCAGTGTGCAGTGAATCTGTTTATTTGCTGTTTATGAATAAGGACATTTTATTAACTAACATTAAAATTATAGATCTTTTTTGAATGTACAAAGATAAAGATGTGATTATCAGGTAAACTACAATTCTAGCATGCTATCATCAAACATTAACAATCATACCACCAAATTGGATTGATTTAATCTGATCAAATCTTGACAGAAACAAGGCAAGATACTGAATAGAGAAGTACATACCCTCATCTGTTCTGCAATAGTTCATCAACATGAAGCGATTGAATATAGATGTTACAGAGCCGCCCAAAGCAATGACGCTGGGTTTCCATGTAGGGTAACAGGGACAAAGTATATTTGCATTTCTTTCAACTGTCATCCACAAATGGTAATTTTCCAGTTTCCTTGCGACGGCGTATGAAGTCGTCTATTGACAAGTTCTCCACGGCTGCAATCGTGTCTCTCAGAAATACACCTAGGTTAAAGAGCATCGGCTCATTGATAGCTGAACCCGGACTCATGATCTTCTCCATCTGGGTCACAAGAGGGCTACAAGAAACCACAGTTATCATGGTAATGAACACAGGTATATACACACTGTAAGTATATAATATCTCCCTGCGTCCCTGCCCGTCTGCCAGCCAGCCAGCCCACCCGCCCGCCATGCAACCCTGGATTAAACTATGTATACTACCAATTATACGAGTACACTATAAATGAATTAGTTGCAAACCACTGATCAAAACCGACTTTAAGCAGCAATAAAACGGCAATATACATAAGACAGCATTTTATGCATAATCTGTCTGCTTAAATATATATACATATGTATGCATGCGCGTGCGCATGCACGCACGCACATATTGAGTGCCCAATAAAATTTATTATTTTTAAACAATGTCAATAAGGGTACTTTTGTTTTGGGTTATTCACTTCAGTACAAATTTAAATCAGGATCATACAGAAGTATAAAGCACCTGGTACGAAGTTCATTCGCATTTTCAGTGATGTAGCTTGGGATGTTCTGGCCAGTCAAATAGCGTGCCATCGTATCAGTGAATGTGTTACAGTTATGCTTTATCAGTTCATAATCTTTTGGTCTACAAACAAAACGACAGTCAAACGACATAGGCCTCAAAGCACAGTGAAAGTATTATTTACAGTCAAGCCTGCTCAAGTGACGACCTGCATTAAATGACCACCTGCATTTAACGACCATTTAGTCAACTCACAATTGTAGTAGATGCAACCTGAATTAACAGACCACCTGTATTAATAGACCACATTTTGAACATCCGTTGAGCGGTCACTTAAGATAGGTTTGAATGTACCGGTAATTTTTATTTTGTGAAAGAACCAACAACTGAAGTTTTGATGGACTAGCTATTGCTACAAATATTTCATGTCATTAGCAGACTTTCCAAGTCTCCAGACATAGCAGGAGATCTCCCACTTCGTGGTAATTTTTCAAACGTACTTTTCTAGTACCCCTGTATTTGATTTTCTTATTTTTTTCTGTTGATATTTTTTGTCTTTGGCTTGATTCAGTTTATTTATATACGACACTACTATATAATTTCATGAGTTATGGATGTAAATAAAACCTGAAAATCACTTCACTTGCAAATGTTCATGCCTTCGGTGTAGGAACAGATCACGTACAGCTCATGATTAATTTGGGTAAAAGACATACAGTGGGTGGCATCACTAACAAACAAACTGATAAAACTCCTTGAAAAAAAATCTCCCGTCAAGAGATCCTATGTGAGGGGAGATCTGCTATTTGTTTATGTCAACTTGAAGGTATGCATTAAAATGTGAAATTTGACCTAAATTGATTCCAGGTGTCCACTTTGAGTAAATATGTGAAGCCAGCTGACTAGACATATGAAATGTTATAGGTAGAAATGAATTCACCGAAATGTCGTATTTGAGAGTTTCTGCAGGTGAGCCATGTACTTCTCAAATGGAACCAGTGTTTCTCCAAGATCAGCCGTCTTGTGAGGATCGCCCAGTATCGTGCCACTCTGCCAGGGTAAATGTACATATACCATATTACATGTCCGTAATTATTTTGGTTTTGCATTATTATTGTTATTATTAATACACAAGGTATCAAAATGTTAAATCCTGGAGCAAGAGTATTAATGATTAGTCAGGATTTTGCTGCTTCATATCATCCATGTGGTAAGGATACGTACAGAGTGTGACAATTCCTGATAAAATACCTGAGTAATTTCCTATGGAGACACTGATAATGGTAGAACTTGTCTTGAAATACTGCTCCTTCTGCCCAGCAAAAGTAGTCTCTCATAGCAGATCAATTAAACATTGAAAGGAAGGCCAAGAGAGCGGTCTCTCAATACAGGTTTTCTCCCAAGAGAGAGGTATCACAAGACAGGATCTACTGTGTGCTAAACCCAAAGTATGTAACACATAAAACACAAACATCTTATATTTCTAGCATGTTTCAGTAGGCATACACATACTGCATATATTTCTGCAAGAAACCATTAAAAAACTAACACCAAATTTGTTGGCCAAAATTAAAAATCTACCTGCACCTGCAATGCTCTGTAATATTACAGGAGATAAACTGAGAAAGTGTGCAAAACTTGTGCCAAACCACCTTTCAGTAGTAGAAGCAAAACTACATTATGAATGTACAAGAAATGGATAAAATCCACCAAGAAACATTCATTATGCAAACATAAACAGAATATGCATCAATATAACAATTGAACTCCTTTAGGAAATGCTAGACCAAACAGCTACCATCCCTGTGATAATGCTACATTTGGTTGAGTATTATCTCATATGCCTGGGTAAAATGCATCTGAATGACTTACTGGCTGGCATATCTTGATGCCTTCACTGCTGTAGAAGAACTCAAGTCGATACACTACAATCCCAGTGTGCCATAGTCCACCGAGATTCTCACCTACACCAATTACACCAGTGCAGTTAACATTGATCAACAAGACAGATAAATAGCATTAGGAAAGAAATTAAGTTTCATGATCAGATATTTCCCAGGGACTTTAATTTTGTAATCTGGCACCATACAAACCTGATCACACAGTCATACATGTTAAACAAGTCAACAGAAACAAATATACACATTAACATGTATTTATGGGCACGACTGGGTTTAAATGGTTTGGATTGCTGTATTTGCTTTGTCTCTACATAATTGCAGATATTTTTTGTCTTCAATATTTAGGTGCCATCACTGTGGCGTAACAAACCTTTGCATTCTCAACTTGGAATCTCAAGGATATTTTAGAAAAATAATTAAAAATGCAATTAAATCACAAAACTAATTTTGTAGAATGATGTACACTGAATATTGTATTTTAAGAATAATAATGACATATATGTTAAATAAGGAATAGCAATAACTGGTGAAAACAAGTTCAATATGTTTTAGCTCAGCAAGACATATTCAACTGAGATGAAAAAAATTACAGCAATAACTGAATATCACACCAGCCTAGCTATATGGCCTAAAGACCATATCGATGATGGAAAAAGAACAAGAGAAAGTCTAAATTTGTGAAAGGTGGTGAGGAGTCAGTTAAAATGGGACGGACATGTGAAATGAATGGAAGGGGAACGGTTAACAAAGAGAGTGGATACACTCAGAGTGGAGTGTAGAGGGAGAAGGGGGAGGGGAAAATGGGTGGTGGAGACAGCAGTGAAATGGGATCAGTGATGGAAGGAGAAGGAAACAGAAATGGAGGACCAGTATCAATGCCAGCCTCACTCCGGACTTCAGGAACAAAGAGGAGAACAACAACATTTAGCTGGGGTATCCATCCATACTATTCTGCCTTACAAATGAAAGGGTCACTTTGACCATTTGCACTAATCATAGTATGACAAGACATGTAAATACTCACCAAGCAGGGAGGATGGAAGCTTCTCTACCAGGCCCTGACTAAGGTCGTAAACATACAGACGGACTGGGAATATCTTTGACCTAGCAGTACAGATAAATAAACATTACCTCCTACTGCATAGTAATTGTTGCTTGTCATCAAAGCATGTATCTTTATGGATACACTGCAAACATTGTTAGGATACATACAATATGTACAATAATAGCTCTAATAAAAGGTAACTATACGATACTTAATTAGTTTGAATTTAATTTTTTTTAATTGAATTGAATTTTATTCAACATAATCGATACATGTACATTGTCAATCATACATAGTTGTAAACATAACTACCACAAATGTGGAACAATGAACACATAATTATAGATAGACAATTGGAAAATGTTGAAAGGAAATGCAAGAAGTTAAAAACTTATATATCGCATTCCCCCAAAAATTACTATATTGCACTGATTCCATACATATAAGACAAATGATTTAACTAAGCTAAGCTTAAACTACCCAAAAGTAATGGTAGTTGGCATATCGATAAGATATAATAATAAGAAATATATATATATATATATATATACACACACACACGACATGAAAACAAGATATAATTCGTACCTAAGCAAGAGTAAAGCTTTATAATTTTTCTTGAATTGATAAATTGAATTGCACAACTTAAATGTTTATTTATTAACAATGTTGTGATGGTTCTCCAAAATGCATGATTTTTGTATACTAGTAGTTTGGTATTTTAGGAAATATGTCCCCATTTTACCAAAGAAACAGTTGCATGAGGAGTCCACTCAGCAGGTGGAGCTTTACATCGAAATAATATACAGTTTGCGCACCCAAAACTGTCCACACATAATAGAGGTCTACTGGTTATAGCGTCAATTGAAGAGAGAGACTGTTATACACGTGTGCGTGTATGCATGTATAACTGGGTGCATGTGTGCATGGATAAATTGTATATAATGAGCCAAAATGAAACATTGCTGTCAAAAGAGAAGTACTGGAGTAAAAAGGTTGTGCTGGGTTAGTGAACGTGCAAGTTAAAATCAGTTCTTGCCCATGGAATGGGTCTTCCTCAAGGCTAACCATAGCCCTGGCCTGGCTGAACGAACTGCTTGTCGACATGGAGGATATTTCTACACCAATGTGAGTAGTGAGTGCTTTGCCAGTGTCCACTGTGCAGCCCGACATCCTGAACATGAACCGCAACAACCTGCAATCAGTGTTTAGACTGTCATCATTAACATGTACAAGGTGACCGAAATAACAAGCACACAATTTCATCCGCACTATAATTTTTCCTTTTTTGGGGTAAATTTCTATTTTCACTCACACACTCAATGTTGTTATTGTATCCTTTTACTTGTAACCTTGTGACATAAGTATTTCCAAAGTGACATTGTTGTGTTTAAGAATGGCTAAAATTTTAAAAGCTCATACAAACAGGTTAACTCATACATGTAGATGATTTACTGTAAACTTGCTTTAGTTGTACTTCATAACACACCTTGCTTTCTAAAAACACACCTGTTTGTTAATTTGTGACAACTTATTCGTTGGAATTCATGTCTTACCTCTTTGGTATCTCATCAGGGAGAGAAGTGACGTAGTTTGGAAGGGTGTTCCCAGTCAGATGGAAAACTACTTCATCCGTGAATTTGTTACAGTTATGCTGAATCATGTGATAATCCTGATCCCTACATAAAAATATTTTTTAATCAGTTCTATATACATATATCTGTGCGAGTGCATGCATTCGTGTATGCGTGCGTGCGTGCGTGCGTGCGTGCGTGCGTGCGTGCGTGCGTGCGTTTATTCACTCAATGTTTTACTTTCAAAAATTTTAAATAATTAGAGTGCAAATGTCTTCCTAATTAATAAATGTGTTATTACAGTTGAATTCACTAATCACACAATTTACAAAACAGTACTAATGTACAGACTGCTTATCCTCTATCAGGATTATATTTATTTCAATTTTAATTAATAAAACCTGGTCACCTGAATGTGGTATGTGACAGGTGATCTAAATACTCCAAGAATGCCTCGTATGTAATTGTTGTACTTCCCATGTCCAGTGTTCTGTTTGGTGGACCTAAAATTGTGCGTGCCTAAAACATGGCGTCAAACAAAACAACCTGTTTCACAAGATACAAGTGATTATAGTATCCACTTCAATCAATCAATGTTTTCCAATGAAAACATAGACACAAGTTAATTTCTCGCATATAAATGTCTAAATATATTGCAAATAAACAATGGTGTTGGAAAAGGGGACAAACAGCTACAGGTGTATTACTTAATTAAAGACAACGGACGGTGATTTTCATTGGTCGATTTTGATGTTGTAAAACTTTGATATTTTTATTTCATTGCCAGATTGCGTATATTGAAATAATATAAGGAGATGAAAGATTATAGTAGTTTGGCATATATATTATTAAAATATTATAAAATACTAGTTTATATCAGTGTTGCAATGTCAAGCCATAAAACAGTCATCATTTGAAATAAAAACGTAACAACCATCACTCCTTATAAATATGGCATATTACATGAAATACAGTGCAAATTATAAGCAACATTCAGTATTATAATTAGCATATATAAAAATTGCACAACAGCTAAGCAGCACAGAGTTTATATTGATATTATAATGTAACTGTTATATATCTCTTACAGTACCATTTATTAGTTACCAATAACAACTTGCAAAACACACTGTATCTTAAATATATCTTACTGGTTTACACTTGAGGATTCCTTCAGCAACATAGTAGAATTCTTCCCCAAAAACCACTGTGCCAGTGTGCCATATGCCATTTAGGTGTTTCCCTGCCAAACATTACACCAAGTTAAGTTTACAAATAATCAAGGTAAATGCCCTATATAATTATTTTTATATACTGTGGTGCCATCTCAAAAGATGAGGAATTAAGTTTTTTATTAATTAATTTTAAATTTTATGGTCATTAAACTGACTGCAAATAAGCTGACTGGCACATGGGCAGTATATGTGGGGACATTTTTAATCTGTAGTCGATGGTAATCCGGATGTTACAGATGGTCAGTGATGGGGTAATTTTGCACCCGGTCCTGTTATCATTTAGCAGTATATTACGATCAGTCATCCACTACCTCACTTCTTTGATGCATGATGTCAGCATGCTGCCAAGTATTATCTGCCTACAGATGGCACTGCAAGTTATAAGATAGCTCCCAAAGGCAAAGTGTAAATCTAGAATACAATTAGGCCTAACATAGATCCTTGTTGGATGCCAGATTCAATCAGTGTTCTCCGGGGGTTGTGGCCACCAATGCATACTGTCCAAGTTCTGTTCGACATGTATGACTCCAGCCATTGAGGTGCAGTGCCCTGGAAGCCTACTATTGAGTGCCGAATGAACATCCAAAATTCGCTGAGTGGCCCGCGCAGCGTGCCGAAAAATCGTGTCAGTTTAACCTCGCTGATTCTTGACACCCAGGTTCTCCTTTTGTTTTACATCCTGTATTGTCGGCTGTTTCTGTTCCTTTCCGTGACTTAGAGCAGCAGATTAGACAATAGTAAATTCCTTTTCATGATCGTCTGTTTTTTATTAAAATTTTACCAAAATTAAGGTGAAATATATCAATTAGACGGCAGGTGTATTTCTGGTGTAAGTTTAGCAGACAAAGCTATTTATGACTCCATCCATATGTTCGTGACTTCTTCTAGAGGTCTTAGTTAATTTGTGTATGAAATATTTTCCCACTACGCGAAGGCACATGGGTGTTTTTGAGCTTCCCTAGTTTGTGAAATTTCACCCGATTTTGATTCTTGGCGTTGGAGAGCGAGATTGATTTAACCAAAATCATGACTTATTTACATTTCTATGATTTTAATTCATTACAAATAATACAAAAGCAATATTTGTTTGATATTTTATTAATGATTATTAATGGTACATTTATATATATATATATATATATATATTTTTTACTTTTTAATTTTTTATATCTATATTACTGTAATAGCAAGTAGTATATTTACATAATGCATATATTCTTTTGTATAAAATAAAAAATTGATTGATATTGATTAAACTTGTTGGGCCTGGCTATGCTAATTTAGTAGAATAATGACATTATTATGTAATTTTTCAATGATTGAAAAAAAAAATTCAACAAATAATAATCTAAATCACTAGTTAATAATTAATTAATTAATTGTACTGAACCTGCAGTAAACTGTACACACAGGAAATTACAAAATGTCAGAATATATAATAAATTGTGTTATATTTATGCAATGACATTGTTTTTTTTTTCACAAAAAAACATTTAGCACTCTATATGGAACACCAACTAGTATATATTTCTCCAATAATTATTTTACCATAGTCACCATGAAAGACTATTTTCATGTTCTTTGGCAGGGAAAGAAAGCCCAGGCTCTGCCAAAATGACACGAATATCTTCATAATCATGGAAGTTTGGCATAACAAAGTTGTTTACCTGTTGCGTTTGCACATTAATTAGCCAATATTTACTTATTAATTACATCAATAGGGTTATGAAATGAGTATGATACATATTTTATGACCCTGTTTAATGAATTTGTAAACCCTGAACAAATTATACAGATGTCTTCATAATCATGGACGTTATGGCCTTTTATAAAAAAAGGTGTTGGCCTGTTGAGTTTGTGCATTAATTAGCCAATATTGACTTATTAATTGCATCAATTGAGTTATGTAATGAGCGTGTGATGTATATTTATGACCCTGGTTAATGAGTCTGCAAACCCAGAACAAATTATACAAATATCTTCATAATCATGCCAATATTCACTTATTAATTGCATTAACTGAGTTACTCTTAATGATACATGCCTGGATTATGCATATTTAAGACTCTACTTAATGTGCTTGCAGCTCCTAAACAATTATGCACAATAAAAAAGTTTTGCAATTTTAATTATACATTGATTGAAAGAAAACACAAAAATAAGTCTTTCCTGTATACGAGAAACATTTTTTCTAATTTTTACCGTATTAAAATCGCAATATATTTGGATCTAATAAAGATATATTAATAAAATACGTAGTTTTTGGTTCCTTTGCATTTCACCTTTCATTTAAATCAATTGCCAATGTTCTATCATATCTAATTTTTCTTTGAAGTGCCTACCTATACGCACCTTATTTGGCACTACACTATTATTAAATTTTAACGTTTGTGCCAGCCTATATTCTCCGATACTCGTGGCAAATTATGCAGGGTATAATTTTTAGGAGGGCAATCGTTCTCACTCCCTATTGCTAGCGCTAATTAATCATCCACCGCTCGCAATAAAATCACTTGCTCCCAACTGGAGCTGCATGTGACTCCCTCTGACGGATAAGTTCTCATCCTTTCGAACGACAGTCGTGAATTTAGCGCGAGCCCGTCCTTCTGAGAATCGTACATTTTGATCCTGAAGCGTTAGACGGTTAAATTTCCATAATTAGATGTATCGGACAGAATCCTTAGTTCTCTGGAGCCCGCCATGGTATATTATTAGTTAAAACGCGTAAACCGACCGTAAATGGCCATCGTGCGCAGCGCCTCAAACCGGTCGTAACCGGCTGGCGGCGGTTTCCCCGAAACGGGCTTGCGTATTCAATTCAATAAAACTTTAATACCCATTTAAAAACGGAAAATTCCCCGGTTTTCCGCAGATATAAAATGCGGTTACTATATCTGCCGTGACTCGAATACGCACAAAGTTTATGCATATTCGGCAGAAAACCCCCAAAATACACGGTAATCCGCGAGGGGCACCTTCCTTGGCTTGGCCTTACTTACACGTCGAGTAAAAAAAATGCTTTCGGCGCTAAAAAAGACAAATATACTATTGACTTTTTTGCACTACACTATTATTTATTTTGAACAATTTGCCCCCCTGTACTGTTATTCGACACTACACTATTATTAAATTTTACCGATTTGCCACCCCATACTTTTATTTGGCCTAAACGTTTATTTGGCACTCAAGTCAAGAGTATGCTGCGCAGCTGGCTGATCAAAATGAAGTGATCAACGGTGAAAAAAGCTGCACTCATATCAATCAGCATTATATTCACACCCTTCTTTCTGTCCATGGAATGGAGGTTATCATGAATGCATAGGAGATGCCAGGATAATTTCCCTCTGTATACATGTTATCTAATTATATGCTAATTAATCAAGTTACATATAACATGTACTAGTATGCAAGTTCTTCTTATTCTTCAGGTGCGATGTCTGGTGATGTCACTGTCAGATGTTACTAATTTCTTGTTTCCAATCATCCAGTTTACACAATTTTATCATTGTAGTTGGCAGCAGCTGGTTGAAATTGCCACCGAGTGGTTTTTCAAGCCATTTGTTTTTAATAGTGACATGTATTTTAGCTAGCCATCCAGGGAAGGGGTTTTCCAATACCGTTATGTTCGGTATACCCTAGGTTACCAATAATAATATATATATTGGAGCGTAACTGGTTCTAAATTGTTTAATAATGATAATGTTGACAAAAAGTCTAAATTATCAGTAAAAATTATCGACTATTCTGCTTATGGGCAATTTTGTCAAATCGTCAACCTTACCATTGTTTTTTCAAATTTGGTTTATCTATATAATTAGGGTACCATTTTGAAGATAAACATTTGTATTAAAGGGAAATATGATCATTGCATGAATTACAAATATGTTACGTCAAAGATGGCGGTATAGAATATGTGACTTTTCTGATAAATTCAACTTTCTGAAAAATATACTTTTTCATCATTTCTTTTTGTTTCAGATTTTTTAATGTAGTAATGAGATAGAATGAAATAAATAGTAGTCCAAGTGTAAAATTTCATGTCTCTATGTTTTGTTCTGCATGATTATAGGAATCCTGGTTCCAGTTTGGGTCACTTCAGGCTTGTACGTCCATAACACACAAAAAATACTTTTTTATTGTAGTTTCCTAATTGCTTAATCAAAAAACAAAATTAGGCAAACTAAATTTTTAGTTCTGTTTACGCATAAGTACTTAGCTTTATTTTATTTATCATAGTTTATGAAACTTTCTTGTTCTTTCTCCTTATGATTTATCTTCATTATGGACATACACATTTTATGTACATCCATAATGCTGTATGTCCATAACACAATTCTAAAAAGTGCAAAGTTGATAGGGCTAGCAAGTTGTCAAATATTTGAACTACACTGGATCCATACCACATAAAACTAACTGTGTGGCTCTAAAGCCATTGTTTTCACTTACTGCTAGTTCCATCACAAGGGAAAATTACTACACCCAACACTGGAATTCAACATCAACTGGGACATCAGTAATGACATATCGAAGGACATGTGAAATACATCCTAACAAAGGCATTTGATTAACGAAGGGTATGTGAAATAGAGTGTGCCCCAACTCATAAGACAGTGTGTCTTCTTGTCACCTTAATCGAATCTGGTGCATTTGGGATAAAAAATAAAAGAAAGGTAGAAGGTAAACATTGGAAGACCCATAACAGTGCTTTACAAAAAACAATGAGGGGAAGAACATAAATACTTGAGTGCATGAACATCATTTTGTTCTCCGATAACATCAAAGTCAGTTTGCTAGAGTTTAGATAATATACTAGTTTTATTATTAAATATCAAGTTGCATGTCCTTACTTTTTTAATTAATGATTGACAATAAGTAGTACGGCATATGTCATGTCTCTGATTTTTATCAGCCCGGAACAAACCTACCATCCTAAGAAATACGTGAGTTGCTTCAAGAAGAAACAATGAGCATTGTCAAACCAGGAGAATACATGGGCATTTGACAAATCCATGCCATATCATCCATAATGGAACACGAGTGAAATCATTATACCCAGGAATGATTATGTAACATGTGACCCACCCACCCCCGGTCTTATCTTGCCTTGAAACATGCAGTTTGTGAACATTCTACGTATCATGTGGACTAGTGTGTCCATCAACACACAATCTAACTGGTGGCAGACAAACGTTTCGTTCCTCTCCTCCCTGCTGATGACGTACAAAAAAATCACACCAGCAGTGATAGAGTAAGAGCAGAGCGTAACACAACAAAAACAATCGGCCCGAATGGATGATGAACTAGATGAAGAGCAGGGTGCAACAAAGTGAGAACGGATGGACAGCGCGACGGAGTAAGAGCAGGGTGCAACAAAGTGAGAACGGATGGACAGCGCGACGGAGTAAGAGCAGGGTGTAACAAAGTGAGAACGGATGGACAGCGCGACGGAGTAAGAGCAGGGTGTAACAAAGTGAGAACGGATGGACAGCGCGACGGAGTAAGAGCAGGGTGTAACAAAGTGAGAACGGATGGACAGCGCGACGGAGTAAGAGCAGGGTGTAACAAAGTGAGAACGGATGGACAGCGCGACGGAGTAAGAGCAGGGTGCAACAAAGTGAGAATGGATGGACAGCGCGACGGAGTAAGAGCAGGGTGTAACAAAGTGAGAACGGATGGACAGCGCGACGGAGTAAGAGCAGGGTGTAACAAAGTGAGAATGGATGGACAGCGCGACGGAGTAAGAGCAGGGTGTAACAAAGTGAGAATGGATGGACAGCGCGACGGAGTAAGAGCAGGGTGCAACAAAGTGAGAATGGATGGACAGCGCGACGGAGTAAGAGCAGGGTGCAACAAAGTGAGAATGGATGGACAGCGCGACGGAGTAAGAGCAGGGTGCAACAAAGTGAGAACGGATGGACAGCGCGACGGAGTAAGAGCAGGGTGCAACAAAGTGAGAATGGATGGACTGCGCGACGGAGTAAGAGCAGGGTGTAACAAAGTGAGAACGGATGGACAGCGCGGAGTAAGAGCAGGGTGTAACAAAGTGAGAACGGATGGACAGCGCGACGGAGTAAGAGCAGGGTGCAACAAAGTGAGAACGGATGGACAGCGACGGAGTAAGAGCAGGGTGCAACAAAGTGAGAAGGGATGGACAGCGCGACGGAGTAAGAGCAGGGTGCAACAAAGTGAGAACGGATGGACAGCGCGACTGAGTAAGAGCAGGGTGCAACAAAGTGAGAACGGATGGACAGCGCGACGGAGTAAGAGCAGGGTGCAACAAAGTGAGAACGGATGGACAGCGCGACGGAGTAAGAGCAGGGTGTAACAAAGTGAGAACGGATGGACAGCGCGACGGAGTAAGAGCAGGGTGTAACAAAGTGAGAACGGATGGACAGCGCGACGGAGTAAGAGCAGGGTGCAACAAAGTGAGAACGGATGGACAGCGCGACGGAGTAAGAGCAGGGTGTAACAAAGTGAGAACGGATGGACAGCGCGACGGAGTAAGAGCAGGGTGTAACAAAGTGAGAACGGATGGACAGCGCGACGGAGTAAGAGCAGGGTGCAACAAAGTGAGAATGGATGGACAGCGCGACGGAGTAAGAGCAGGGTGCAACAAAGTGAGAATGGATGGACAGCGCGACGGAGTAAGAGCAGGGTGCAACAAAGTGAGAATGGATGGACAGCGCGACGGAGTAAGAGCAGGGTGCAACAAAGTGAGAATGGATGGACAGCGCGACGGAGTAAGAGCAGGGTGCAACAAAGTGAGAACGGATGGACAGCGCGACGGAGTAAGAGCAGGGTGCAACAAAGTGAGAATGGATGGACAGCGCGACGGAGTAAGAGCAGGGTGCAACAAAGTGAGAATGGATGGACAGCGCGACGGAGTAAGAGCAGGGTGCAACAAAGTTAGGGCAGATGGACGGTGAACTGGCGGAAGGGTAGGGTGCAACAAAGTGAGAATGGCTGGACGTCGTGACGGAGGAAGAGCAGGGTGCAACAAAGGGAGAGCAGGTGAATGGTGAACTGGAAGAAGGGCAGGGTGCAACAAAGGGAGAGCAGATGGATGGTGAACTAGAGGAAGAGTAGGGTGCAACAAAGGGAAAGCAGGTGGACATTGAATTGGAGGAAGAGCAGGGTGTAACAAAGGGAGAGCGGATGGACAGTGAACTGGAGGAAGAGCATACTGCAGGAACTGCTGTATGTGTTTTGTGTGTAACCAATCATAAATTTCCCCAAATATCATATAACACCTTGTCTTTGGGAGAAACTCTTTATATCACCACTTTATAAACTAACTTTACACATAACTGGTTACAGTTCTGTGTTGATTTGCAATACATGGAATCTTTTCAATATCCTGTGTCATGATATGAACTGTTTGACTTGAAAATTATTGATGGTAATTTAATAATAAAAATGTTACAGCCTATGACTATGTGTTATGAGTAAGGTTTTGAATTGGCAGTGGAATTGATTAGTAACGTTATATTATTTAACAATTTTGACAATATTAGGACACTTTACATTAGAAGTTTGATTTTCCCGAAATCCGACCTGACTATCTTGATATCTATAATCTGAAGCACGTACGAATTTCTCTGAAAGGTACGTCCGTAAGGCCGGAATCGCGGCGCTTAGCCTTATTTAGAACACTGTTTGTTTCTTATTAATATAGTTCTGTTTTTGGTACATTCGGCCGCCTTCGACGTTGGTTATGAAATAAAATCACTGAATGTAAATGTTTCGTTTCTGCGGCTGCGTCTATCGTCTGCTAAAACGTCAACGCCAGCGGCAACGCCGGGGTGTCAAGGCAATGAGCTGGCGTCACTATTTCCAAAATACTGCAAATATCGCCCAATAAAGATAATGTTTGAACTTACCAACTAAAACAGGAGACAGCCTTTTAGCCATGCCGTTGGAAAGGTCATAAATGTTAACTTGAACAGGAAACACATTTTGTTTGAATGTACAAATATTGCAAAAACATGATAACAAACGGTCAAAGCAAGACATTTTGTTAATTTGAATGTTGTAACCAAGGCTTCGTTCAATGAAAGTAATGCCATACCGTATTGAAACATTAAACGTGCATCGTACGCACTATAAATGTGTAATTTGCCAGCGTTAAAAGTTTACTGCCTTACAAAATCATAACAGAAGAAAGCGAAAAGGTCGCAAAGTACTAAAATGGCGAAATCTAGCGGGCACGTTCGAGCAAATAATATTATTAGTTTACACCAATTCGATAAGAGGAGCCACCAACAATAAGAATGTGTCATTCTTGACATCATAATTCCCTCCTCACACATTTTACTCCTATAAATTATTTTTTCGTGCTTTAATAGCGTGAAGTTTATGGTGTGTCCATTTGTGTTAATGCTAGTAGTGTGAATATATAAAACAATATTTTACAGAAATCTGATCAGGGCGGGATGTAAATGACAATTTCAATTGCAGATAATATTTGTTTTATGATATGGTTATAGGTGCCTCATCAGTTCGATTTTATTTGCTCGTTTCATTTTCAATGAATTTTGCGAAAGCGAAAATTCAATCCTACCTAGTTTGCACTACGACATGCTAGCTCGTTTGACCAACTTTTGTATGTAGTTTCTGTGAAATCATCAGACAAATTATTAAATTATTTAATTCTGCATGCAGCGTTTATTGAAGTGAAAATAGAAACGCTGAAAACTCACAAATTTCGTCCTTGGTGAAATGTCATAACTTTGTTATGTGATCGGCGAGAGGATGGAAGTCACGCCCATGATCAGCCTTGACCCCATAAAGTGTTTACCGTTTTGGATATCAACTATTTTTAGCTTTACCAGCTCTAACGACTAAAGTCAATTCTTTCGATTATTTGAACAAAAATACGCACTTTTTAATTAAACCGATTGTTATCAATGAAATTTGTCATATTATTTTTGTCATATAGATTTTAGTTCTAGATTTCAAATATGTCAAAAGCTATGCCATTTTACCAGTCTCTGACTCTGTTAGCCTAATTTGCATAACTGTACATGATTTTCAGAGAAGTTAAATAATTCAACTAACTGTTTGTATTATTTTATTGTGGCTGTTGTGTGTAATGCAGCAAGCGGATGTTGAGGAGCTCACCAATCAACATATATGTACCATTTTTTTTTGGAGAGAAGAAGAAATTAATTAATTAATAGAACAATGATAATTAATTAAAACATATATTATTTTGCCGCGTGCGTGCGTGCGTGCGTGCGCTACTATAATATGTACGCATACATTACATACAAGCATACATGAACGCACACACTCGCACGCAAGCATTTCATACGTGCAGTCTTAAAATGACAGCAACCCAGCGAGCGCATTATGTCGCCAAGGAGATGCGGTATATGCGGTTGGCAAACTTCAAAGGAAATGTGAGCGGTCACGTGACCAGAAAAAAACGTGAAAAAAACTGACCCAAGCACAACCGTCACAAACAATTTTTTTGACGCCAGTTACGGAAACAATCGAACGTCGGAGTTAGGAGGGTGGGTGTAGCCTGTTCCAAGCTCCAGCGGCACACTGGATATGGATGGATTCGTCACGAATATTAAGAAACAGTACCTTTATCGTTTATCGTTTGTGATACTGCATGCACATTGTTACTTTTCACAACGTTATAAGAAACTGCTAGCATACAAGTTCGATACATAATAAGTTTATTATATTAGCTTTATTTCGATATACCACATCGGCACGTTGTTAGGGGCGTCCGCAGGAATTTTTCCAGGGAGGGGCAAGAAAGAAGATATATATATATATATATATATATATATATATATATATATTAATAATAATATATAGATGTAAAGTAAACATACACTTTGAACTCACGAATGTACAGAACGTCCGAAAAAAATCCGGATCCAGCGGGGACTGTCGATAAGCCAATGGCTTCCTTGTCCACTTGCCACCCGGAACTTGAAGTTTTAGATGGCAATCTTGTTAAATCTTGTTAAATCTCAAAACTTAACTGAAGCGGGGGACCGAGACTAGTTGTTACAATTTTAAGCTAAAGTCACTTTTTGTGAAAAGTACATTATATGCATTATTTCTTTCAACGTATACATTATATGTATTATTCGCGTTAATAAAATGTACCATACCATTGATAATTAATATCCCGTATTGTAGTTAGGCAGATATGTAAAGTTTCCCAGGCGAGGTCGACTGTAACAACTAGCCCCGTACGCGGGGATAGTTGTTACAGCAAAGAACGCGTGGATCGCAAAGAAAGTGTCACTCGCACATGTTACTGTTATTACATTAATTGGATTATGCACACTTATACATCTTATACACAGTTTGCATAACAGTGTAGGTGTTCACATCTTCATATATTAAGCTTGTAATTTTTAGTTACCAAAAGGGTTTCCCGGATTCTTGCAACACAAACAACTGTGAATGAAATGTGAATTATTAAATGGAGTAAGAAATAGTGAATGACAATATACATATATATATATATATATATATATATATATATATATATATATATATATATATATATATATATATATATATATATATATATATATATATATATATATATATATATGATGCGACTTCTGCTTGATTGAATGATACACACACGTACGCACTCATGCACACGCGCACGAACATTCACATTTCAATTAGTCGTGCCAAATTGATTAATTGCTCAAATAGGGCTGTGTCATAAACATTTTACAAGATTTAACAAGATTGCTATCTAAGACAAAACACCCAGATATCAAGAGGACCATTTTTCGTCTATGTGTAACCCGCCTTTCTGAGATATTTGTTAATTTTCATTTACAGTACTGGTATGAACCAATACGATAGGCTTCACAAGTAAAATGCGATCACACGCCGTGGTTAAATAAATGTAATTCTTTCAGTCGTTGTCAGCACACAACTCGATGGCTGAGTCATCGGTGCGAGAGGCGCCCGAGCGTTGTTACATTTGTAACAACTTGCCCCAATACGATTGTAACAACTTGCCCCAAACACATTTTTTTGCAATTGAACGCACGTCGACGATAACAAATCCTTTTTTCAGTTTAGATTCTACTTGGCATAATCCCTTATACTATATAGGAGATTTATTTCAAGTTTCATTCACGAAACCTAATAAGTGGCTGCCTGAGATGATATTATGTGAGCATACCGAAAACAGGTTTTAGGTGGTTAAACGTTAATTTTTGTCCACACCTCGTTAATTTCGTCTTCTTAAATCCCGATTTATGGACAATGTGTCTGCTGGTGGGCTTCCAACCAACTATTCTCGATGATATCTCCATATGTGTGCTGTTTTCGTAAAACGCCTCTGTAAAAACCTGCCCCTGTGTATAACTAGCCCCGGTCTCCCCTAACTACCCGTAGAAAAATTGGCTGAGCGACGCGTCATGGAGACATCAACCATCCTATCCTCGGCCAAAGTCCTCAGCTCGGTCAAGTTCCCCTCGATCTGAGTGCACATGGGACAACAGGTTTGTGCAGTGGCGTTCTTTTCCAGGCTATATATTGGTTAGCAGATTCCAGTGCTCTCTGTGCAGGAGGAGAGTAACCTGGGGCAGCGCGGCCCCCATTAAACTATTCTAAAATGTCTTCAATGTGTTCACATTTCTCTTCACCACGGAGTAAAACGCCATTCTCACTAAGTTCGTGTGTGTTCGATATATATATATATATATATATATATATATATATATATATATATATATATATATATATATATATATATATATATATATATAATATTTATGTTCTGCATATGTCGTTTCTCTTCATCGTCTATAAAGTCCACGTCACCTGTGCGTATTCCATCTCCAATGAAATACCCATTACAGATACCGGGGGGGGGGGGGGGGTATTGAGCAGTATCCCAGCACTGATGACAGGGCTGCAGCGAGTGACAGGTACACAGCACTGGAGAGAGATCGTCTTCCTGCGGATAGCTAATCGAGGTTACAAACTCTATAGACTACTGTATTGACGCATACCTTCAGTATGATGTCTGTTAGAAGTAGTCTCACCAGTCGTATCTCATCGTTATTGCCAGCCAGGTGTAGTACGTCTACAATCGTTGAACGTGCGGTGGTGTCGAGGGCCCGAAACCTGTCAATGCCCAGGGAGACAGGGAGGCCCCCAGGAAAACTTTCAAAGTGTACACCATTAAACTATATTAACATGTCTTTAATGTGCTCATATTGTAGACAGATATGTTTCTTACCCATTGGAAAACTATTTTCAGCAAATTGACAACCTCGATGAGTTGCACTTGAAAAATATCAAAACGGCAGTCAGCGTGGGGCAAGACGGCCAATAGCTCCCTCCCCGTGGTTTTCGCTTATATGAACGAACCACTGCCTAAACGTAAACTGAATCCATGGAAATGGTTGATAGCCATATATTAGGCTATTACAGTTTTTAAATTTTAATTGCAGTTAATATACAATATATACCTAGCAATCCATACATAATATAATATTGGCTTAGTAATATTCGATCATAATTACAGCCCACATGCAGGGTCGAAATTAAGAAATTTAACCCACTCGCCAGGGGTACTAGTAGCCTTAATATGTGACTCATCCCCATGAAAAATCACTAGTCCCCATTTTTGGTGGGCATCGTCAAAATGCGACCTTTTTATGCAAATTCGTATGTTGGCCTGCAATGCTCCTTAAACATAAAATGAACAAATAAATATCAATTTCATAATTGACGATGCAACGTAATTATTTTATTCAATTAGTACTAAATCAGATCGTTGTCAACTGCTTGTCGTTTCTGTAGGTGTTGCCAATATGTACCCCTTTCATGTCATCCACACAAAGTCTGTATAATATTATGGTCTTGAGTGTCTGGCAATGGCATGTGCGTTCCTGAAAAGCTTATACATTTGGTAAAATGTCGCTTTTCCCAGTTGGTCCATCGTCTTGTCCGCCACACTTAACCCTGGCCTGGGTTGCTCTCTGCTTTCTCTCTTAATTGACTTAAAGGCCCATTTCATATGGCTTGCAGAACTATTGTGAGCTTTGATACTCTCCAATTTAAATACTGGGGAGCCGACGACAAAACTGCCTGCTTTCTCATACTTGCAGCAGCAGTACTTACAAAACATTCTCATGTTTAGTTCAGTCTCAGTGTTCTTCGCCGTCCCGACACTCTCCCCACCTTCAACGTTGACGACAGCGTCGTCGTCACGCCGGTCAGCGGCAACGCCAGCGTGAGTGGCAACGCCAGCACCAGCAGACGAACTTTTGTATTCGAGCCATGAGAATTGCTTTAGTCAGTGCGGCTGAAATTCTCGTTTCCTCTCACTCTAACTTTATCATCGGCGCTCAGTTTTTTTTGGGGGGTTGGATCCCTTTTATGAAATTCCACACGATTTCGAAAGGAAACGCAGAAGATCGACGGGTAAAAGTTAGTACTGTTCAGTGTACTATATTTGTACCCGTGTGCACGGATTTTCGACTACGTTGTAACGTGTAGTGGCTGCTAGTTTCCGAAATCGGATATATCGGGAACGAAGATTTAAAATTTTATTTTTCGATACAATGTGTTACATTTATGTATGCAGGCAGAACGTAAATTATACAACGTTAATGGTATGTTAAATTGATGAAACATAGTTCGTCATGTGTAATACATTTTATACATTATGACCATGTGCGTGCGGGATAAGACATAGGAACCGTCTTGTCCCGAATGCATGGGGACCGTCTTGCCCCACATGCACTATGTGTGTCTTGACACTATGTATACAAAACACAACACGTTATTGTCCATTTTATTATTGCGAACACATTATATCAGAACGCATAATAGTGCATATAAAAGTTAAAAAACACTCTGATTATCGGGGTGAGTATCCGATAGATTTTGGGACGTTCTGAGTTTTATATTTTGCGTACGTGCTGGGGAGGCCGTCTTACATCGACGGGCCGTTTTGCCCCAGGTTACTCTACCTTACCCAGCGGTGACAATGGGAGTGGGAGAGTGTTACATGAAGGCAGAGTTGATAATGTCGTGTGTGATTAATTCGGAAATAATGTCACTTGCATACTTGAATATTTAAAAAATACATTGCTAAACATCACCGAAGACAGAATCCCGTCCGTTTCTCAGATTTTTTCTCAACTTCTGCTATTTCGATTGGTGATTGCAGCTATATGGGGGTCCCCTGCAAAAGGAAGTAACGGTTCATCATCTGGACCTGTGAACAGTTTCTCGAACGCGCATTCTTTGATCACATCGGCCTTTCCCTGTTCAGTTCCTGCGACTTGCCCTTCAAAGGTGTGCGCAGCGAGTGGCGGTGCAGGACCGACCTTTGTCAGAGCTCGGGCCGCCATGGACATCTGACGACAGTTAGGCCTGTCGACTGTTAGATACCGATTTTAATTCGACGAATCGTTTCCTCGTGCTAGCTACATCATGCGTCTCAGTTAACAAAAGTGTCGTGAGGCGTCGTGGGGACATCGACTGTGGGTAATTTGTTGGTGGTATCTTAACAAAAGTGTCGTGAGGCGTCGTGGGGACATCGACTGTGGGTAATTTGTTGGTGGTATCTCCAGAAGTGCCAAGTAAAACTGAACAAAAAGCGGTAGATCTACCACTTTTCATGACGCGAGGGCGGTAAATGAATAAGTGATGCAGCGAGCCTATTGTCGCGGTCGCGAGGGGTGTACAAGAAAGGGGGTTCCCGCTCCTGGTGGAAGAATGTTTCAATTCTAGGGTATATTTACTTAACTATGGTACATCTGGTGCAATTTCTACGTGAAATAATGGTTTGGCAGAATATTTGGATTCGAAATGCGTAAATTAAAATGTTTAACCTTGAAACTGCGGTTGGCCGGGAGATTTTGGCTCGAAAGCGGTAGAGAGGTAGATTATGTAAACACCGAAGAAAAAGCGGTAGTTCTACTGCCAAAGCGCTAAACTCGTCTTCCCCGCCCTGAATTGTTAGCTGAACTTAAACTATTTCTGTCGTGCTCCTTATGTATAGATAGAAAAGCAAGTAGGTGTTTTTATTTGCTACCTTTTTTTACTCAGATTTGTTTGGATGATGTAATTTCAAATAGAGGTCCATTTAAGGCCCTTTGTAAGTTTTGTTAGCCTTATTAGCTTTGTGTTTGTATAGAAACCCAATATTTTGACCTTATGTGCAATTTATGATTTCCTTTTTCAATTGGTATTTTAGCAGGATTGTTTTCCTTTGCATGTCAGTATACTGATGAATCAAGCTACATGTTTTAAGTTCTTACACAGCGGTATTTGGTGACGTTGGCAACCATGGCCCTGCACACAATTGTGTCGTCTGTCGTCTGCCGCTGGATGCCACTGGTTGGCCTCTCAAGCCATTGGTCTATTCTCTTGGTAAAAAAATTTCTATTTTATTACTTGCCTTCCTTTAGCTTTGCGTCCTTCGATTATTCCTTCAATTACGTTTCTCCATCTTACAGTTTTTCATATAAACCGTAACTGTTTTCTTCTTATCATTGTTTCCACTAATAGTCTTTGCAGTTGTACAACCTTACTGTTTGTAATACGCTGTGTCCAAGATGTTTTGTGTTCTCTTGCTGAACCATAATCATGTTGCCGCTAATCTAGTCACATGTTTGCTACGGCTAGTGTTAACTCCTGTAAAGGCGTCACAAGAAATGCTATTTGTATCTTAGTGACTAGGATTGACATGTCGCTAAATCATATGATTCAGAACATTGCAATTAGCGACATGGCTCGCACGTCGAAATTGCGGATTCAGTGGATTGCATACTTGTATAATTTTTAAGTAGACTTTTATTTTGTTTTCTATTAATATAACACTTATTGTCTGAAATAAAACCGTATTATTGTTCTCCACACGGTAGTTTAATTTCAATATTTCACTCACAGTGTATACATAAGATAGTGCCTGGTTTGCATAGACATTCAGTGCACTCTCGCAATAAAGAACATATTGGGACTTGCTCAAACGGATACACATATATCCAGTGTGTATCTGTATCCATGTATGAAATAGTGCATGCCAGAATGGGTATTTCAAAGCTGTTTATTTTAAGCGGATATTCCTTACATCGGGAATCCCTACAGTGATAGTCTACTGTATCCCTATTTTTATGGGCGGCCAAGCTGTTCGAATGGGAACAGTTTATTCTATGCGACAAGTTTTTACGATAAAAAAACGGTCGGACTTTGTATCTTTAAGCTGTATATGTGCATAAACTGTAATACTTCTTTCTAGACCGCTATTCCCCCAGAGATCGAAGGCAACTTCTGTTAAACCCCACATGTAATTCGTCATAGTTGTCACTTTGCATCGATCCTATGCGAATACCTTAACAAACTGTCGTGTGTCTGCGGAAATTTAATTTTCTCCTGGTGATGTTAATCGCCAATGTGGCCAAAATGTGAGCGCACCTATGAAAATGACGTGTGCAATCACAAAGCGACAACACTGCAATTCACATGGGAACACATGCATAATTCATTTGTGTCTCAGCGTCGCTGGATGATGACGCAATCTTCACTAAGCTTCGCACGTGGATATGAGCCTTGAAGGAACTGCATAGCATACATTAGTACATCACTGGGTGCAGGTGGCTGAACTGAATTGTGAAATCAGACAGCTACATTTACTGTCTAAATGCTTACACTGGTACCAACACATTCACCTTTCAACTCCATCTGCTCTATTTTGCACAATACTAAATGTATTTTTAAATGATAAAAAATTATCACTTTCTAAGTTAACACTATGCGTATATTTAATTAAAATTAATATACCGTAATTATATATATATTAAAAGTAATGTACCGTATGTATATATATACACACACACCTGTATAATGTATCTTTATTTAATGTATATCTAAATATATAAAACAATATATAATTTTATAATTATATATATAGTATATATATATATTACATATATACACACACGTTGAATCTTTATTTTATGTATATTTAAATATATAACGCAATATAAAAATTTTAATTATTAATAATATATTTCACAACTTTAATGGCGATACAACAGTTATAATTATGATTTAAATTAAATGGAAATGAAACATAAAGGCATAATGTATATAATGTTCTGTGGAATAAATCATATACATTTCTTTCAATCACTACTAGACTTAAATGTGAAACAACATTATTTCATTTGGATTTTCAACTGGAAAAGGTCCTATATCTTCAAAGGATTGCAACTAGTGTTCCCTGATTTGTTAAATGGAATCTGTGCAGGGGAACGCAGATCATAATACAAGACACTAACTGCCTATATAAATGTCAGCGTGAATTACCAATCTGCAATTCTGTACAGGAGTTTAAGAGCAGCATTTCGCACAACATTTCTACACATGCTACATTAAATATAAAAGAACAAAGCTGCTGCTCAGACAGCAGCTGTTGGGTATTTCACAGCTGCGGAATGTTTTCTGGTGTTCACCAGATGCCAGGTATCTGTAATGGCTTCTGCAGTTGCTAATGTTAATCTAACATTCATGAACTCTCAAACCAAATACAGCCTGTATCCTTTATCGTTTACACATTTTATTTAATGTAATGACAACATTTTATTTGTGACCCAGCTGAATCCATGTAAGATAATGACATATTTTAATTACACCATTAGTTATGTAGATACATGCTGGCTATTAACAAACCCCTTATAGCTGTGGAGGTTTATATTATCATAAAGTAGCTGCTGTGATAATTCTGTCAGTGTTGTGGTGCAGCCCCCCCCCACCCAAAGACCTTATTGTGGTAAAGAAACCTGATTCACCAAGAAAATGTACAATACTAACATTAGCTAGATGGCTTTACTTTGTGAATTATGACATTCTTTTGACAATGTTTCAGTTCGTTTTACTTACTTTCCTGTTTACATAAACACTTTCTGACAGTATTTACTCATATGCAGTATTTTGTTAACTAAAACCAAATTGAAATAAATTAATATCAGACAGCAACATTTAGCATATTATGCATACAATATAATTCCTTAAAATGCTATGATGGCTTAAAAATGTTAAAGAGTGCCTACTGTCAACATTGCAATGCAGTTAAAAATACATTATAACACTTCCTTACTCCATGCCTAGTTAAGATAACAGTCCATTAACTGTATGTAATGTTTGTAGTGCCATCACATGAATTCATTTCAAGTCACAAAGAACTTCTGGTAACAACCAGCGAATGTACAGTGCAAAAAGCTGAGTATACAGCTAGAGTAAGAAAGACTCTGGTATAAGTCAATGAAAGCAACATGTGTCTCTTATACTGTTCGCACATTTTCCATACATTCCTGCGGATATGTTTCAATTTCATCAGAGTTCATAGTGGATGTAGGTGTGTTGCTCTCGTGGTCGAACGAGGCCTCAGCAACAACAGTCAGAGGCTCCTCAGCAGTGGAGGAAGAAGTCACGGAGGCTGTGTTATTTTCTTCGTCTTCCTCCAATTTCTCACAGATGCCATCCATGTAGGTAGAAGTTTCCTGCAACTTCGCCAATGTCTTTGCACTGCATTCTGGGATGTCAACAGGAACTGTGCCATGGAAGCGAGAGTAGTCAATCTCAAAATGGCCGTGGTGTCGTCTGTAGTTGACGAGTTTCTCGAAGCGATGTCCCCACAGTATTTCCTCCGGGACGTAGGAAGTGCGAGCTTGTGTTGTCATCCCGGTGCATTCTACGACACCCTCAAGAATGATGATCAGTTCAAACTGTTCTCGTCTGAGCTCCTCAGCCGACATGTCCCAGAAGGGACTCGACTCGTCGATTGGGTGCTCCACGATGATGGGCCACACAAGGAAGACACGGCTGTCTAACTCAACGTCGCCACCACCGTCAGAAATCTGCAATGGTTGTTGGCAGAGCGGCATCACCTCACCTTCCTGCGTTGTGCGCATCTTTACGAGAACCGCATGGACATGCGCTTCAACGATGTGCGACTTACGCATGTCACCGACTCGGAACAGTAGACATAACTGTCCATCTCGTCGACATACGACTGCATTCTTACTGAACATGAGTGTCTCGGCGCGTTTCTTTGGGCGTGACAGTTTTGCGAACACGAGCCCCGTCATGAGGGCCTGAATGATGACGCCGAAGCATGACTGCAGCATCATAGTGAGAATAGCCTGCGGACAGTATTGTGTCGTCTGGCGACCGCCGTACCCAATTGTGTGCTGTGTCTCAATGGAGAAGAGTAGTGCTGTTGTAAAGTCATGTACTTCCTCCACACATGGTTTCCAGTCGGCCACGCCATAGTTCTCAAGGTCTCCGTGTGTAAAGCAGATGAGCCACCAAACGAAGGCAAACACATGCCAACTGAGCATGAATGCCAGGATGAACACGAGCAAGTTCCAACGCCACTTGATGTCAACCAGCGTTGTGAATATGTCTGCCAGGTAGCGCTGGTGTCGCTTACTGATGTTCTCGTGCGATATGTTGTAGTCACCATTCTTGTGGACGATGCGTCGGCGCGTACGGCTTGACTGTCGTCGCTCCTTACTGCTGAGCTTTGAGGTGAGGTTGCGAGATGCCTCGCCCAACTTCGACGAGTACTCGGTGAATGTATCCCCAAAGCTGAAGGAGCCACGGCTGTGTACAGAAGTCGGTGACTTTGACTGCTGGTTCTTCATCAGTTCCAACTGCGAGGACGACTTGCAAGTTTGCAGTGGTAGCTTCAGCTTACTTACATCCATAGGCCTGCAAGACAAAAACTGATTAGCATCAACCTCCATACTACACATCGTAGCAACTGGGAAAAACACACACACAGTCAGCCCTCACATACACACCCACATGTAGGGCGTGGCCTACCTGTTAATTGGGGTGACAACTGCTCAGTCACAGTGTAATTACTCAATTGCTTCTCTCAACACCAACAAATCAGTGAGGCAATTGGGAACCCAAAGCAACTAAGTCCTGAAATAAACTGCAACCCATGTCATTCAATTCAGAAACGAGAAACTGTGCAAACCAAATTAAACTGACAGAACTGTGTAGATGGCCTAATTGTGGACACACAACATGAAATCTGGTAACATCACAGCCAGTGAGCTTTTGTCTAGCAATTTGTTGTCCAGTTATTATCTGGTGGACATCATTACCCTCTTGCTGCGTATTTGTCCTCTCCTACAAAGAAACCCTAGATACCTCTTGCAGCATGCATGTGTATTATTAGTCTCTCTCAGCAGCAACCACTCGCAAAGGTTTCTATTTGTAGGGCTGATGACAATAGCATCAACCCATTAATGTGCATCTGAAGTACAAAAAGTAAGTCAAATACAAAATAATAATTAGGCAACATAGATGGTTCTACAATCTGTAAACATCTTGAACTGGTTCATCTCTAATTAACAGCTAATTTAGGGATATGATCACCATTTTGTTTTTATTCTTTTCAAGGTAAACCCCAAAATAAGAACTGATACCCAAAAAATATAACAAAGTCAGGTTATGCATATATTTTTAATAACTTTTACCTGCTTGCCTCCCCAGCTGTGGCTGAATCTTGCCTTCAATGATAGTGAAACACTAGTCAATGTTACATATATAATAACACACATAATATTCATTCCTGATCAGCAAGGTCCTATCTCCCAAAATTGCTAAACTGGTTATCACTAGCTACCACTGCTCTGGTTATTAATATAAGCAACAGGAAGTTAGTGAGCTACGATTACCATGACAACAGAGCAATTAGCGTCTTCTGTTAAGTAATTGCATACTTATATTGTCACTATTAATCTGTCTAATAGTTGGGTGTTGTTTCACGTAGGAGCAGTATGCACTCACCTTTAGATACATACAAGTCTATTGTTTTGACAACAGAAAAAAATGAATGGATTGTGTTAAACCAGTGCACGAGGTCAGAATATTCTCTTATATCTGCATGATTATTTTTTTATGCAAACCTGAAATGGTGCATTAATTCTTATTAATTTTCAGCACACTAATTTCCAGCAAGTAAAACAAACTTACGAAAGAGGGATACCAGGTAATATTTTAATATTGTTTCATAATAAATGCACATCCAAATCTGTACTTGCCAAAATTATCATAGTGACTACCTTCGTACTACTTTACTACCGACATGATAGGATATTATCTCAAACCAAACATAGGAAACACAAATATCTACACAATGACTTAGACATGTATATAAAAACCGTGTAGATACCCAGACAGCAGAAGATCACTGCACATCAGAACAAATACTACAACCGACCATTTGCATGCCACGACAGCCTTCACTAGGTCACACCACGAGATTCTTTCTGGAAATACCTGGAAACTGGAGAGGAACCAACATCATCTGAGCTGCAATAGGCCGTGGAAGAATCCCACCGATTAGTAGACAACTTAATTTGAGCGCCCGGCTGTGTGGGTCAGCCATCTGCGACAGACTCCATTTAAGGCTGCCATGGCTCTATCCAATGAATGACACAGTGAAGCTGAGTGAAGGTGCCTGTTGGTACCTAGCATTGCCACAATAGGATTAGCAGTGCTGTGACATCATCAAGCTAACGCACTCGCATGAATATAGAGTCCACATGTGTGCATGCACAGTTGGTTTAATTCAGGCCTTAGCAAGCAAGCAATATATATATATATATATATATATATATATATATATATATATATATAACACCATGGACACACCTGTTCAAGTTGGCTCTAAGCCCACATGTGACCGACAGCATGTCCTTTAGCTCACAGCCCTTAATCAAACATCCAGGATGGGCTATATTGATTCTTCATATAATCATATCTGACAGTAGACAGGTGCTGCACTAAATGAAGACATAGCACAACTTTGTTAGGTGATTCCACTTAGGGAATGATGCCATCACAACATCAGACTGAACACTGACTGCTTTCTGGGTGGCTTCCACGGACTGTCACAAGAATGAACAAGACTGCCATCTAAAACAATAACTCCCTAATGCAATGCGAACTAGCTCAAGAGATGGCAATAGTATGGCATATTGAAGTGTCCAATAGCTTTATTAATTTAACTAACAGTATGTCTTGATGGCAACTGACTAGCAGTGAGTCTTGGAGTGGGGGTAATTGCCTAGCAGTGGTAATTGCTCAAGTACTGCTTCAATACACTGTAATTCAACAAATAATACCAGAGAAGGATTAGGTTTCCTGGGCTAAAGACCACCAGTGGGGTGGGGACCAAGCAGGTGTCAAAGGGTGGCATGATAGGGTGGATCTGCACCAATTAGTCCCCTTCTGGTGGCATGTTGACAATGAAGCCAGTGACATATCTTGTCCTATTCACTTCACCTATGTGCATTGATCCAATCTCTCCTTTTCAAATAACAGCTCAATCAATTTGATTACATATCTGTTCAAACTCCCTCCTCAGTTCATTTAACCCACTGTTCAAATCTGTAGTGTGTGGATAGTGGGCAGATGGTTTAATAAAACCATAAAAACAACTGACTTTGACTGTTAGATCAGCCAACTTATGAAAATGTAAATACAGCATTACACAGTAATATAGAGAGCTGGTGGGGGGCAGCCGTGGCCTAGTGGTTAAGGTGTTGGACTCTGAATTTGAGGGTTGCGAGTTCAAGACCCACACTGGGCACGGTTCGTTTTCGAAGCTTAGGCAATTTCGTTTACCCTACTTTGCCTCAGTCTACTCAGCTGCAAATGAGTACAAACACTGTTTGGAAGGTACCTGCGATGGACTAGTGTCCCGTCCAGGAGAGTCAGTATAACTGCACTCTAAGTTGCTTCGCACTACAGAAACCAGGTTTAAGCACTGGCCATATAAGCCTTCATGGCTTCCTAAGGCGTAATGCCTGGGGGAGGACTTTACCTTTACTTTTTTTACCATAGAGAGCTGGACCAAAAAAGAATGTATGATTTTACCAAAACTAAAAAAACATATTTGTACAAGAGCTCACATGTCATACTGGATGTTATATATGACAATTTTTTTGGTGCAAAATGAATCTGTTCGAAATGGAAAAAAATCCAATCGAGGAGGAACCCTTCGGTAATGGCACACTGGCAGACCTGCTTTTTGTTGCTTCAGGATAACATCACAATAATGAGCTCTGACTACTCCTGCCTGTTATATAAATATTAAACTACAAAAACATCATGATCTCATTGACTGCGGGGCTAGCCTAGTAATGCACTGGCCTAGCATGGGCATTATAACATTTCATTCATGGCAGCCATGCAACATTTATTGAACATACTGCTACTTCCTGCACAGGTGTTTCTAACTAGTGGGCAGACCACAAGTAGAAAAAGTAACCTCACACATCATATGTGCCATTCCCACTGGCAAATTATGGTTCTGTGGTGTGATGTGAACCTGGGGAGCCCAGCACACAGGGTTCACATCACAGACTGACCCAACACAATTAATACAAATTAGGTACACACTGCTGATTCAATTAGCATCTGGCGTATTGGTAGGAAGTTTGTACGTGGTGTTAAGGTATGTAAAAGTTCCCATTCATAAGAGTGCAGTAATTAAATTTAACAGGATATCTGGACAATTCTTACCGGTAGTCCTTTAAATTTCAGAAACATATCTGTGCCCAACATCTAGAAAATATATTTGCTCATGTTAATTTTGTTCTGAAATGCATGTAATGCAAAAAATGCTGGGAAATCTTGGAAAATAAAAAATCTAGCTGCAACAATAAAGAATAAATATTTATATATAATGTAATATTTCAGAATACATTTAAGCTAAACCCGTGTGTTAAACTTAACCAGTGCTGGACTAAAAAAAACTGGTGGTTTCCATCTACAAGGTTATTCACATTTGAATCTAAAACAACAAGGGTATGTCTGTTTGTCTATGAATTATATATATACCACAACAATTATAGTGACATTCTATATACTGCTGTAAAAACAAGTGACATGATTATGATAGGATGAAGCCATTATTAAAATGACTGGAATTAATAACTTAGTTAAAAGTTTAGCTATGTTAAAATAGTTTTTAATTTACTCTTAAAAAAACTAACATCTGTAATTTTACGTAGGTTGTGGGGTAAATTTAGGTGTTACGACTGTGATTGTGTGGGGATCTTCCAGGCCCAGGGCATTCTGTATGTCCTTGGCACATGAACCTGAAGAGTAAATACATCACAGGACGTAAGTCCACATTGCATATTTCTGATATTGAACATTTCTGTCAAATACTGGTAATATGACGATGTAGTGCATTAAATGTCAACAAGCAGCTGGCAACTGGCAGCCAACGGAGTGTTTGATTGTCAGAATTATATTATTACACTTGCCAACTCTACACAAAATGGGGTTTAAATTCGCACCATCTGTAGCTTCTTGATTAGTATTTAGGTATTAAGCCAGTCATCAGAGCACTAAGCCAGTCGGCAGAGCACTAAGCCAGTCATCAGAGCACTAAGCCAGTCGTCAGAGCATTACAATGATCAATATGACAATGGACCAGAGCATGAATCAGTTGCTCTGAACTTTGGCCATCAAGATACTTCCTCATGTTGTATGGTTGTGCATAAGCTGCCCAACATTTGCATGACTTGATGTGTTGTTCAGCACACATGTGCTTATCAAATACGCAATCAAATTATGCACACAATCTAATGCCTGAAGTACACTGTCACTGAAGTTAATTGATGCTATGGTGAATGCATTTTGCTAGTTGTTGTGGGATACTTATCAAGATATAACAATTAGTCTTGGAATCTTTCATTTTCAGTTTCATGCTCATCATCCAGCTTCTGAAGCAACTAATACACTGCTCCATGGACCCGAGTTGGTCATTATTCATAGAATCCAGGTGAACCATAAAACATTTGATGACCATCATCATAAGCTTGCCCGTTTGTAGTACTGATAGACAACACAGAAAACAGGGACTAGAATACTCTATGAATTCAATTTGAACGAGAGATTATCCTTGATTATACAAAATACAAGTATCGTAGGAGCCACCCATATTCTTAATGGAAATGTTTCTACTAAACCTTTTCTTAGTGTATACAAAAATTTTTGTTTTAGCTTAGTCCCCATTTAACATAAATAATATTTCACAGAAAAATGCTAAATCATGCATACATAGATGACAAGTAATAACAACACACAAACACATAATCAATGGGAGAAGTGACTCATATTAAGACGTTGTTGCTCACTTAGAAGCAGTAACAATTAACATTAACATTAACAATAAGTTTAACAATTCCATTACCCATAATATTTCTCAACAGACTCTGAGATATTAGTTAAACTAAATTAATGCATAACAGGTACTTCAGTATGTATTTTATCCACCAAAACCAAATTGATGAAATAAAAACTTCAATATTCAAACCCACCATGTTCACTTTCATACTGTCCTCATAGCTCTGCTTGGTGGTGAGTTGATGTCAATCATCCATGCTTCAACAGATTCCAAACAGGAAATACTAGGAATGAGAAATGGGGAGCCACACCTGTTGAAGCACTCAGGCAGACCAAGTGGGCCATGGTCCAATAGCCAAGTTCTTACACATTTAGACTGTAACCTCAAGATGCAAATGTCAACTTTATTTCAAAGCAGGTGGTAGACCAAATTGATTAACGATCAGGTTAACGAAGGGGGGGGCAATCAAGAACTAGCAGCAGGCATAGCCGGAATATGCCTTGTTACTCTTTTGGAATGCAGGTTACTTAGAACTGGTTGATTCTAGATGACTCTAGAAGATTCAGCTGCTTCATGTCCCGTTCACTGTAGGGAGGGTTAATTTTAACTTATTCACATTAAATTGTGTTTTTTTGTTAATAAAAATTTTTTTTGCTAACATATCTAGGTAGATTCCCTTTCATTTTCAATCTAATTAAAATTTATATTCTTATTAAAGCACCAGAAATTAAAATGAACACAATAATGAACAGGCATTGGATATTTGCAGATATAACAGTAGACAAGCTTCTCCGCCCAGAACAAGCAGGCTTCAGAAAAGGGAGAGGAACAACTGAACAAAATTTAACTTTGCGGAACATTCTAGAGCAATGCAATGAATGGCAGAGAAAAATCTGTCAACTTTGTAGATTTTGAAAAAGCATTTGACAGTGTGCAGAGGAAAATCCTGAGGCACTATGGAATTCCAGAAAAGCTGGGGAAACTCACCCAGAACTTCTCCTGTAGTGTTGGAAACTCAACGACCAAATTCACTATGGAATCTGACGTCCAACAAGGATGTGTCATGTCATCGTTTCTATTCACCCTAGCCATCGACCGGGCAACAAAAAACATGATCAACCAACAGCGGACTGGCATCAGATGGAACCTTTGCTCTTTACTCGAAGATTGAATACATGCAGATGACCTTGCTCTGCCTTCTCACACTCAAGACCAGGTACAGAGGAAAACATGCAACCTAGAGCAAGCTAGAGCAACCTAGAGCTACAAGCCAGTTCCATTGGTCTCTCAGTCAATGCAAAAAAGACATAAGTATTAACAAACAGGAACCTGATACAACAACCTATTGTGATCAACAATCATGGACTCGAATACATCAATAAGTTCACTTACCTGGGCAGCATCATCAGTCTCCAAGGAGGTGAAGAAGAAGACATCAAAACACGACTGTGAAAAGCCATGTCAGCATTTACAAATCTACAGCTGCTCTGGAGATCCTCAGCATACTCCCAAAAGACCAAACTCAGAATCTACCAGAGCAATGTCCTCTCTGTGCTCCTCTACGGTTCAGAGTGCCGGCGCATGACACAACAAGACACCAATAGACTTTCCAGCTTCCACAACACCTGCTTAAGGAAGATACCGAAAGTGTACTGGCCTGAGACCATCTCCAACACCAGACTCCACCAAGCAACAAAACAACAATACATCTGCCTCATCCTGAAAAAAGAGAAGGTGGACATGGCTTGGTCATGTCTATAGGATGAACAACGACCTGCCAGCAAAAACAACGCTAACCTGGACGCCAGAATGAAACAGAGAGGCATGCCGAAAAAAACGTGGAGACAAACAATGGAACTGAAGAACTGAAGGCTGTTGGGTTGACACGAGGCACAGCAGCAAGGAGAACCCAAGACAGAGGGGTCTGGCGAGATCTTGTGTGAGCTTTATGCGCCACACGGCATGAAGAGGATAAGTAATTGATATTTAAAGTGAATAAAAATGTGTACGTAAATATAATGAAGACATGAAAAGAAAAAGAAGTGTACTGTTATAGGTATAAGAATTCAATTACTTTAAAACAGCAATAGCTTCCATTATCTATCTTCTATCCAAGCATATGAAATTACACTGATAAGTGAAGCAGATAGTGTGGAAGCAATTTGGTGTAACATAGTTACCAGGAACTCAACATTAACAATAGGAGTAGTTTATCGTAGTCCTAACATAGGACAAGAGGAAGATGTAAAATTACAAAAGGCGATAAGGGAGGTGAGCAAGGGAGAATGTGTTATAATGGGTGATTTTAACCATGGCCATATACAATGGGAATCATTAGAGAGTGCTGGAGGTGACGACCATCAGTTTCTACTTCTAACACAGGATTGTTTCCTTACTCAACATGTCTTGGAACCAACCAGAGGTGGGAATGTGTTAGATTTAATTTTGTCTTATCAAAATGAATTGGTTGACAATGTTAAAGTACACGAACCTTTGGGTTCAAGTGACCATAACCAAATCCATTTTAATATAAAAGTAAAAACAGGGAATACATATAAAAAAACAATGGAGGAGGAACTTCAACAAAGGCAGATATAAAGTGATGAGAACATATCTAGCAAATATAGATTGGAATAATTTGCTGAAGAACAAGACAGCAACAGAATGCTGGACTTGTTTAAAATATGACATTGAGGGCATTATTGAGAAATTTATTCCATTAAGAAAACAAGGGAAAAGATCCAGGAAAAAACACCTGTCAAAAGAAGCTATTAGAAAAATTGCTCACAAACAGATGCTGTGGAAGGTCTATAAACACACTGGAAATGTAGAAGACTACACCAACTACAAAGAGGCACTTAACCTAGCTACTACTGAAATTAGAAAATCTAAAAGAACCTTTGAACAAAAATTGGCAGGTAATATAAAAAATGACAGCAAGAGTTTCTATGCTTATGTAAGGAGTAAACACAAAGTTTGAGATAAGGTCGGACCACTGGAAAGCAACAGTGAAAACATAATTTCAGATGGGTTCCAAATGGCAGAGGTCCTGAATGAGTATTTCAGCTCAGTTTTTACCACAGAAGATATCAGCTCACTTCTAGTTCCATTGACTAAATTTGAGGGCAATACATCAGAATATTTAGGGCAGTTATTTGTAACTCCTGAAATGATAGCAAAGAAAATTAAGAAGATGAAAGATGATAAATCACCTGGAGTTGATGGGATACCACCAAAACTGCTAAAGGAAATTGTTGATCAAATTAGTACACCACTTGCAAACTTATTTAACTTGTCACTAGAAGAAGGAATAGTTCCTTCAGAATGGAAAGAAGCAAAGATTACGCCGCTGTTTAAGAAGGGATCGAGGAAGAAGCCAGAAAATTACAGACCAGTGAGTTTAACATCAGTTGTATGTAAATTACTTGAAACATTAATTAGAGACCACATGGTGAAATTCCTCATAAAACATAAATTAATAAATACAGCTCAACATGGATTCCTAAAAGCAAGGTCATGTCTAACCAATCTCTTATGTTTTTTAGAAGAAATTACAAAGTGGGTAGATCACGGGTCACCAGTGGATGTTGTCTACTTAGATTTTCAGAAAGCTTTCGATAAAGTGCCACATCAAAGATTGTTACTTAAACTAAAAGCCCATGGTATAGGCAATGATGTAATCAACTGGATAGAAAAGTGGCTTACACACAGAAGACAGAGAGTAATAGTAGATGGTAAGATTTCAAACTGGAAATCTGTTTTGAGTGGGGTACCACAGGGATCAGTGTTAGGCCCTATACTGTTTTTAATATATATAAATGATTTGGAGGATGACATAACTAGCAAAGTACTCAAATTTGCAGATGACACAAAAGTATTCAGAAAGGTTACTAATGATATAGATAAACAAAGTTTACAGGATGATCTAGAAAAATTTGTTAAATGGTCAGAAAAATGGCAAATGTTATTCAATTTTGGGAAGTGTAAATGTATACACATAGGACATGGAAATATGGACGAGGAATATAAAATGGGGGATGCTGTACTAGGTAGAACCACACAAGAAAAGGATTTAGGAGTAACATTTAATGCTGACATGAAAGTTTCAGAGCAATGTGGGATTGCTGCTTCGAAAGGAAATCAAATTCTAGGGCTAATTAGGAGAACTATCACGTATAAGGAGAAACATCTAATTGTACCCCTGTACAAAGCAATAGTTAGACCACATTTGGAATATTGTATTCAAGCATGGAGGCCATATCGTAAAAAAGACATAGATAAGCTAGAAAGAATACAACGAAGAGCAACTAAGATGATTCCAGAATTAAGAGACCTTAGTTACGAAAGTCGCTTATTACAATGTGGTTTGACAACACTAGAGACCAGGAGACTAAGAGGAGACCAAATAGAAGTGTTTAAAATAGTGAACGGTTATGAGGATGTTGATAGGAATATGTTCTTCAAACTTAAAGAAGGCAGTAGAACCAGAGGACACAAAGCAGCATTAGTTAAGGAGCAGTGTAGGTTGGACATGAGAAAGTACTCTTTCTCACAGAGGGTGATAAATGAATGGAACAAACTGCCAAACGATTGTGTTAATGCTAGTAGTGTGAATATGTTTAAAAATAGAATTGACAGATATCTGATAAGGGCAGGTTACACATAGATGAGAAAATTGTTGGACTCTCGATAAGCCAATGGCTTCCTTGTCCACATGCCATCTGGAACTTGTTGTTCGAGATGGCAATCTTGTTAAATCTTGTTAAATTATTTTATCGTATATACACATTGTGTTTTCCCCTCTTAAATGCATAAAGTTGCAATATTGAAAGATTACATTGTCAGCATATGTATTCCACAACTGCACTATGCACAGGCACATCACCAGATGAAGTCTGTAATTTTTCCTGTGAGATAACAGTGACTGCAGTGAGACCACAGCCTATAAATAGGATAATGATTAAGGATTCCTGCTATTGTCTCATAAGCCTCTTTAGAATCCAGGGAGCTATTATTACATTCAGCACCTGAGAACATTGCCACTACATCCCTGCACATTTAATTGCTTTGCATTTGGGTAGCGACAATCAAACACTTGTGTTTCATGCAGTAGTGATCAACTTATGGTCATTCTTACAAGCTCTATTAGTCAGTATTTATGGTCTTTATTTTTAGTATTTTAGGCAACTGTAAACACTCCTGAATGGGCTCTTGCTGTGGGTATGAGTGTATAAATAAAGTTGACTGTTATTACTATTAACCACTTTGCAGGAGAGCATGACTGAATGAGGAATACAATCTGATTGGTATCAAGTTTTATTACCAACATGAATATTTACAATAATGCACTCAGATATATGAGCCACATGATTATACCTGTTTATTTAAACATGATGAAGAAATGAAGTTTTCATTCGTTGCCTGACGAATAATACAAATTGTGTATATTTGAGAATAATCAAGTAGTTGAACCCATGTTCTTCTTGTCTTAACTCAGTTCAATCAGACATGTATGAATGCACACCCCAACTGAACCACTAACAATCGCAATCATCAAACTGCATTTGATATATTTCAGCCATTGCTCATATGAATATCACTAATCTAGGAGGATCAAGAAATATAGGACTTAATATACACACAACGGGAAACTGAAATGTCTTGTATGTTTGAAATTGTACCACTGTGCATATTTTTGGATAACATTACATTCTTACATTCTCTGTTTACAAGGTTGGCTAATATTTTTAACACCAGACGTGCAGCAATTTTTGGGGATACCAGCAGAGTGACTTCAAATCTATCTCAGTACTTCAACAGTTTCAAACAGCACCATAAAATCAGTAGCTAATATTAGTAACAACTCAATCCGAATTCTGATGTCAACAGAAACATAACATTTTAGAAAATGGAAACTGAAAGCTTTAACTGAATATCACTAAACTTGAAGAAAAGTGGAATATTATTTTATGGCATCAGACCATTTGCGTTTTCTTATGACAAATGTTAAATGCAGTTTGTACCGGCATAGAAATGTCATTCATTTATGAGCTAATTGTGATGAAGACCGTTTACTGCATGAAGTCATATAATAGATATGCCAGGCTTTACTAGTAATCACAGGGAGCCTCGCATACATCAACAACCAGATCAAGACAACCATAAATTTTCCATTTTGTGAACAGGCTCACGTACATTGACTCGCAGCCCAACAATTCTGTGAATTACGTGTTAGTAAATATAGCATGAGAAATGGACGGAATACAAAATGAGACTTCACTTGTCTCGTCGATGGCATACTTAACAGCAAAGCTTCACTGATGTTTTTGAGGACAATGGAATACCATTAGGCTAAATTCAACTGTCAGACAGGATATTTTTAATAGAAGCTTTTAGGAACCGCTATGATACTGTGAAACACAGAAAAATATGCATATACAAGAGAAATATGCAGAGAAATATGCCTACGCAATAGTTCTAACAAATGATTATGCCATATTTGTGCCTATGTTGCATACGTTATCTATACTCTGCCTGTACAAGGGCTGACTGATATTTAATTAACAGGAAACAAAAACTTAGCAGAAAATTGACTTGCGAAAGTGCATTCATTCTATATATAAAAAAACAGCCACAGAAAGCCTAAGCATGTGTCTTCCATGATAAACTAAATTTATCAAAAGAAGCCAATAAGATCTATAGTGCAGTCTAGTGCACAAAGAACAAGAATAAGCCAGAATCAGACAGAAATGGATGCAATAAATAACAAGGGACTGTTTTGCATGGTGAAAGAAGAAACATAATTAATGGGTGTTTTCAGGAAGTACAACCACAAGAGGTTAATTACTTTTGAAACTGGCAATGGAATGAAAAATAGACAGAGATCAGAATGGATTTACAAGACATTGGACAAATTGAAAGGACAACACAGAGAGAAATTAAAGTTCAGGTGAACGATGAAGAATAGTGAGAAATTGATAGAAGGCAAATTCAAAGTTTTTGAAGACTTGCAGCTACACATGAATAACCAGATGATTCAGTTGTTGATAGATACTCTTGTACTGTTCATCCCTCTCCCAGTCATTCCATCAGACTCTCCTGTGTACCCTTTGACACATCCTTTATTAAATACCACTCAACTCCTTTGCAAGTGTCAGAACTTGGTTGTTGTGTAATAGTCGGCCAACCGCTAGTGTTTCTAAGAAATCTTCTGAGACACAGTTTTAAGTAACAGAAAAGGTCAAAAACATGCATCTTCACCAAATATATTCAGATCATGTCAAAATTCATTGTGGACCACACGTAAATAGCCAGGAAGGAATGGTGGCATTCCACACAGGTCACTTCCTTGCAAGCATTCATTCGTGAAATTCCACATTGCTTTTTTGGTATTTGGACTGATGAGTTGTACACAGCACGAACTGGAGGCCAGTATTGTGCAGTACATCTTGGTGGGCTGCTCCAACATATTCCCCATCGCATGCCCAAACATCAACACTGAGGAACCACACACAAATGTGGCCTGTGGCCTGTGACCTGTACCGGAAAACTCTGATTTCTGCAAAGCATCTGGTTGTACCAAATTACTACTAAAAAGAAGCCACATCCAATTAACGTTCTGCTCATGTTGAAGCCAGTAGCTAGTAGGGGTTTTGTCCTACCCCCTCTGAAAAGGTGAGAGCTTTTGTCCACAGGGCCTATGTCCTGCACTCCATGATCAGTGGCCTGAGATGAGAGTACAGCTGTATATGTAACAGTGGTCTGGGCTGTAGTGGGATGGAAATAAGGAGTACTAAGGTATTAATCTGACTGTACATTCCATAAGACATCACCCAAATCATGCACATATTGCAAGTATGCAATCAGCCCATTTTGTATTCACATGTCAACAATGTTCATCTAAAACTAATGCGTCATCTATGCTAATAATTATGTGTAAATGTGGTAATTAGGTCTTTAACTTTTTATTATATATATATTCTTTAAGAAATATTGTTTTTGCAATTTTTTTCAGTCCAAGTAGCGCCATGTTGCATCAGCATCTTTTGCAGTAAGAGGTGTAAATAATTTAGGCCAATTTAGTTCATCACAACCATAGGCGCTACATATCTGGATTACTTTTTGCTGGCTGACCCATTTTTGTATTAAAGAAAATCTGTAAACCAATTAATAAAAAATAAAAGGCCTTATCTAGGCATTTTAACAGCTGTATTTTTATATTCTGAATACCCAAAGTAAGACGTCTTTATATTGACAATTCAATAAAATGACTGAAACAACAATACAATCCACTCCACAAATTCAATTACAATAAAAAATAATGGCACTTGTTCAAATAACTACTGTGAAATAATATATTCATCCAAATTTTATTATACTCTACTTTTTAAACAAAGTTAATTTTGGAAAATCATTAATTTGCAGTATTGAAATATTGGTGAGGGAGCTTGGTATTGGGCGTAACAATAGAAGTGGGTTCATAAACAAACAAAGTAAGTTTGGGTAGGAGCAGCTATTGTAGGGGCCTCAATCATAGTTTGTGACACATATTGGAAAGTTAACTTTAACATAAGACAAAGTTGTATATGGTAGCGCCAGTTGCATGACAACAATTCAAGACCTCCATGTGATTTTCACACAACTATGTAATGAAAAGTAGATTGTTAACACACAACATTGTTAGAACTATTGTACAGGAGTAACAAGACATTCAGCCCATAGGACTCAGCTGGTTGAACCTGTCCAGACAGACCTTTCCAGATTGGTGCGTCTGGGTCCAGACGGCACCCGTCCAAAGAAGAAGGCTAACATTGCAATAGCATGCAGGTGTTTCTCCAATAAGAGTACCTGTATATCACATAACTGCTCTGTCAGTGTCATAAATAGTGATCTAAATCCCACATATATTCCCAAAAAAAGAATTACATTTTGGACGCAAATTTATAGGAAATAATGGAATTCAAACGCAAAAATATAGGAATATTTTAACAAAACATAGCATCTACTAACTCGAGGTAACACAAATTAGCAACTGTTGATTTTTACATAATACAATACATAAATAAAAAAAAAAATTATGATGATAAGATAAATATATATATATATGTATGTATGTATGTATGTATATAACATTTAGACAATTGAATCATAGTGCTATATACAAAAAAAAGCATAAAAAAACTACACC
The DNA here is from genome assembly GCA_033239005.1 of Lamellibrachia satsuma. NCBI lineage: Eukaryota > Metazoa > Annelida > Polychaeta > Sabellida > Siboglinidae > Lamellibrachia > Lamellibrachia satsuma. Next base: position 9,767,757 of record BSQZ01000023.1, read on the forward strand.
ATTCAAAGGTGGTCATCGACATGTAGATTTCTACTAAAAAAATTATTTGTAATGATGAATCGCAAGAAACCTCCAAATCTCCAAAAGGAAAACATATGCATTTTTTAAACATAGGAATTGCAATTAAAATATAGGAAAAATTGGAAAATATAGACATGCTGGGTACCCTGGAATTTTGCTGAATTGTTCTTTTCAATTTGGTTAAAAAATGTTTCACACATTAAACATTTTTATGGATCTGATGGTGATGGATTAACTAACAAATATGAGAACTTGCTAAGTTTAATTCATCATTCGAAATATTTTTTATTTGCACTAAAATAAGGTTTAATCCAATAATCTCTTTCCTTTATATATTACACCAATCATCATAAACTGATATCATCTTAAACAAACACAAAACAGAGACAACAAACTAAGACAGAACATGTACCATGCTTGATTTGAAGCTGTACAACAGATTCCACAGCTACGTAACAAAATACACCAAATTATATCGCCAGGTTAGAGAAACTCGGGACAGGTTTCAACCGAACAAAAAGAACAACAACGTCATAGACAACCTACCTCCTCGGCTGACATGTTACCATAGCAGTTCCTCTTGGAAGCAATGCCATCTGCTCGACCATCGACTACCGACAACCAAAGGGAGGCACACTATAACTGCACATGACAAATGGGTGTATCGTCCCAGTTCCCCGGGCCTGGACATCCCTATCATGTATGTCAGAATCAGCTCATGCATTAAATAGCTGCACCATTCAATGAGCCATTTAGTGTTAATGCTGTGTTATGGTCAGGGTTCACTTTCACAGGTGGTGTGTGGCTGTCCAGCCATTCATACCTATCCTGCCCACTGGACCTAAACATAAATAATGTTGTAACAGCAGACCTGTATCTATTATGCCCACCTGGAACACCCTGGACAGTCTACTTATGTCAACACCCCAAACACCCAATTAGACATGGGCCAAAAGGTCAGCTACAATGTCTATTATTACTACTACTATTACTACTACAATATTTTAGTTTAGAAGAGAAACAACAGTTCACATTTGATTTTAATTGTTATAATTTGAAATGTCTGTTAAATGACATTCATCTGAAGTATTAGCATTAACATTTAACTTGACATTTACAGAATTGCTAATTATACATATCCTTTCATTCTGACATTAATTTATTTATTTTTCCATGTATACATATACAGAAACTAAACATTACCATTTAACCTGATTTCATATCAACATATTCCTATTAGAAATAAATACAAACCTAAATCCAAAATGTGTCATAAACCTTGAGATTATTGCTACATAAAACCTAATAAGAAACTTGCAATGTAACAGGAATAGAAGCTGTGCAATTGTCTTGATAACATCACAGTGCATGACTATACCTACATGGTTCATTTACATTGGTATTGCAACAAATTAAAGATTACAGCTGTCACTCACCCAGCATTAGTATCTATTGAACCTCACAGAGACCTTATAGTGAAGTCCACTTCAGAAACGTACACACAGATGTGTGGGGGTTGGCGTTGTAGCATGCAATACAGCATGCAGTGAACACATCCTGACTACTGAGGTAGATGGACCTGCACCAAAGTCTGTGACCTGCCCACCAACTCAGGTGACGCATCCACTAGAAATAGACCAGTGAAAGCACCTGTTGCTGTTGTCCATCTCCTGGCTAAAATAGCTCATCCGAAGGAAACAAGTGCACAACCTATCTATAGAGCCCCATCCAGCTAACCTGACCACTGTTTGCCAGAAGGGACACTTAATGGTGGGTATAACAGGGAACTAGCCCTACAGGGATACACCACCTTTGTTAGAATACCTGTGTAATCAACAGGGAGCGGGAGGAAAGGAGGGAGACAGGGAGGATGCAGCCTTGTTGACTTGTTCAATCCAATTCTAATGAACATGTTTCAGCTGGTTAGGGATGGTGTGACATTCCTTTTATGGAGGCCAAATGATTAGAGCTGGATATGCCAGTAATTAGTTTGTTTAATTATATGGTTAATTAAATTGTTAATTAAAAAGGAAAGCTTTCTCAGTACATAATACGACCACCTGATCCAATGCACAATCCCGTGTTCAAATATAAGATATGGATTAAGTTTATCACTGTCTGTGAGTTTATCAATGTCAGTGAATTGAACTTGTTTTGAACGTTCCAAAGCTTTGAGCTTTCCGAAGCATGGCAATCAAACTGCATGTGTTAATGTAATTTATTTAATTAATAATACAAATACACAATGTTCATAATTTGTTTTAAAAAGTGGGATACAACACTCATTTTCCTTAATTATGTTTGTAATGTATACATCCAAACAAGGTAGGTAATATAAACTATTTTGAAAATCAACTAGGATTAACCTGGCGATTAATTCCATGGTAAAATTATTCCTGTGATCACTGGCCTTTATAAAAACTGTTGATCTTTATTAGACTTGTGTCAACAACAACACACCGGCCTTTATCAATCGTTGTATGATGAACAGAGCTAAATACACAACAGGGGTCACATACTGACTGGCTGCAACCAGGCACCCTGGGGGTAAATAACTGGATACACCCATGGAGCATTAGTAACATTCTTTGGGTGTACTAAATTGCTTAACATGCTAATGTAGAGGGAGGATGCAAGCCATACCTGTTTGCTTGTCTATTCAGATTGCAAATACACTTAGACTAACAGATCCCAGCTGTGCAGGCACACGTTAAATGTTGCTGACAGAATGATGTTGAATAAAATATATGTTTATTTAATTTTCCAATTAACACAGCCCAATGGACCAGGGATGTAGACCAAAGGATGCAGTCAATACTGGGACACTGGGGAAGAGTTTATCTCTGTCAAGAGTACATTATGGAACACCTCAAACGAATGCATTAATCTCTCTGGACCTTTTGATGAAACAACTGCCAAGTCAGAACAGATAAGCCACATCTAAGAAATGACATAAGAAATTACTAAGAACTACACATTTGCAAAACTAGCTGTGGGGAGTTCTATGTTTGGTAAACCAAGCCACAGACACAACATTTTATTAGGTCTGGTCAACAAATAAACAACTGCTCTATGGACGTATGACACAACATATCCAATATATCCCTTTACACATCACACAGATTTGTATAGAACCTGTAGACATTTGTAGTTTGTATGAATATGTCTGAGGCAGTGCCATGAATGTTTTTCAATGCATGTCTAGAATTACTATAGCGAGTATATTAGTAAACAAAGTTTGTACGACAATGATGCTTTAGTCAGTTCCTATGATACATGGCAGTAAACAGTTGTGGTACTTTCTGTCCCAGCATACAATGTGCATCAGATACCATAGCTACACTAATCAGACACATGTACTCACATTGTTTAGTTGGACGAGGGCAGACGTACTGCCATGCAGTGCAACATCCAGTCGAACTATACTGATTCTGTCTACCTCACAACATTACAAAGCATTCTGTGGCTGTGTTGCAGTGCCAGCACACTGCATTACTGTAGTGGATTAGTTAGGTGTTAAGTTGTTAAACCTGCTGAGACACTGCCGAGACAGTCTGTTACTTGTAAACACAACATATCACCTGGAACGGCTAATGATATATTTAAGTGCACATTTGTTTATCACTTTGATAATTGTAAAAATTTTGATTGGAGTAGACTTAGCAATCCAAGAGTATGCCGGTAAGTGATATAATTATATCATGGCATAAATTTTTTTTGTCTTATCAACAAAAGATAAACAGATGCAGTTCATGGGTTGTACAGCGGGTGTGTATGAATCTACTGCACCAATCTGCATTCTACTACACACTGTATAACAGCAGAGAAAAATGGCAAATCCTGGACAAGTCAGAAGAGAACAACTAGTCATGAGACAATTATGACCGAAGAACTACACACAAAGACTATTTGACATGCATGATGCAACATGTTTGTTATATGATGTAATGAATATGCAAAGAGAACTTATACACGACTTCAGGCTTCAAGGTGTTTATTTAAACAGAACTTTTTGTAATTAATTGCTGATGCAAGTATGTTACTTTTCTATTGAATTGGAGACATATTTAAGAAGAGTAAACCTTAACAACTACGTATGTTATCGAAAAAAATCCACACAATTATCGCCTTTCTCCAGGACAATAGTACACCATATTTATCACTAAGTACCCAAACACATCAGTGTAATCCTGTGAAAAAAAGGTGCTCTTCCAGAACAGATTGTCATCCAGTGCCCTGTGTCCAACAGTTCACAGAAGCTGGACGTCTAGGGGTCAGTTCACAGACTGAACATCGATCATCTGCTGGCATACTTGTCAGGCCTTCACTGAATGTGCCTGTTATTCCTACACTTCACACTAGAAGACTGTGGGAATATGCATGTAAATACAACTTAGTATAAAGATTTATCTCCTGTGTTTGTCATGACATCTTTCATATATATATATATATATATATATATATTTATATATAACATTATATGCATATATAATTATATATATATATACAAACGTTCATTCCTTTGATCTACCAGTGTTTAATTGTTCACGTGTCTGTATGCCCAGAGTGGTGTCTAAATATAGCTTTAACAAAACTTACATCAACAAAATACACACAGCTACAAAAAGGCACATATATGGCACAGATTGAATGTGCACAATACAGGCACATCTGTATGTTATCATCAAGGAATTAACTTATTGGAAGAATTATGTGATGAATTAATAATTAAACTTGTGTTTACCTGATTTGGGTTACATATATCTCTGTAGCAATTACTAGTACCAGTATGACGAGGAAACCCAAATGCCAACTCCATGTATGTCGCTTTAATCTCTGCTCGACTTCATTTTTTAGCTGGTGAACACATATCTTTACAAAAAACACTTGTATCGCTGTAGTTGCATGCATTGCCATGCCAAAGATACGGCTGTGTGCACTCTAGCATTCTTACTTGCCATGCATACCTCACACAGAACAGTCATAGTGGCGACAGATAAATATACCTCTCAAAGCTATACTAACGATGAGACAAGGAAGCAGCTGGGACTAGCAATGGTGCATATCTATGTATAAGTGCTACTGGGCCACAAAAAGCAGTTTTGCTAACAGGTGCACAGACAATGTCTAACAGTCATCTCCCCTGCCAATTTGTACAACCAAGAAGGATATCAAGCAATGCAGGAATCACAAGGTATATTTATATGCTTGCTGGTAGCAAATGGGTAACCAGATGCACAGCAATAAATGTGGAATTGAGAGAAACATTACCACACAGAGTATAACAGCTGTGACACTTGGCAATCCTGAGCGACAATGATTGCGGTGGGAAAGGACCCAAATTGCTGATGAGTGATGACTTCCTCGTAACCAGAGGCACAGTAATAAATGTGCAGTTCAAGGAAACACTAGTAAACCAAATCATAGAGTATTATAACATCTGTAACAATTAGCTACTTTAAGGGCTAATGACGGTGATGGGAAAAGTAAAAATATAAGTTTGCAGTGTAGCTACCTCCAAAGCTGTTTCATATTTTCAGGATTTTGATTTAGCACGAAAAAACCAGACATTTATTTTACACTCTGATTGTGCCATATAAATTAAAAAAATAATTAGCATGAGGGTCATTCCATGTCAAATGAACTAATTTTAAATTTCAAAAGTTGCACTTCTGCAAATGAACTAAGCATTTACATGCGAACTGTGTCTGTAATGCCCTAATGATGTGAACAGGGTAAGCGTCTAAAAAACGCACCCATTATTTTGATCACTTTTCAGGTTCTTCTAACTTGAGAAGTTTACAAGCAACATATCTGAAAATTTGCTGAATATGTAGACATATTGGTGCAGATTATTTATGCAAAATTGAAGAATGATAGGACAAGGAACAATGGACATACCAGTTGCTAAAAAATGGAAAAGAACATTTAAAACAAATTCCATGAAGGATTTCAGCAGTGTGTATTTCATTGTTGTGTACAATGTCCAAATTGTTACCATATATTGTCAGGGATATTGACAATAACCTATTAATTCAGAATAATTCAGTCTTAAACTTTAATTTTTTCTATATTTTACAATTTTCAGCACACAAAATGAGAATGTGGGACAAGTCCTACTCATTTAATTTGTATTGCAGCTGAAAGTTACTGTTCTGCCCAATGGCGTTTTCTCCTAAATTTGCTAAAGATTTCCAAAATAAAAGTTTCAGATTACCATACTGAAATTTTAATGGACAATTGGGGTATCAGGACTTGTCCCACATTCTCATTTTGGGTGCTGTAAATCGTACAATATACAAAAAAGTTATAAAGTTTAAGGCTGAATTATTCTGAATTAATAGCTTATTGTCAATATCCCTGACAATATATGGTAACAATTTGGACAGTTTATGGCTGAATTACTCTCAAAGAATAGCAACAAGATGCCTACTGAACTAATAGGTTATTGCCAGTATCCCTGACAATAGATGGCAGTGTTCGAAATTAAGCCTTTTTATTGGATGCCACCAATTAAAAATGCTTCCTGCCGATCCAGTTAGCCAAAATGCTATCGGCCCCACCCTGCTGATTGAACCCAGCGGCCCCAGTGGGTCGGACTGTATTAGTGATGCACATTACAGTACTTTACAGTACTAATCTTTGCTAATTTGATATAAAATACAATTGTGACAAACTACTTCTTCCTTGCCAGCGACAGATCGCTGCCAAGGCAAAGGCTAAGTCCGCACATGCAAGGGAAACCCCTGGCATTTGTAACATGGATACCTATTGGATGATTCACATTTAATGACATCAGTATATTGGGGAATACCAAGAAAACACCAAAGCAAAGATAGCGGCAGACAATCCAATTGACAATATAATGTGCCAAGATATTCTGATTAATGTGATATTTAGCTGTAAAAGTGAACTTTGGATAACAGCAAATTTGTTTGCTATGTTAGGCCCAGTGCGCAATGTTAATTTCAACAACTGTAACCAGGGTTGAAAAAAAATCATGATTAAAAAAATCAATAAAATAAACCGGATTTTTAATTTAAATCAGATTTTTTATTTATTGATTTTTTTAATCTGGTATATAGACATTTATATAGACGTTTATACTTACTCTTTCAAACGTGTTCTATTCAAATCGATTTGGGTTTTTGTCTTAACAGAGGGTACATGATTTTTGCTTATATAAAGACATTTGACAATGTCCACAAGGCCTCACCCCCTGTAGTTGCATAATCTGTCTTGGAAAGGAAAGCATGCTGTGTGTATGTGGCTGTAGCAGTGCTAATTATTGTTTGATAAAGTTCACATTGAAATGTTTATTAAATTCATTGCTTTATTTTATTTGTCCACTAGTTATAAGAAATGAATTACAATATTTGGTACAGTTTATATTTATTAAATTATAATTTATTCTAATTTAACCCATTAGCATTCAGCATTATATCTTAATAAAAGTCCCTGCTGCCTCAAAAATTAGTTAGATTTAAAAAAAAATGGTTGTGTGTTTTTGGGGTGTATCTTTTTTATTCTTAATTTTCTATCATTGCAAGTGTTATTTTGAAGAGTATTGAATTATCTACACAATGGTACATTGAACAGTATTGTGAATTAAATATGTTGACCATGCTGAACTTGACAAATGGAAATTTTTATGAAGAATCACAATTTGAGGATACCTGTCATTGTTTGCAGTGTAACTTTGTTATGCTTCACTTTCTACTGCTACAAGTTGAATTCATTTGAAAGATTATTCAATTACCTATCCAATGGTAACACATGTTGTGGTGTTTGGTATATATGTTACACACGAGGGCTGTGATACGAAACACACTGGACATATCGACAGTCCATAAAATAACTTATAAGTACAATAAGTGTCAGCGTTTGAAGTGTAACTTTCATGTACTATTTTACTCATGCATTTTGTAGTGTTATAAATGATATGATGGCAGACTATTGACTGCACTACATGTTGGTGCCAGATAGGTCATTGTCACTAAAATTCATTGACATTTGTTCACAACAATAAATAGAACAGTAGTGGAATACTGATTTTGTGTTGGGACTTGGGCATACCATGTTTGGCATTGTAACAGTTTTCAAGTCAACATTTTACTGCTGCAAGTTACTCTTGTTCTAAAGGCTAATGAAATATCTACCAAATATTTTACATTCTAACGGCTAGGATTATACATAAACCATTACACTAGCATCACCGTGCAGTAAACTCTACGAATGTAATGAAATATGATATGCATAGTTCTTAGCTGTATCTTCTAAACAATCTCAGTGTCATTATGGTAGATTGCCTATATTTCATAGCTAACACAATTATATATTTCAAAATACCAGTACCATGCTAAAAGTATAATTATTATTGTATTTGATCAAACGGGAAAACTACAAATAATGTTGAAATACAGTAAACATGGTTTGGCATATTTATTGGCACACATAAATAACAACTGAAATGAACTGAGGCCCAGCAGGTCACCCCAACACACCACCATTTAAGCATGGCGCCCCATGAAGCAGGTGCCCTCCTTGCAAAGTTGCACATTGCAAGTCAGGCACCCAAAACAAGTTTAGACAGACCGCCCAGATTTTGTTTTCCAGACAAGTCTGTGACAGATCTGGCACACTCCTTTGCGTCCGCAAGACATACAAGTGGATGTCGTTGGGGTAGTCGGTGTCATCAGAGTAGTCGATGTCATTGGGGTAGTTGGTGTCATCATTGTCGCTGCTGTCATCGGTGTTTACTCCAGCAGTACTCTGGTCTCAACTACCTTGGATAGACGAGTCATCATCACTTGTCTCCTGAAATTACAAGAAGCAGGAATATTACCATCTATTGTTCACAATACATGGATTTTTTTCTCAAGTCAATAAAATTACAAATATAATTCAATGTACAAAAAAGTATTGACTTTCACAGACATAAATACATTTACCAAATAATACATATTCTGCTTTACAGAACAGCAACTATGACTAGGAAATCAAGTATGTTTGAGAAGGAAGAGAAATTAGCTTATTATAAAGCTGGGATAGCGTCAGCCTTAGCTTGGCTTTTGTTGACAAACTACTACGGAACAGCAACAATTAAAAAAGAAAATACATCGTTAGCATTTGATTATTCTCACAAACAAAGATTGACCTGTTACTTTATATGACACCATGTCCAGGCATCAACTTCGTTTGGCTTTGGCGAAGCCTAGCTCATTTCGGGAAGGACTTTGCTAATACTATTACTGGCATGCAAATTTCAAATGCATAAACATCAGTGATTCTTACCTCCATATCTGTGTCAGATTGTGCATCAAATTCATCCAACAACATGTCGATAACTTCTTCGGCAGTATATTGCCTAAAAATCTCAAATACTTGAAAATGATTAGTACAAATGGATGTTTCTTTTACCCACAATTCATAGCTATGACATCAGTAGTTATAGTTGTGAAGTGTCAGAATTATCCAGCAGATAGCGCCACAAGCACGCACAAATATTTCCAACGGGTGGTGTCGGGTGACATGAGGAGGAAACGATCGGGCGCTCATGGGCGGTTGAGGTCTACTGGGTTAAAGCAGTATCTGTTTAAATTTTACGCATAAAAACTGCTTTATTACGTATTCTTATAATTTAAACATTTTTGTGGGGCCAGTTCAAAGTCACAGGGGTTGGTTCAAAATAGAACTGAGCCAGTTAAAAAAAATCTGGGCCAGTTCATTGTTTTGCTAATTTCAGACACTGGATGGTGGCAATATGAACATTGTACTGTAACACAACAATGAAATACAGACAGATACATTTGAGAGAAGGGGCTTCCATTGCAATATTTTGGCATATTCATTATTTAGTCAAAATGGTGGGCAGCTACCAAATAGTTATGCAGAGTATAACAACTGTGAAAACATTTACCCCCCAAACTAAAACCCTCCTAAAAATCACATGTTCAGGCTTTTGGTTATCGAAAGTCTGTAATATTGATTTAACTCTCTCGTGGCCAGAATGCCCAAATCAACCTGACTACGCTTCACGGCCAGAATGCCTGAACCAACCTGACTATGCCTCACGGAGCCATTTTTAAACTGTTGCAAACGGTGTCAGCCAATAAGGGCATTTCCTTCGAGCAGTTGGCAGATAATATAGTGAAGTTTGACTATCAAATTTAAAAAGTTGGAAATTTTGACGATTTCATTGACTAAATATAAGTTTTATTGACAAACTTGTTCTTGGTTCGGCGTCAAATACTGAAAATGGAATCACTTTTAAACTACGGTTTTGGTTACATAATTTCAGCCAATCAAATAAAAGCTTGTTGTTTGCTGCAAGCTAGTATTATGGAAATTGTCTGCGATGTCTACTTTTTGTTCTATTTTTGTACACTGGTATTGGGGTATCAGGACTTGTCCCACATTCTAATTTTTGGTGTTGAAAATCGTAAAATATACAAAAAAAGTTTAAGGCTGAATTATTCTGAATTAATAACTTATTGTCAATATCCCTGACAATATATGGTAACAATTTGGACATTGTAGTTTATGGCTGAATTACTCTGAAAGAATAGCAACTAGAAGCCTACTGAACTAATAGGTTATTGCCAGTATCCCTGACAATAGATGGCAGTGTTCGAAATTAAGCCTGTGCAGTGGGATAGAGCAGTGTTTTTTATAGCTCGATTGTAATTCTGAAAGTTATCGTTATGTCAGACTCGAGTGATTCGGATTTTGAGGGATATTTGGAAGGTAGTTTTTGGCGTTGATGTTGATAGGCAACACGACAGTGTCAACAGTGATAGCAACATCGGCCTTAATGACGGAGCTGATCATGAGAACGATTTTGGCAGTGGCGGTGATGCCGGCAGCGATAAAAAATTTTCTGACGAGATCCACAGCTTCAACAATACTGTAATTTTAGTTTTGCTTACCTTAGACATAAAATTCTTTTTGCATTTTACTGCATATTAATTTATCTACATTTCATATGCTGCATGTATCCGCTATTTGTGGAAAATAAAAAACTAATTATCGAGACTAATTTTTTTTCTTTAAACTTTAGCAAAGAAGTAAATTCACATACAAAATACAAGAAGCTTTATTTAACGCCTGTTTTTACAGAAAATTACACTGCATTAGCTCATTTGAGCATAACTCTCTAATTTTTTGCTATTTACTTCAGCAGGTAGTTCTTCAACTAACGTGCAATTTTTTTATCGGATGAAAATTTAAATATTTATTTGCATTCATGCAACACGAACCAATTATAGGATTTGTTCACATCATTTCATGATTTAATAGGATTCTTTAGGAGACAACGCATTGAAACAATACAACTCAGCCTCAGGTGCAAATTGGCATTAATTTAGCCACAAAAGGGTTAATATGAACATATCTTAATCTTATACCACAAGTGTGCCTAGAGTGTTGTCAATATGATGTTGTGGACTATTCTAGTGACTTTTTTGCACTGTACTATTATTTGTGTTGAACAATTTGCCCACCTATACTGTTATTCAGCATTATACTATTATTAAATTTGACCGATTTGCCACCCTATACTGTTATTTGGCCTATACGTTTATTAGGAAAATGTGCACAGTATGCTGTTTTTGACATTTCTTAGTCCCACTTCAGTTTATGTTAACATTAAAACCTGCACTGCAATACTTTGAAGCAAGTTATCAAGCAACAACCAATTTTGTTAAATTGTCCATCAATCAATGAACTATTCAAGACAAATTTGGCACAAATCGTAGTAGTAGTAGGCATGGCATAAAGTAAATTTGTTTTTAATGGTGCATTTTCCGTTATTACAAAAAATTGGAATGTCCTCACAAAAAAGACACCCCAATAAAACTAATAATTATGATTTCCTACTGATCAGTAGTAATAAAATGTATTTGACATCCAAAGTCCAAACCAAAAAGCCAATTTTGTCTAAGTATGTAGGTTTATACTACGCGACCATCTTAAACTGATCCGTGTCATTTTACATGAAAAGTACGTCCTCTCCAGAACACCAACATCCCAATGTCAAACAGTAATAAACCAGTGAAATTCCACTACAATAGTCAGCAGGCTTTCAGATGGGTTGGAATTTGTTGTATATGCTTACTGTTCAACATGTTTCTAACTGCTCTTGCAAATTTATGTGTGCTAAATGGAATGTCCTCTCCAGAACAACATTAAACAGCTTACATAATATGTATCCATAACTATGTTCAATGTCCTTGCATAGACTTTGGCTATGTCAGATTAAACGGGCACAAAAAGTTTGTAGAAAACATCTGCTATGCAAGTATAATTTATTATATTATATTGTGTCAATGACCTTCAAGGCTAATATGAAGACTATGATAAAAGGATAATCAGTTTGAACTGTATTATTAAAAAACAATTCAATAATGTTGTGCAACCTTCACACATTTAGTTTGCTTCCAACGATTGAATAATGTGCCTTACAGAATGGAAAACTGGGAAATAACAAGGTTTTTAGATGTGTTAAACCCATGTTCTAGAGAGGACATTTGTTTAACGCATTTGTTGTAACACAATCTCCTATGACTATGGTAAACATTTTGAATACATTTACAGCTCTGTTGACATGTCAGTAAAACAGCAATGCATTTAGCCTGTTGTATCAATGTATTTAGCTAATACTGGAAAATAATGATGTTATTTGAGAATTTCATATTATTTGATCTTGTTTTCCATGTTATAAGAAGCCTGCAAACCAGCATATGTTAACTATAATTTTTTTTTTATTTGTCAGTACATTGAGCATTTTTATTTAGTAATTGTCATTCCATGGTGTTGTAGGGTTAAGAATTTTAATATGAATCAATTACCACACTAGCATATCATATGTGAAACAAATGTCCTCTCCAGAACGTTTGAAGCTCTGATGAAATGTCAAGACAACTTAACAATGTTTTTTTTATTATATCAATGTATTTAGATAACATTGAAAAATAATGAGGTTAATTAAGAATTTTGTATAATTTTGATATGTTTTTCAATGTTTTAGGAAGCCAGTGTTTTAGAATATTGGGTATAAACCCGGAAATATTATAATAGACTCTTTTGGATCAAACAACTGTTCATCTAAGCAACCAGCATGTTTAAATTCGTTGTTCACTCCTGCAAGAAAACATAGGCAGCTTCGATCATCTAGTTAGATTATTTTTTATAAGCATGAGTTAAAACAAATGTTGGAACTAACCAGGTCAAACTCCCTCATTGTTAGCATTAAGTCTACAGGAAATATATTAACATTCCGACATAATTTGAAGACCCACCTTTTTGTCCACACATATCCGCCTTAGCTCCTCATTCAACTGTTGGTGACTTAAACATTATAAACCAGTTTGAGTCTTTCAGATGATCTAATCCTTTGGTTTTAATCTGCTGCTGAGCTCTGGTTCTCGAGGATTTCGGCGCAATAGGTTTTGTCTCATTGCATTATATTGTTTTGTTCAGTACTGCAATTTACATAACAATAATTAACATATATCTATTATCATAATGGTATATTGTTATCTTAGATTGCTAATTTTACAGCTTAAGTCTTAACTTTAAAGTCAATTTTTAGGGGGGAAAATATTATAGGGGCCTATGTAATGTTGTGCTCCTAAAATGTCAGTGATAATGTAATATCATATATACTGTTGGAAAATAACATGAACCAAATAATTGGAACACTTTGATTTTTGAGCCTGCGTTAGACTAAAAGTGTACCCCTTACGTGAAAATGATCCTTATCACTTGGCATATATCAAAACAGTGCTGACGCCTTGCGTGCTTCTTCTTAATTGTTTTCCTAAACGAGTAAAGAATGGACCACGCCACGGCCTGGGCACAACGTCAGAGAAGAATAGCCTAGGCTACGTACGGCAAGGCCAAGGCCGAGGCAAGCGTTATGATTGACATTGACACGAAGATGATTCTACATCTTTAGACTTCAAGGACAACCGTCACAAGGATTGTAAAATGTCAACCGAAATATGTATGAAGAACAACTGGGTTGCATTTATATGACTGTAACCAATTATATATATATATATATTTTTTGGAATAATTAAATGACTAATGATTATGAGTGGATGCACTGCCACTCGCCACTTTCACGGACGGCACTGCCACTGGCACTGGTTGTAATACACAACTGGAAAACTTCGCAAATGTCACACTATCACATATGGAAACGCACCACCGACCGTAGGCACCGATTTCTTACATCAGCTTGCGAAATTTCTTATTGAAAGTGAAGCGCCAGCATCAAATAAGTTGGTAAGTTACGTAAGTTACTGCACACAGGTAAAATGGTCTTCTCACCTGTTTTCTTTATGTATGTCTTCAATAAAACATGGGTGTTTTTTTTAACTGTGTCGTTTGTCTTTGCCGCATCGATTAAACCAGAGGCAGAGTTCACCACGACAAAGTTTTCTGCGATACTCCTCGAAACATTACCCGCGCGTTCTGAATCTGTAACTTCCTTGACTAAACTGCGACATCTGGCGGTGGCATATTTGCATGCGATCTTTAGCTAAAGTTCTATTTTGTACAATTATGCAAATCAATGTTTTATAATGGACCACATCAATGCAATATATATATATATATATGTTTCCCAAACACGTTACTGTCGTTATTAGCGATATAAATAAGAATGTTATGGAATTGTGTGAGTAAACGAAACACCTCCACAGGTCATGACCGACACAGCCACAGGAGCATGTGTTATTCCACAGCATATCGTGTTACACAATTATTTTGATCGTGATTCGTGCCGTACAGTACGGATTATAGATAAATCTAATTAACATGAGCACGTCGTTCTAACAAATCAAACACTCTACCACACAAATTTGCTGTCAATCAACACGGTGTGTACGCTCATACACCTGGCTGTGTGTTTCGAGTGTTTGATAACAGAAGATTGATATTTTGGCGCGTGCACAGTCGGGTAGTTCCAGTAGGGGAAACCGGGTCTAACTGAAGCACGGGGTTTGTTGAAACATTGGATAAAATGCTGAAACAAATGAATAGAAAACTTTAGTCACTCATTCTAATGAATAATGATAATTACATTACGCATCAGTCGTGTTTTTATGGCTCGTACGAAACGGGAAGGCAATAAACCTACGGAGCTATATGTTACGTTTTGAGAGGACAGAGTGAAAATGTCGCCCTGTGAAAAAAGTGTTCTTATTGGGACCCATATTTAAACTATATTAGTAAAGTGGTGTAATGGTATTCACTATTCAAACACTCGTTCGCGATAAATGAAATGAAATAGCGGCGGAAATGCCCAGACATCGTTAAATGTCATTAATATTTGGAATGCTCAAGACCAATTGGGACAAAATGTTAGTACATATAGAAAAATAACAGAAGTTCCACGAAAATGCGGGGCATTTGCTTTATATTGCAGACCCCGGTCGTCTGGTCAAAATGCAGAATTGTACATGTTATACTAACATTTTTACTGTTGTCGTAGAGGCGGCAACGCGGGCGGTGCTCGACGCCAAATCCCAGAATACTCGTAGACCTCCGTCCGTCAGAGCTGTTGACGTTGTAGTCTGTACAACAGCGCGCCGTTTAGATCGGTCAAGGGTGATAGAGGGCTTACCATCCCACAATTGACATTTTGGTGGCCCCGATGATTATGTCTCATCAAGACATTACCATATACATAGCCTACTGGATAGTTCGCCCAACATTACCGCTTCGGGTAGGCGGGATCAATTATAATATGAGTGGACCAGGGTTCGAAACCACCCGCTGTCGTTTCGAAACTTGGGCAATTTCGTTCACCCCACTTTGCCAGTGTCTTGGAAAATACACCAAACGCCGTACGTTGTTCCATGCTGCCTGTCGTTTGTAAGTGTCAGGGTAAGTGAAATAAACTAAACGCCGTATGTTGTTCCATGCTGCCTGTCGTTTGTAAGTGTGAGGGAAAGTGAAATATGCCATGCAGGGAAATATCTGTCATGGACTCACTAACTTTTTTCAGATAATAATAATATATTTTATTTGATATAGCGCCAGATCCAATTATAAATTGTTCATGGCGCTTTACAAGACAAATAGTTATAAAATTGCTAAATAAACATGCAATTCTTTACAAATACATTATACAAGATAGTTAAAATAAGAATATAAAATATATATATTGTAATAAAATATAATATAATAATCATATATTAATTTAATATATATATATATATATATATATATATATATATATATATATATATATATATATATATAATTAAAATTATATGAATTAAGATTAATACAGATAAGTACAGTAATTAAATATAGGCCTACTAAAAATAGTTATCATAATTAGAGCTCAGTGGTGTTAATATTATGTAGAAATAAGACTAAGTAAATATGTATAAAACTACAATAATGTACATGAAGTTATAGATAATTAATTAATAAATATATAAATAGGTTAATACATAATAAGGTAAATTTAAATAGTGCAGAAACTAACATGTTGAACTAGAATGAGAGTCGATAAAAAATAGTCTTTATGCGTGCCTTGAAAGTAGAGAGAGTGTCCCACATTTTAATGTCATTAGGCAGAGTATTCCACAACGTCGCCGCGGCGACAACAAATGACTCCGTCGAACAGTTAACATGTTATTGCTGGCCGAGCGCAGGGCTCTTGCACACAAGATAGGACAGGTATTTTGGCGCATCGCCGTGCAGAGTAATATGTAATATATGTAAACAACAACAGCCTAAAGTCGACCTTGCGTTTTACAGGCAGCCAGTGAAGAATACACAACAGAGGCATGGCGCTATCACTCCGTGAGCGGCGTAGGATCAATCTAGCGGCCGAATTATGCATTCTCTAAAGTCGAGCCGATGTTGTTAACAGTAGTGCCGTATAGAAACGAATTGCAGTAGTCAAGCCACGAAGTAATAATGGCATTGACGACACGCGCCTTTGTCGTTGTTGGGAGACAACGGCTCGTCTGATTAATATGGCGGAGGTGGAATGCGCACACACTGACGTTGCTTGACACTTGTTTCTTAAAATCGAGGTATCTATCTATGATGACACCAAAGTTACGAACATATCGTGAAGCAGCATTGAGCAATTGTAGCATCACCTACGCATGTTACACTATTGACAACGAGCGCAGCCGCCGTCTCGGGTGTCACGGGGAGATACTCCGTTTTATTGTCGTTCATGCACAGACAATTTAATGGCATCCACTGTTTGACGACATCAAGGTAGTCCTCCATACGTCGCAGAGTAGCACCCAGTGCTGTTGCAGTGAACCAAAGTGACCATACAACTGCAGATCATCCGCATAACGATGAAAGCAAAGTCCATGCGCTCTGATTATATTGCCGATGGGTTGGACGTACAACGAGAATAGCAGTGGTCCAAGCACCGAACCCTCCGGGACACCCGATGTCAAATATGTTGTACTCGATGATGCATCACGAATTACCACTCGCTGGGTCCGGTCCTGCAGATAGGATTGCAACCAGCCGAACGCCTTGCCAACAATGCCGTAACGCAAGCGGAGCCGCTGAATCATTATCTCGTGGTTCATTGTATCAAAGGCCGTGCTAAACTCAATGAGAACAAGTGCCATACCTTGTCTATTGTCCATTGTGGCTTTCAAGGCATTTGTTAACATAACAATGCGGTTTCTGTTGAATGTTTTTTTTTCTCGGTAAGCTGATTGGAAACAGTCCTCCATTCGCTGATCGGAAATATGAGAGGTGATCCTTCGCGCGATAACTTTCTCGATTACATTGGAAAGCTGGGTTAGGTTACTAACTGGACGATACTTGTTGAGTATGTCCTTGTCAAGTGATTGTTTCTTTAGCAATGGCGGGACAATTGCCTGCTTAAGCACCACAGGCATAACTGCATTCTCGAGTGAGGAGTTTGTAGTATAGGTGATGACAGGCACGACATTTTCCATGTTGTCATTTAGTTGCTTAGTAGGAATAGGGTCAGGCGTGCATGTCTTATCCGTAATACCAAAAATAGTTGTGATTTTGGCCGTAGTAGCCGGCTCGAACACTTGAATGGAATCAGTCAAACACAGCCTACCTTCGTTGAGCAGAATTCAGGAAGTTGCATTTGGCGGACATCGAGTGATCTCAGAATGCGAAACATGTTTTTGTTATTAGCGTTCTGTAATCGTCCGCGATATTAATAGTAAAAATAGGCCAACTCTGGGCTGTTTGGAGCTAAATGCTATAAGAAGAATAAGAATATATACATAAATTTTACATGTGTTATGATTACGATTATTACGATTACGTACGGGCACGATTGTGACTGCGACTGCGACTGCTATTGCTATTAGTATTATTATTAGTATTAGTATGCTATGCTATTACTATTAATATTAATATTAATATTAATATTAATATTAATATTAATATTAACATTAACATTAACATTAACATTAACATTAACATTAACATTAACATTAACATTAACATCAACATCAACATCAACATCAACATCAACATCAACATCAACATCAACATCAACATCAACATCAACATCAACATCAACATCAATATTACTATTACTACTACTACTACTAGTACTACTACTACTACTATTACTATTACTATTATTCATTCTCAAAACCGAAGGAGTCCATAACCAGGTGATTCCAAACAGGGCTGCAAGCTAGCACCAGCCCGGCGGCCAATGGTCGGTACTTTTGCAGTTGGGCCGGTTGCGTCTGTCCGGTTGCCAGCCTACGTGGCCGGTGGCTTTTACAGTCCTATGGTATTGTAATTTTGACCACTTTTTGTATTTTCATTCTTAACACATGTTTCAATAAATCGCATCCTGCATTCTGATATAGCAACTGAACCGCTCCGTTGATAACCTGATGACTGCAAGGCAGTAGATAGTGATGTAGAGACATCAGTATATTTGGGTTTGGGGCAATTAGTGCAGATGAATGCAGACTATGCTGAATAGATGGATAGTAATTGATGGTGACCATGTTTACGGTTTAATGCCGCTGACCCAGATAATTCATCATTTTGTTTGGATAAAATAAAATAGCTTTTTGCGGTTCTCGTAACTTAACAATCAACACATTTTCCCCAACGCAATATCGAGGCTGGTAGAATATTGGTCGTATTTTGAAATTTACCAGCACGATTAGTTTGGTGGAAAAAAAATGTTTCACCCTGATCCCACCCATGTGACACTATTCACAAACATCAGTAACCTTGATGCTACATCGACTGACTTATTTACGTTGTATTTGTGCTCAGTTGAAGTAATTATTAATCAACCGTACAATGACAAAATGTAAGTTATGACAACATTTTGTAATTGACCATTTACCCACAATGTACATTGACACGCTGCGGTGTTGCTCCGTTCTCCATCACGAGCAAACGATGCGTGACGATGCAGATTGGCCGACACGCTTCAACGACGACAATCACGCCAAACACACGCGGTTAACTGACAGTTTCAAATGACACTGGAGTCTAACCGTGACTGTGTCTGTTCGTCGCGTGTTGGACTGTCCAAGATACTAATTGTAACAAAGAGTGCTAAACAACAGTTAAATAGCAGGATAACGGTGATCGAACAAATTATGTCAGTTTGTCTATAACATATTAGAAGTCGATTTCAAGAATTATCCCTACATAATTGGTTTTTAATCGACGTTTTTATGGCATCTTGGAGTTAAGGTTAGATCGGATAAGAAATCTGACATACAATGACAAAATTAAGAACTTCCTTTTAATTAAACATTAAAAAAACCGCTCCTGCGGAACTAATAAGCAGGCTTGTTGACAAGATACACACTGGCAAGTCAAGTGCCAAGTTATTGACCAGCAAGTCAAGTACGTCAAGTCTTAATTCAATGACGTCGAAATCAAGTCTCGAATATTCTCTCTGAATGTGTTTGTGGTTTGTCTGCAGTAATTTGCAGGAGGGAAACGATGCAGGTGTTGCCCCACCACAATTTTAGCCAGTCATAATAGACTCTTAACAATGGTCGTCTTCGATGTGACAACAACGACAACAACATGCATGCATGGTCTTTTGTGTAGGCCAACGTCTCGGGCCACCAGACTTGTTGACAAGTCACAAACTGGTAAGTAAAGCCAAATCTCAAGTTAATGACCTCCAAGTCCATATCAAGTGTATAGTCATCTCTCTGAATTCCACGTCAAGTCGCAAGTCATGAATATGGCGACTCGTGTCTGACTAGAGTCAACAAGTCTGCTGATAAGTAATCATGCGATTAGAGTCCGGGCAGTAGAGGTGTATGCATACACGTCCGCTGGTCACGACTACCCAAGCGAAAGGTTCCAAAACTAATATCAACCGCTTCTGTTTTTCATCTTCATAAGGCAAAGAAAGGTAACACATTTACACGTGGTTGCAACGTCATAGATATCGAAAGTTGAACACAAAACCCAGTAAGCCTAAGACAATGTAAGGCATAATTAAGGCAAAACTGCGACTATACGGTCAGTCAGAAAGTCAGGGACACGGCATGGATGCCTAGACCTGCGCATGGACAGGTGCATTATAATATACACATAATATATAAATATAATATACACATAATATATAAATATAATATACACATAATATATAAATAAAATATACACATAATATATAAATATAATATACACATAATATATAAATATAATATACACATAATATATAAATATAATATACACATAATATATAAATATAACATAAATCACAATATCAAAGACAACCTATTTAAACCAGCCCCATCGCAACTGAGATGGGAGGAATGCGTAAAGGGTATGTAAGGAAGGTATAGGAGGATGATAAGTGGAGGGAGAAGGCTGCCGATAGGGTGAGGCATGGGAGAAGTGGAAAGGGATAACAGCTGGAGCAGTGCAGCAGTTCGTGAATTAGCCTCGCCCCTTTATAAAGGGAGCAACGACGAAGAAAGACGTACGTCTCGGTGACACCTGTACTTGTGTTGGCTTAATAGGCCTAAGATGTGTATTCTTGAATGACGCTGACCTTTGGTCGTTATCCAGTGCATCAACGTTTATCGTAAAAACAACCCCGACAAACAAGTAACAACGTCACTTTGTATTTGAAAAGTAAACCAACTTAAATTGAGACAACAATCCTGTCAACTCAATTGACTACATGCGGGTCCGTCAAACGTAGCGGCGATGAACAAAGCGTTGAACGCAGTACTGCTGCCGGTGCGTTCACACTCTACGTATACAATAATTATATATGAGCGCTAGTAGCTTTTTAGTTTAAACTGTGAACGCATTGGACATTGCTACATGGAGATCAACCCCGTAATGTTTTTCCAGGGATGGGGCATGGCGGCTTTTTTTGGTACTCTTATTATTTTTCAAATACAACTTAGCTAGATTGTTGAATTACTGAAAACAGTTGTCCATTGGGTAACACACATATCTGTCCATAATATGAACACATAAATAGATGCTAAAGTAGTTTAATGATGTACAATTTGAAAGTTTTCTTTAGGGGGCCGCGGTATCCCAGGTTATCCTATATGTGTAACCGGCCCTTCTGAGATATTTATCAATTTTGTTTTTAATCACTGTCACCCTACTAGCATTTACAGTATTTGTTATAAACCAGCACGCCAGGCTACACATGTGAAACAAAGCGTTAACGTCGTAGTTAAATAAATGTAGTTAGTTCAGTCATTGTCAGCGCACAACTCGACGACTGAGCCATAGGTACGAGTCGCCCGAGCGGTGTTCAAGTTGTACATTTTTTTCCACACCTCGTTATTTTCGTCGTCTTAACCCCCGAATTTTGAATAGTGTGTCCGCTGGTGGACGTCCAACCAACAGTTGTCGATGGTGACTCCATATGTATGCTATGTTTTCGTAAAACGACTGCAACGTGCCCCTGTATACAACTAGCCCCGGTCTCCCTTACCATATTAATCGATTGATCGAACCAATCAACCAATCGATCGATCTGTCAACCAATCACTACTTTTATTTGCATAACTATTGTAACACACCATCTGATATATATTTATACACAAAATATTTTGTTTGGGTTATTAATGAAAATCATAATTAATTATACTATACTTCCCACTAATAATTATACACATACAAATCCTTGTTATAGTCTGGAATAAAAGCTTCCTCTAACTGTTAATTTATCGATTAATTTGTGGTTAATATTTTTTCGAAACATACACCCCAAAGGGAATGGGCACGCATGACTAGATGGGGGGAAATGCGTTGGGTTTGGTTACAAACTTGACCAGCCAATCAAACAAGTTTGGGGCGTTTTGAAAGTTTGAAATGGGCGCTGCCCAGTGGAAGCCAGGCCAACTCTCGTGTGAGCGCGAGATTTAAAACGAACCAATCAAATTTGTTTACTCGCTCCGCGATAAACATGTACAGTGCTTGAACCGTCGTCTTTCAACTTCAGCTTTTTAGTCGTTTGAATGACGCACATCATCACTTTACTTAATCCGAGGAAATGAAAGGTACAGTGTTTGTGAAGTTTGATAGTGAAATACGTACTGACATAATGAGATTGTAGAAGTTGATGATGTTCATGAGTAACGATTTTTAGTAGCCTTTCGGGGTCAAAGCGTACGTACGCCGAGTGAGTGGCGCAAAAATTTTAGTGACTGGCTTTGCTCCAGGATATTTTTATTACTAACGTTATGCTGCATATAATTATCTTAATTAGAACACAAGACTCCCCATTTTATGTGCTTCATCATACCCATGGTAATTTATAATTTAATTCGTGGTTATTTTTAGAGCGGTATCCCTTTATAGGCTTTATCAATTGACTAACTTGAATCAGTTAAAGTTAACCATAAATGATGCAGCAATAATATTCTATATAGCTTGCTTAAAATAAAAAAGTTTTTTAAATTGTAATCAATTACAATCATAATAAAAATGGATCAGGTAAACAGTTTGTAAACGTAAATTGTTTTACACTTCGATCTTGTATCACAGTGAAGCCGAAGGTGCTGATGTTTAAAGACAGATGTGTTGGTGGAAAAACATATTTCATTTTCCAGTTACTGTATATTTTGACAGAGGAAGGGGGACATGCAATTGTTTCTGTCTGTGCAATGCTGCCAGGCAAATTTAAGGGATGAAGATGTATGTAAGGAAAGAATGATAATGTACGATGTAGTGTCGGTGCCTCAAAACTCAAATGTAATTGGTTTCAAATCACACCATGTTGCATACTCAATTTTTCTATTCAGTGTCTGCATAAATTTTGTGACATTCATGTCTTTTTTAATGTAACCACGCCAGCTTGGGGCACGGTGGTTGTGTGGTAGAGTGTCAGGCTTTCAGTTGCAGGAACAGGGTTCGAAACCACCTCTGTTGTTTCGTAGCTTGGGAAATTTCATTCACCCCACTTTGTATCTATCAGAAGAGACAGTAACAGCTGTTGGTCACTTCTATATGGTGTCTATACCAGGGGAAGTAAAAGATTCCATGCAGGGAATGGAAAAATACCTGTGATGGATTCACTAACTCTACAGAAGGATGCTCTTCCAGCGCAGCATAATCACCAAACAGATTCTGCTTGATGGATGGTGGCTGCCCAACATGAAGAAGAAGAAGAATAGGAACTTGGTAAAATATCACGACTTCAATATATGTTTCAGTTCTTGGTGGTTTGAGGAAGCCAAAGACGTCCAGTGTCCACGCCAGACCTCAAGATGGTGGCACCACCTACCTCGTCACAAGGTCAAGGTCAAGAAACAGACGGTCGATATTGTCTCTGCCGGAGGAACTGCTGTTACACCTACTCAAAGAACTGCATGTCAAGGACTTGCTCAGTATGCGATCAGTAAGTACTTACAGACAAATTGTTTCCTAAGTAATATTCCTAAGTAACATATTCAAGGGATATTTCAGATTGCATGGGTTCAATATGCATGTACCATGAAATATTATGTTGTTTTAGCTTACAATCCTGTAATATCTGATGATTGCGATTTGGCATATATTTAAATTTTACGAATGTTTTTACTGTATTGCAGGCACATCCATGTTTTCGTGATCTCATCGACAGCCACTACTCAGTGTGGACAACGGTCAGTTTCATGGATGCCTGGCCATCACAACCAAACATCCAGCACTTTGAAAGGTATGAGAATATATTAGTACTATATGTAACTTGCCCACAGCTAGTGTAGCACATTACTGCCACGAGTTGAGGGAGTTAAATTATTTCTGTGTGAAGCCAGTATTAGCGAAGTATTGTTTCTCACACAGTTAACTTCTATTATGTAGACATATTTTTCTGAAGGATTTGTTTTGTTTGTAGAGCTGCCAAGTACGGAAATGTTGAAGCATTGATCAAGTTGGGAATTGCCTACTTGTACAATGAAGGATGTAAGTAGCATTTCATTGTAATAATTCTTCACAGACACGTTGTGAAATACTGTAGATTTGTTTTACGAACTGCAAAAGACCTAACAAATTGAGACAATTGAGTTTTCAATGGAGGCAATTGTGAGCACAGTCCTAACTAACCTCAAGTATGGCACCATCAACTGCCATTTATGCCGCCATGCAGATATATAGCATTAAACAATCTGGTGTTGTCGCTGATATAAACTATGTTTAGTTTGACGGATTGTTAAACATACTAAACTAGTTTTATGTATAGTGTTTGAAGCTCTGAAACCTCTATAGACACTAGTCTGTTGAATGGGTAGCTTAGATTTGTTAGTGAGGAGAGGACTGACAAACATGTTTGTGTGACAGTGCCGGGAGACTTTGAGGGCAGGCGTATTACAGTGAATGGAGAGAAGGCAGCCGAGATGTTTTGTCAGGTGGAGTGCCTCACCCCCCATACTGCCCCCTTCACCTGGCTCTTCATCCGTCCACCATGGGCCTCCAGTGGGGCATGCTGTAAGGAGTGTGTCTTCACCAACATAAAGCAATATGTGCAGAAGGTGGGTTGCATTCTCATAAGATAGTACAAATTAATTCGGATATTTGCTTAGAAATAAACTTAAGAAAAAATATTTGCATTTGAAATTTCAGTGAATGGAAATAGTTGCATTTTAAGCTCTGTCTAGCACTGACAGCTGCATTACAACTGAGAGTTTGTGCTTCCTCTAAACATTTGATTTGATGCTTGTTTCAGCGACGTGACCCATGTCTTCTCGTTGTTTCAGCGACGTGACCCATGCCTTCTCATTGTTTCAGCGACCTGACCCGTGTCTTCTCATTGTTTCAGCGACCTGACCCATGCCTTCTCATTGTTTCAGCGACCTGACCCATGCCTTCTCATTGTTTCAGCGACCTGACCCGTGTCTTCTCATATGCCTGGCAAAGACGCTGGAGCTACTCAGTCTGGACGAGAACGAGCAGCAGGTGATGGATTACTTAGCAACCGCTGCCCGGCAACGCTCCCCCGTTGCATGCTACCTCCTGTGGAAGTACACAAGCAGGAAGAGGGTAAGAACTTGCTCTTCCTTCCAACCCTTCTAGGAGCACGGTTCTTAACAACTGCATTTTAATGTTGAATATTTGAATGCTCATTCAAATGCAGCCGTGAAATGTTCAGTGCTTTTGCATTTAAATGCGACATCTGAACGTTTGATTTTTCAAATGACCAATCAAATGCAGGTGTAAATGTATGAATAATTATTGTTAGCTTCTGCATGGGGTACGCTGTTTTAATATTATTGCTTAATAAGCCTCATGATGTTCTGTTGCAGTCGTTTGATCTAAGCGCTGAGCTGCAATGTCTACGTGAACTCAGAGACGTTGCCAGTCTCGGACACATAGACGCACAGTTGGCACTTTGCCGATGTTATGCACGCCACCAGTATGGTGGCATAGCGCCACACCATGCCACTGCCTTTGTGTGCCACTTCTTGCAGTCACTGCCACCCAGCGACCTACAGTCTGTGATGAAGACTCGTGACCTGACGCCATCCATGAGGTAGGCTCCCTCTGGTCATGTCCTCACAGTCCTCATATCACTGACCATCTCTCACATGCTAGCTCAGTCTCATATTTTCATATGGAGGGATAGGAATAGCTGCTAGTCTGTACACTAGTAAAGATTGCTGTGGACTAGAAAACACAAACTAACTAGTAAAACAACTAGCATGGTGTGTGGTGGTAACACCTGTACAATATATAAATTATTTCTAGAGTCTGGCTAATGAGTAGCAATTGCAGCCATTTTCGAATATGGTTTATTGATTAGAGGAACACGCATTCCTAAATTCTTATTATATTTTCGGTTTATGTTGGTTGTGACTGATGTTACAAAGTGTGCTGTAAAACCAGTTTAAATTTGTGTCATGTTTTGATAATTTTCAAGAGTAGTGAGCCCTTGACAGAGTAGTAAGCTTTTTTACTAGTCCTGTATATATATATACATATATATATATATGTATATATATGCTATGCCAAATATTTGAAAAATCTCTTCAAATACCATTTCACCAGTCACTACTGAACCTGCCCTACATTTAAGAGAGAAAATTCAAACCACGTTTGAGGAACTTAGATTGACAATGTGAGTTTGTTATGCCAGATACATCCTGCTGGACTGGCTGGTTGAGGTAGCCTGTATGAAGGACTTCGCCACTCTGACGCTGCACATGGCCATAAGCATGGTGGACCGCTATCTACGCCTTCACCAGACTACGCGCTCCAGACTCCAGCTGCTCGGAGTCTCTGCCATGGTTCTCTGCTCTAGGTGTGTGTCCAGACTCCCAGGCTAGTGACCTGATGACTTGTGTCCCAAGCCGTAAAAGAACAAACACAGTGATCAAAATGTTGTCAACGGTGCTGGGTACCTGAATGCATAAGTGTGCAATAAGTTTTATACATTCAGATTAATCTGAAATTTCTGATGAAGTTGACCGAATTAAGCTGAAGACAGTGACCTGAATATGATTTCTAAGATGATTTCAATAGTTTGGTCTTCCAACATAACCTGCCAAAATCAATATAAGATGTAAACATAGCTAACCAGTTTGAGACAAATATGTTTCCGTGTGTAGACAAACACAATATTTAGGTACTGCCGTTTGTTTACAACTTTGTTTCATAATAATGGCCATGATAATTAGTTTTTCATTAATTTAGACCAACACTTTAATGTGTGCAGATTAAAGGGGGTATTGTGGTCACTATGTAATATGGACTCAAAATTGTAAAGTGTGGAGCTTCAAAAAGAAATATGATAATTTGCAGGTTTCTGGGCAAGGACATTATTACGATACGTGAGGCGGCGTGGCTGACAGACAACACGTACAAGTATGAGGACGTCGTTAGGATGATGGGAGAGGTGACTGCCACGCTACATGGACAGATCAGGGTATGTCCTCACCTGTTAGAAAATTCTGGTATCAAGGAAAATGGAAAGTTAAATGTAAAATCATCCAATTTGAAATGATATGAATTAATCCATCCAAAAAAGAATTATTTTGTTGTCCACACTGTTTTTGAAATGGGGCCATTTTGTTGTGAGTGGGTGTCAGATTCTGCTCATGAACAGCAGTGAATGTTTTGCATGCTGGTTACAATGAGATACCATCTGTACGTGGATGAAATCAGCCTTTACCAATGTTGGAACCCAGAAAGTTTGTTTCTACAAGTACAAACCACTTATATGTTGGACAATGTTCTAACAAGCAGGCTGTGTGAATTGCAGCAATTCCACCAGTGGTAGTGACCAGTCACCAGTAACATAGACCGTCATTCATCTTGCATGTTCCTGTATAACTGATGTCTCTGTACAGGTGGTAACAAGCCTTGACCTTGTGGAGATAATTGGCCTAGCGGCTGACAATGACCGTCGCACTCAGTGCCTTGCTGAGTATGTGTGTGAACTGGTGCTGCTGCAGTGTGACATCGGCACTTACTCGCAGGCACAGGTTGCTGCTGCATGTGTGCTGCTTGCCAGACTCCTCCACAGGAGAGGTGAGTTCATAAATTGCTCTGGTGTGTGTTCACAATTCACAAGTACTCAGTGACTGGTGTTGACAAATGTTGCATCTGTGCAGCGGTAATTACATGTGTACAACGATTACAATATTTTATAATATGAAATTTATTATTACAATGATGTTATGATAAGTTTTTAAAGTTCAGGTTACAGCAGATGATATTTAAAAAATTGTGTATGAGATTACGAATCTGATTAAGTAAAACAGTAACTGATCATTTACATTTGTTCATGTGTTAGGTAATCACGATTACATTTTGATTATAGCAACATGTCATTGTGCTATGAAGTGTGAATGAAAAAGCCTTGTCATTACAAGATTTTATCATCCCGAATGTATAATGTTATCAATAAAATGTTTACACATTTTCCCAGCACACTGTTGTATCAAGTAATAATCCACATAATTAGATATAAAGTGAAAATAAATTTGTGTGTGGTATTTTGTGCAGTCAATTGCTGTGTGAGTGGTGACAGTTTGTGACGAGGCTGACCTTGTTGTAGAAGTACCCTGGTCGACAGAGCTGTGCCAGTTGACTGGCTTCACCATGCGTCAGCTGGCAGGCTGTGTGCAGCAACTACATGACAAGTGGTGGGTAACGCGCACTCTACTCTCATTTGAGAAATATTTCAGGGGTGGATCAGTTCTGTGTGCCATTATTGTTGTGTTGAAGTTGGGGTAGCTGGGATTTTATTATAATTGTACCCATTTCAAACCATCCAAGGCATATTTTGTAACTGAGTTTTCTACATTGTGTCATCGGTGTTTGACATACTAAGGTTTTGCTGAATTTTGAACGATCTCGACAATTTTTTTTGCTGCAAAATATACCATTTCTTCTAAAGATCCTTCCTCAGTTTGTTTGTCTCTAGAATAATTTCACAGCAAATCAGATCTGTCTAGTAACCACAACGACATTTTAGCAAATGTGTTTTTCAGTTTTGATGACATCATTGGACAAACTACAAAATTATTTTAAACTGGATCCGGTCAAAATTCTGCGATTAAATGGCATAAGTAGTCCATTTACTATAATGTAAGGCTACACACTTGTTTGCAAGTTATCCTGTCTAATGCTCAAAGTCAATTCTTTCCATGATTAAAGAAATATGTAATCATTTATTATTGTACTAGCAGTTTCTGAAATAAAAATTAATTTGCGCAGATTTTTTTTTACTTCCCCAGTTATATTTTGAATCGGCTCAGGTGAGTTTGAACTGGCCCCACAAAAATGTATAAATGATAAGTATACGTAATAAAGCAAAGTTTTCATACGTAAAACTAAAATAGACACTGCTTTAAATTAGAATAAATAATAATTTAATAAATATAAACCATACCAAATATTGTTATTCAATAAAATAGCAGACCAATAAAATAAAGCAGGCATGGGATCAATTCCGTTTTGTCAGATTATCAATTCCAACTTTTAAAATCCTAGGCTAGATAGTCCTGGACGGTTGGGTCGTTAATCTGAGTTTTGAACAGTTTCCCCCTGTTTATATAAATTGTGGTATTGATATTTCATAAAATTTACTGTAAACTGAGTTTTCAGGGCATGGGGTGAGGCCAGTAACTTGCGCATTTAGTCTAACTGAATTGGCGGGAAGCATTTTGAATCGGCAGTCGTTGATAAAAAGTCCTCAATTTTGAACACTGTACTAGTTTAAGTAAACTGCACACTACATGTTCAGACATCAACAAACATGATTCGCAATGGGCTAAATTAATTGAGGCGGAAGTTTCAAATGTTAGTGCTATTTCTTCATTGTTAGAGCTAACCTGCAGCCAAACAATTTTGAATTAGAATATATTTAAATGTAATGGTTCTGTGTTGTTGCAGCTTCTTGGCGAACGCCATGGTCGACCATCGAGAAATGGTCCTACAAGCCGTCAAGCAGCGCTATCAGGCTGACAAGTTCTGTGGTGTTGGTGCAACCGTTGCAATGTCGCACACAGAGTTGTGCAGCATATTGGGGGTCAGTGAAGAGGTTGTTGCCATGGGTGATGCAACAGAGGAATTGAAGTTGGATTGCGCTGTCAATGATCTCATAATGTCACCATGTCATACGAGCAAGCGACGTAGCAGCATCACACAAAGGTGTGTATTGTTTTCTCTGGGACACATTTGCATTTGCCCTGGTGTATGTGGTATCACTGGTATGAGAACTTTCTTGGGTTACACCCAGTGGGACATAGTTATTTACTAGAATTCTGAAAATCAGGTGTTAAGAGGAAATAGAAACACAGATTGTTTGACACCTGGTAGGCGGACAGGGTTTGGAGAATCTCTAGAAAATTTTTGTAAGGAAATTTGTGTACACTTAGAGATGACGTTGTAGCACTTATGGTATATGGTTTACCTGCATGTCTTAGGGATTTTTTTAAGGCGTCGCTTGGGTCTAAACGCATTTTATTTTATTTCGTTATCACTGAATCTACAGAGCTGAAACTTTCATAGATTGCAAGTCCAGGTAAGAGTAATGCTGTGAATTTTTTTCAGAAAGTTTCATACATATTTTCCCACGGTATGCCGCCATCTTGGATTGAATGTTGCGTGTGACTTATATCAGTAACCATTGGATTTAGAGGACTCAAATTTGGTGTGTAGTTACTCCACATAACCCCAATGAAAACAGTCAGTTGACTTTCCAAGTTTTCAAAAAACTTTTGTTTTCATGATTTTTTTACATCTGAATGTATTTTTTCATAATGAAATTTTACATTGATGGTTCATTATATAAAATAGAAATAACGTTTTCTAAAAAGTTACTACATAGTTTTCAAGAGCATACTATCAAGAAACACTGTAGAAAGTTTCAAGTAATTCTATCAAACAATAGCAGAGATAAGTGACACGGGAGGCAGTAGGTGTGAGGGAAAACATGTTTTTGAGAAAATCATATTCAAAGTTTATGTACATTGGCACATACATTTCAACATCTGAGAAGCAACCTAGATGATTGAAACTTTGCATACATATTAATGAATGTATAATCTATCAAAAGGCAAAGTTAAGAGTCATTGGCATTGTAAAATAAATTTCACACAAGTCCCGAGTACCCGACACCCATGTCCATCGTTGCCGACACAGCTGATCTCACCACGACAAATGGGACATTCGTCGCCTGAGTCCCATCGATACAGTCTGATGACAGAGTTGAATTGATGACCTTGTCGCAACTGGTGCAGAAAGTCTCGAGGCCACACACCATGCCGAGGGTGCGGTGCGGTCGACAGCTGGGGTGGAGAGTGTATGCTTCCTACACAACGTGCATAGCAGGCTCGCAACAAGTGATGGCAACACGGCACAGCGTACAAGTACTGTTGAAAGATCTCCATCAGCATCTGTCTCATCCTCAGCCAGGAATCGCGGGACACCTATCTCCTCCAGAAGATCTGCATAACCAAACTTCCGTTCAGTGACAGACAGTCTCCGAGACAGATCAGCTGGTACTGTTGATGACCGCCTTGATGCCTGGAAAAAATACACAATATAAATGTATTTCATGAACAAAAAGTACCCAAGACATGTTCAACAACAAAAGCCCCCCCCCTTACTACGTATGCAAGGGTATGGCATTGAATGCAATTTATTTTATTGGCATTGCCATATTATACACACACACCCGCGCGCATGTGTATATAGGCTATAGGTATACGATAATTACCAGGGCAAATTGTAGTAATATAATAAACCATAGTTACAACTCTGCTTCTGATGTGCCTGGATGGCCCCTGCCCTGGGCCTTGGCGTGAATGTCAACACAACCACGAACATCAACAGCATGAACTAGATCAGCGTCAAATCGTTTATACAGTAATAGTTATGCCACAAAGGCGATGTTTGGATAAAACACAAGTGAACATATGAAATATCAGAATTAAACTTACACTGCGTGCCATTCTCGTTGGCACCACGGACAGTGATAGTCGAAGAAGACGAAGTTGTCGCCGCAGGTTCGTTGGCGAATTCAACCATCGATGCCTTTGCATCGCGCGCTAACTGCAACGATGCAAACTTTCGCTGCCTCCCAGTACCGTAACCGCCCACTCGCTTTCGACCAAACGGCATAATGTCGTTTTACAAAGCGATATAAATGAACGAAACTCATGGGATAAAAAAAGTCGATCGAATCGAACGTAGCTGGTATTTCAACCTGACGTCAGAGGATGGAAATTAGTATTACAACCAATTAGAGCGCTTGATTTGAGGGAATCCGACATCACGTGGTGAAGTCCGGCGAATCGTCGTGGGTGGCATTCCCCATTCCTTTGTCACCGAGATGGTTCAGAGGCGGTCATTTATAGTCGGAATTACTCGGATACCTCCGGGCACATTTTAAAACTGTTTGTACCATCATACAGAGCGAAAATGGGGCTTTCCCGTGATATGCGCCATGTTGGAATGACAGCGTTTTCCGGCATGCAATGGCTCGCGGAAAATCACCTAATGTCCCATTAGTCTCGGTTCATTTGACATAAACAAAGACTTAGCAATGATAGGCATCATACAAAAGACACGTTTTATGACAGAAACGTGTTTATTTCGACAGTGCAACTTACATGAATGGCAAGTTGAATAATATTTATACACGGAAATAGCAACAACTCGAAATTCATTTTATTGTCAAAAATCCGTAAAATCCGACCCGAGTCTCCCGTTAAGTCTTACGGGCATGGGAGACATTCCTTAGTAATTTGTGCATCTTGAACAAGGCTTGTTTGTTGTACAGGAAATGCCTGTGTTTGTCAAATGTTATGCGAAGTATAATAAATCAACAGTTAAAAACACATCTGAATAGTGACTTATTTTAGTTAAACGTAGGCAGCTATGTCGAAATCTTTATCGGCAAGCGTGGATAACCAGTGGATGTAGATGGCCATATGGGTTCGTTTCCAGTCTTATAGATTTCTGTTACTAGTTTTATAGATGTGCACCACTCACGGTTTACACCTAGGTTGTAGTGAAAGTATTTTGTGGTTTATTTGTGCACCTGACTGACCTGGTGATTTTTATTGACTGACCAGAAGGCCCAGCCACACACACGACTGTGGTCGGGAGGACGCGGCCACGCCCACGCTCCAGTTGGCTGCTGACGACAGCGCCCTCTTGGACGAGTCGGTGCAGTCAGGCTATGATGCTGACAAGGAGGATGAAGAGGAGTCGTTCTTGGACTTTGATGGTGAGTAAATGGGTGGCATTCTGCAGTCTAGAAATTAAATTAATAAAACTTCTTATCAGTTCTTAATATCAGCGAAAAATTGGTATGTGTACCTGTCTTATTTATTTATAGTTGCTCTTAGAATTTTTTTGCAGTATCATCGAAATATGAAAAAAATTTTAATAGTGCTAATTATGAAAATGTTGATTACATGCTGATCCAATGATGTTGCAGATCTGCCCAGTTCAGATTCAGAGCTAACGGAGAGCGTGTGGGGATTTGACAGTGATCGCCACACATACAACAAGACAGCCATGAAGACAATTGCCTCGCCCGAGAGCGCTGGCGCCACCTCTCCGTCGGTGTACACACTCAACAGCTGGCGCCTTGGATCTCAGCCCACATGTCTTTCACTATCGACCAGCTTTGGCCACGCCTTCACAGTCACGTCAACGAGCACACCAACAATGTTTCCACACTTGACCCGGGCGTCCAGTAACCTGGCACGCAGTGTCAAGCTGTCATGTTCTGTCACCGCGGCAACAGCCAGTCCCTCGTGTACGCGACAAGAGTGTGAAAGTGCCTCGTCAACATGTGCCATTACAAACTCCATAACCGGTGGGTCAAGGTTGGTTCCAACAGTTGCTGCAAGGGGTGCTGAGCACCGAACTGCACTACGGACGCTCACAAACACCGAGTTAGCGACTGTCCAATCTAGGTCAGTGTCTGGCAAAAGGAAACGTACACAATCTATCATTGGTACTGAAAAGAGAATTCATGTCTTCTCGACATTATGATATTGAAACCAATAACTGACTGTGCAATAGACTCTGGTGATGTATATAATTGTGCTGAAATGAACATGGTACATATGAATGTATGTGTTTGTTGTGTATGTCAAACTCTGGTAATATCTGCGGGTACACAGTCATACAATCTCCATTTATTACTGTAGCCAAAAGACCCACTGAGATTTGTGTGACAGCTTGAATCACGATGTGTATTGAAAGGTGAATTATCTATTGGCATTGCAGGGTTTTTTCAAAGAAACGTTCAAATAAATATTGAGTTTGCCGTGTCTAACTGTTAGTACTGTAATGTACAGTACAGATATGTAGAAACATTTCAGTGATGCAATACTCCAGTCAGGAACCATTAAGAGCACTGGTTTTGGCTGATATCAAAAGTATTACTTGTAAAAGGCAGCAACCCTTTGTTTTTTATACAACAAAAATGGCAGCACAATAATTACATATTTTTTTCATAACTATTTGGTTTCATGATATTTTAATCAGTTTACACACATTTTAACAATAGGATCAGGTTGTTTGTAGGTTGATATCAAACTATATTAATAAACATCTACTGTGTATTCTAATAAGTTTAATTGTTAATGTGATCATAATGCTAAACATTCATGGTTACTTTCCTAAATACAGTGTTTTCACAACATAAGCACTTGCTGGAATTTAAGTTATAGTTTGTTACAGTAATCATAATTTTACGAGTTGTATCAACCATGTTACTAATATTATCACCTCACATCTGCCCAACATTATACTATGGAAGCTGTTTGTGATCTACATGTATGTTAATCTGGACTGTGTTCTGATGGTGAAACTGGGCTGTTTGTCTAGTGGTGCTATTTGATTATATCTTGAACTGGATACCAGTTACTCCCATTATACAGATAGCAAATCCAGTAAATGCTCATACTCATTTGTGATAATGTGTGGTGCTGTTTTTTAAGACCATCTTGACCAGGAGATTTTGTCCAGAATGACCTCAGCCGGACTATCTCAGACGTGTATTTGTACTGGACAGTTATATCTGCTATGTGGATCTGTCGTCATAATATTGTGATGTTTCAATGCCACACACTCACCGACACTATGTCTTGTTGGTTCTGTGTCATTGTGTTCTCTGCTACCTGGACGACGTTCAACTTACCTCACTGCACAATAGGATGTTTCAGTAAGGCCGTTTTAATTATATCGTGAAACAGCTGGTTGTTGCCAAATTAAGGTTTGTGTTTCTGAGCTTTGTTTTATTTGACATGTTGAAGCTCTCCATGACAGCTTCTTATCTGTGCTAAAAGGTTATTTCTCCCTTACCTAAGTTTTTGATAAATTTACACCATATGTCTTGTGACATTGTTCTATTGATGTGATGACCTCATTTTAGTAGGTTACATCCAGTAAATTTGTCAGTATGTACTGTGTTTTTGTACATACCATTTCTGAGAAATTTTTAGACTTATAGGAAGTGATAGGTCTGTTTCATTGCAAGTCGTGTTTGCGCATGAGGTAGCGTGACATAGTCAACACATTTCACAGTATCGTTGAGAAGATTATTTGTAGTCCAATGTAATGGCATGCTTTCTTTGAGAATTGCTCTGGTGACGTGAGTGTGAATCCAAGCAATGTTTGACAAAATTTTAGTGATGATGGAGTTAGTTCAGTTGTCCGTGAGCATCTCTGACAGTTAAATGTTATCAATCTTGTCAAGTGTTGAAAGTAGAATGCTGAACATTTCTTGTATATATATATATAGTTTGTTCCAAAAGTAGGCAGTTAGTTAAAAAATACAAGCATTACTCCATTAAGGCTATATTATAATATTTTATTATAATACTTATATGGAATTCAAAAGATGTGATATTATGTTAGCAATGACAGTGATAAATGTCATGTGATGTTTATTGTTGGGCCAGCACCCTTGTGCAGCATTCCGGTGATTGGTCTTGAGCCAGATGTCCACATAGACCATGTAAGACCTGACAATTGTTGAAGCAGTTGAAATTCAGTTGATGTATCTGATTAACCAAATGAATTCCTGTTAAGCATAATCCCAGTTTTATATGTGACAACTCAATCATTATTATGGTATGTACTATATTGTTATATTTTGCAATTACTCAAATTAATGTCATGGCACAAATAAGGTCATTTACATGTTATGGATATGACAATCAATTGACTGAATTACAGATTTGTTTGTTACAACTTTGGTGCCTATGATATACAGTTTTGTACAATTGTACCAATGCTATACAATAAACTTGATATATAATAAGATCTTGCATGGTTTTTGCTGCAGATTATGCAGAACTATAAGAGACTCAGTAGCATAGCGGTTAGAACGCTGGACTCCCAATCGAGAGAACGTGGGTTCGAATCCTCTTGCTGTCTTGCAATAATGAAGTTTTTGGAATCCCTATGAAATTGCATTCTGCATCATCTGACCAGTATTACTGCAAATTCTTGTGACTCTAAACATAAAGTATTTTTTTTAGTTGCCACAAGATCTGGAAGACATGACCTAATGAAAATTTTAATAAGGTTTTAATTTGAAAATTCAGTTGTCTTATGTAAAGTGACACTTTGTGGAACACTTTTTCCAATAAAAATAGTTATACATTACTGTTCTGCAAAACATACTTTCTTTGACTGGTATGACCCTTAGCTGGTAAACAATTCACGGATAGGCCAAATGTCAAATAGCATAAGCCATAATATTTTTAACACGTTTTGTACTTCTTTTTGGCAAACATGTATTTAGCTGGTAAGAAAATTAATGCAGTATTAGTGTGTTATGGTTGGCCCTTTAATAATAAGGGTGGTTAAAAATTTTTTAAATATTTATTTGGACAACATTTATTGAAATGATGGTTACGACACTCAAGTTACAATGTACAAACTGCATAATATTCATCACCATCTGGTTGAAAGACTTCAGGATTTGATGGCTCGCCATTCAGCTCTCTCCTTCATACATGCAGTTAACTCCTCTGTATCTGTCACACTATCATCCAATTTTAGGACCTCGACATAGCTAAGAGCGGGCCGTCCCGTTGAAGAGCGTCCGTGCGTCGGCTCCCAGAGTATTAGTTTTGACAATGGTATCCCCGCTTGCCCTATGTTGTGCCCAGCAAACCACATCCTGCGCTCCTGAATCTTGCTGTTACCCTCACCATTGTTCCATACAGCTCTTCATTTGTCATGTGCTCTTTCCAGTGAACACTGAACACCATTCACAGTAGTCTACTGTAGCAGCCATTCAACTGCTTTTCCAGAGATTTGGTCACTGTCCAGGCTTCCGATCCATACAGGAGTACTGATTCCACAATTGCCACGAAGAAACGTTCCTTGAGATATCTAGTTTCCATATTTTCATCTTGTTTGCAGCAGCCCACACAAGGCCTTTTTTGATTCGTATGTCCTCCTCGGTGGAATCTACCCATGAACCTGGGTATTTGAAGTCATTCACCTCCTTCAGCTTTGTGCTATCAAACAGTTTCAGCTGTAGCTCTTCTTGGATGTTGTATGCCATGAACTTGGTCTTCTTGGTATTAATGCCCAGGCCGACTTTTGACATTCATTTTCGACTCGGTTCAGTAATTATGTTCAAATTCCACAAGGGGTCCATATTCCGTAATAATTATGATCCATTTTCTATGGAGGTTCATATTGTATATGACACCAGTAATAAAGGTCAGTGAACAAGCAGACGGGGGAATTTCGGCGGGAGTCTTATTCAAATTGACAAGACAATCGCCAGGGGGCACAACTTATAAGTTTTCCGGCTTGTAGCGACGTCTTGCGGATGACACAAAATATGCCCCAACTGTTCTACAAACAACATCCAGTGAGAACTTTCAATCGTTTCCCGCTCATAATTTTATTGGCTGTGTGGTTGACAAGGGCGTGTATTTTAAATGAAATCCCGGAACTTGAAACACTCGTTGAGGCGATCCCGCGTAAGTCCTGCGCGCCATTTTGTTTTGACCAAACGCAGGGCTTCCGAAGGCTCCCGGCAACGTCTACTCACCTACTACTACTACTAGTTTGTGGTTGCAAGAATGTGATGGTCTTATGAAGTCTCATTAAAGAATATTATCACCAAACCGACCTTTCGTAACGCACATGTCAAATGTAAACATGTCTGACTGAAGTGAAGGTGTCGGTATAGTATGGTAAATGAAATTGAAGACTGGCATTTGACAATTGATGATTTGAAGTTGAACCATGGCCATGCAAAGCCAAAGGTTGGACCCGCTCAATATCCTCTTTTTAAATGCCGCCAAGCTGTTCTTACTAGGTGAAAACAGTTTTCTTTCACCAGGCTTCTGAAGGCTGTGTCTTATTATCAGCAATTCCAAATTCCGCAAGATATAATCTGTATTGTATTTGTAACAGCACCACTGCCACTGGCTTTGGCTTTGCCGTGGGTATTAGGGGAAGGTGGGGCATGTATAACTATAAGGTATAATTAATGTATTGTAAGCAATAAAAGTGTTTATTTCAGAAAGGTGCAATTTTGCCTTGTTAATTTGTATATTTAGTAATTTACTACTGCCAATTATCAAACTTCAACCCCACTAAAAAAATGTATAGACGAGCAAAGTCACAAAAAATGGAACACTTTCATTTTCTAAACTTATGAGCTTTGCTATTCGGTTGTTTAGATTAATATCCCACTTTTAATTTTTTTAGGGATATAAAATGGTATTATCTTTCAGCAATGAAAACTTTGGCAAGTTTCATCAATATTTGCCTCTGCTACAGCTATTTGAGGGCCTAAAAATGGGGGTATCTTGGCATAAAAATGTAAAAACTTTCGATGATGGCATTTCATGTGTAAAAAATATTACATGAAGGTTTGGATGTCTCCTGTGTTGAATGTATACCCCAAGGTATATTTGGGAGAAAAAATTAACTGTCTACTCCCACCCATTGCTGAGTTATTGAGGTGGGAACCTCGCATTGTTTTTCAAGAGACAGCAGTTTTGGGCGGTAGCTGTATTATCATGATCTGTCTAAAAAAAGGTAAGTGTCTAAGTTAACATAAAAAAACTTCTGCCTTACAACCCATCCTCAACTGATTTAAAAAAAAGAAATTGAACAAACATTGTAAGTCATCCAGATTTTTTTAGTGGAAAACTGAAAAAATTGTGTCCCCTTCTGTTGCATCTGGCACATGCTATTTTCCCAGAAAAGTAAAAGGGAGAAAAATATGCTATGCACAGCTTGAACCATTTGCAATTCACAGATACAAATTTGTTAATCAGTGAGTTGGTGTTATGAAGTAGCAAAGGATTGATCAATTCCATCCCTCAAAATGTTGTGTCTGTCACACTGTGACAGATGCGACATACCTGCCAGAATGATCAATTTATTTGCTGTATTCAATTAATTTATTTGCAGTTATGTAATAAATGGCATATGTCCAGATGTTTTGGTATGAAAAATATTATAATTTAGAATAACAGTTGCTAGGCCAGGACACTTTCAAATGGTAAGATTGGATTATTGCAGATGAGATGCTTTATGAGCACGATGATGTCACCTGTGAGTAAACTTCACTGTTATATACACCATCCTTTTCTTGATTGAAATTACACTAAAAACAAAGTAAAACTACATGAGCCATGTGATATTATATGTTATTAACAAGATACAAAAAGATGCTTACGTTTGGAAAATTTCCACCATTGTATTGTCCCAAACATCATAATTTTGCCAATATTTGGCTGGCAGTCTACTCATAGTTGGCTGTAGTGTACAGCTGTTTTGTGAATGTTACTTTATTATGCAGATGGCACCACAGATTATGCTAATTACCCAGGTAAAACAAAAGACAAACCCCAAATATTTAGATATCTTAAAGGTGCTTCCACAATTAGATTTTTTTGGTAGTCTCTTTTCAAATTAATTTAGCGAAAAAAACAAACCTACCTAGTATCCACTGCAACATACTAGCTCGTTTGTGCAACTTTTGTATGTAGTTTTTGTGAAATCGTAAGACAAACTGCTAAATTACTTAATGCCTGTTCAAGTGTTAAGTGAAATAAAAATTTAAATGCTGAAACATAAGCTACTTATTCATTATTTAAAATTTAAGCAAATTCTGAGACATCAACTTTTTGACCACTGGTTGATTTGACATAGAATGAATGGCCCAGCTGTGCTTCCAGGATAAGGTGTTTGAACAAAAGAATAAAAAAAAATTTTGTAATGACCAAATGACCTGACACAACAAGAAACGAGGATTCAACTATCAGTGACTGAGCAAAAAGAAAGTGCATATACCAGCTAATTTTTTCATGCATTGAGATTTGATACTAAATCCACTGATGGAGAATCACTACTTGTGAGGAAGAGGGTTGAGCAAAAATTCCACACAAACATCATGGAATCTGAGGATGGTATTGTAAAGGGTGAGTGGTGCTCAACCAAAGTAATATCACAGGTATACAACTGTATATATCTCTCTGCTCTCTGGTCTAAGTCATGCCTGCTTATATAGTCATTCAGGCAATATTTGTGCTAATTCATATGAAAAGTTATTCTTTATTTTTTAATCATAGTTTTTCGATGTGTAAAATTGCTCAAATTTAACTAAACATTGATTTAAATACAAATAAATTCATTTAAAATATAGTAATTTGTCATTGTAAATATTGTAGAAAATGTCGAAATGACGCATAAATGTTCAGAATCACAATTTTGTAGGTTCCAAGATTTTCTTCATACTTAAATATGATGTACGGCACCAATGAAACTGTTGTCTAAACCTGCCTAAAACTACCGGAGGGCCAAGTAAAAGGTTGCCCGAAAGTTCTCACAGTTTAGAGGTAGGAAATTGTATAAGTATGTCTTCAATATGGCAAATGTTGCAGTAAAATATAAATAAAAGACATAAATAAATAATTCATTCTTATAGTTATGCATTTTTGAAATGTTTTGGATGGTTGTACATGATCTTAAAATATGAATATCTCCCAAGAGAATGACTACACTACTGCATCTTGTAAATATCTGTGTTTATTGAGACATCCAGCTAAACATTGCAAATAATTTACTGCCCGTCCGGCTAGATATTAATAATCTGGTGGTATCGTGAAAACCTGTGCAACCAAATGAAATGTTGCTAAAATCACAGAGCCAAAAGATGAATATTTGTATGATTTGTTTTATGGCATGATTGTACCCAGTCATATATTGTCCTTCATGTGTACAATTATACATGCAGACTTTTAAGGAAATATCTGATTCTAAATGTTGTTGTGAGCAAATTTATTATCTTGCCTGTATACCAACTTTTCCTTTCTGTATTTAGTATTATTATATTTTCATTGGTGATATACCTTCTGTCAAACATGCCTATTCATGATATTCCAATAGACTGGGCTTGTGCAGCTGTACTATAGGTGCTATGTAGGCTTCAGTTTTCTCAGGAGTCTCTGAGTCTGAGATTCCTTGTTTCACCCTTCAGACTCCTTATACAGCCCTTGGTGTGTGTGTGTGTGACTCCCTAATTTAGAAGATGATAAATCCAGTGTTAAATTGGTGAATTTCATGGGTCTGTCAACGTACGTGTGTGTTGCCATCTTCCAAACAGCTCCGGGCAGTGATACTTGTTAGCACGGTGCAACAGCGCTGCTTTCAAAACCAAGTAGTTCGAGTAATATATTTCAGTACTTAATAACTAACTAACTAACTAAGACAGTAAGAAAATAATTCATGGTTCGACGCGTAATCTTAGATAATGGGCTAAATGGAGGCACTTGCTTCTGATTGGTAGACAGGTACCCACTCCACAGTGTGGCGCTGCTGTTGTAGCCTTTCCTGTACATGGTGTTTCTCTAGAAAATGATTCAGAAACAAGATTATTGAGTGTCGTGCATAATATTTGTTGAAAGGTTACAGACTCCCAAATTTTTCTGCGGACTCCTAAATATGAACGAGTCCAATTTGATTCACGATGGCCTAAATTAATTGGGGAGGCAATTTTTACACATATACATGCATATATATATATATATATATATATATATATATATATATATATATATGTATACATGTATGTGTGTATGTACGTATATACATGTACACACACACACACACATATATATATATAAATGTATATATATATATATAAATGTTTCGAGGTCAATCTTGATGGTAATGAGTTGGAAGTTGACCGTAAACAAACAGTGAAGAAAGAGTAGTTTGTTACTCTATTGTCTGGTATTCATGCTATTCATAATAACAAAATATGTTTTCCATTGTTGATTATTTTTAGCTACTTCCAAGAACTCCTACTTCGGTAGACTAAGTACTCCTTGCCAACATTTTCTAAATGTTGGCAAAGTATCTTGCCATCTACTAGGTATAGTGCCTAGTGCGTGAAATTACCATTTATCATTTAAAAGTATTGCTGCTTATATCAATTCAGTATTCTGTGTTTGAACCATTCTCTTAAATGCACATGCATGAAAAAAATAGACATATTACAGTAGCTTAGTGGTTTCAGTAAGAAAACCATATCAGTTATGTATCAAAACTTATATTATCAAGAGGCCCACATACAAATTATATGTAATAGATTCTGAGTAATATTACTAACTATTTTACTTGGTAATATTATTAGCCAAAACTGTAACCAGGTTGTTGAAGGCTGACTGATACATATTTTCCACATGAAAACAAACCCTATATTTAATACCATGCCACTGGAACTTGGAACTGCTATTATTTGTAAAGTGCTTTGAGTGGTTCCATAGATGAGATACCATGCTAATAAAAACTTCTTTACCTTTATTTCATAATAAGTACAGTGATCATTTTATGATTGGCTATCGAGAGGAAGCAATGACATACTGGAAAGATTTGTATTAACTCATTCAGTTATACTAAAATAACCTGACACATTACGTGCTAGAAATAGTTGAATATGTAATAAATAAAAAATAATTCTAAATACACATCTTTATATTTGGTAATAGTTAGGCTCCACATGTTAGTTAGGCTCCATGTTACTTACTGTACAAACAGAAAAGAATGCTTAAACTATTCCAGGCCTGAGACAGCAGTAAGAGTATAAAGAAAACTTAAAATGATGTGGGTTGACACCATTCAGAGAGCATGATCAAAATGA
The DNA here is from genome assembly GCA_033239005.1 of Lamellibrachia satsuma. Classification (NCBI taxonomy): domain Eukaryota; kingdom Metazoa; phylum Annelida; class Polychaeta; order Sabellida; family Siboglinidae; genus Lamellibrachia; species Lamellibrachia satsuma. Next base: position 9,810,877 of record BSQZ01000023.1, read on the forward strand.
TTTTTTATATTGAATGCTTAAAAACTGAGACTAATCATTTCTTGAAACATACTGGTAGTAGAATCATTTAAAAATAAATGAGGTAACACTAACAGTGTAGAATGGACATGAAATACCTCTATAGAGAACAATACATGTCTAATGGTTAAACAACCGACCAGCTGACTATATAAATAAAGCAATCAGTGTAAATATATTTAACAAATGAATACCAGCCTGGATCATAATATGCCACTGGATTTCTTATCCATAAGCCATTGAAACTGTGTTGCTTTTGATGGCAACCTTGTTAAGTCTTCAACTTAAAAAATGCCTACCCTGCTTCGTTACTTTTACATGAGTCATTATGGCACTCATTAATTGGTTGAAATGGATGTGCTTTGTGTATATTATATGATATCAGCGTAGCAATTAAATTTAAATATATATATATATATATATATATATATATCATAACCTTCTTTATGAAATCTCTAAATTTATTTCTTATAAAACAGACAAATCTTTTTTCAGGAAGCGAAGTGTCAAATATTATGGAGGATACCACTTTCTACCACTTCATCCTGATGTTAAACATGAAGACAGCACCACATATCAGGCATTTATTTCAACTCACAATGTCATTTCCTATCAATCTTACAATGTAAATTAAATGTTTTTGTAAATAAAAAACATGAACAAAATAAAGAGAAACAAAATAGTCGCCCTCATCTGAGAGCAAGTGGAGCTTACACCATGGTGCTCTAGAAGATCACTTACCACAGACATCTTATATCAATCAGTCTGTCTCATTAGTTGGTATCCTTCTGTCGAAAGAAATGTCACACTAGTTACTCGCATACAGGATGTCTACAATATTGTTGTATGTTATGCATGATTTAATAATAAATATTTAGTAAATGTCAGTGTTCTTTTAATCACCTAACTGAAAATTTGCAGAATTTTTCTGGAAATAGTTGAGATGTGTATTTGTTCTATTTCAAGTAGAAAACACTGCAGAAGAAATCAGACACAGAACAGTTTCAATGTAAACAAACAAAAATATCTGCAAAATTTATGACATTCCTAACGTAGGTACATGGGAAATACAAGTGGTACTGCATTATCAGAAAACCTAGAATCACCTTTGGGTGATTATGTTGGCAGATGTTGCAAGTTCATGAATATATCAGCCTTATCTTATGTTTGTCCATGCAAGACTTGAAGGAGGCCGAAGTGGGCCATCAATATTTCTGGTAGATTGAGGTCTTGATGTCTTTCCTTTAATACTTCATGCACTTGTGCCTGTCTCATGTGTTCTCCCATATCTTCCTTGTTTCCCAGCTGTCAACACCCATCTGGAGAAGGAAAACATCTTACCACAGTTGCCATGGTAATCAAGTGTTTTTTCTGATTACGTCTTGGGTTATTGCTTTATTAGAGACTGCAGCGGTTTTGCTAGACAAAATCAGAGATGGACGGAAGCACAACATGTCTTAGACCAGTGGTCCAGAGACCACACTCTTAGTAGACTAACCAGGTGAGTTGGTCAGTATTGGTCAGTATAGCTGTACAGTGGACTCAGAATTATGGGTAACAGAATCATCCATTTAGTAGAATCAAATATATTGGCTTGTACGGAATCATTCTATGTTCCTGCTATAACAAAACTTGCAGTTAATGTCAATCCGCTGCTTAACAGAGTTAAATTGGTCTGGCCAGAAGTGATTCTGTTGAGCCACTGTAAGCAATATTCAGATGAGTCAGAAAAAATAAATTAATTCACTCATAAATACAGTTATCTTCTATAACTGGAACAGCTGCAGTACCAAGTCAACATTTTAAACAGGCATTGACTACGGACTTGGAACCTTTGGAAGTAGTTTAAGTACAATGTTGTCTGTGTGCATTAAGTCAGTCTCAAAATATCACTGCAACATGTGTCGGTGACAAATGTACTAAAAAAACGCTGCTTATGAACTGAATGTTGCAGCACAATTTCTCTAAAAAAAGTACTACTGTTTAAAACAATCGTCAAAGGTGTTTGATGGACTGATACATAGCTGTGGTCAATTGTACAATTTGTCTGCCTTTTCCCTATTTCAACACATAAATCTTTGTTTGTTTTGAGATTGAAACAAGTGATCATCAAGGGCTCACATACATTTAGAATAACAAACTCTCTTGTTCTGTTACTTTGTATCAACACCACTCAGTAGAACACTTGAAAGGATAACTACTTTTATTGAGTGTGTGGTTAAAATATCAGTTTTGTTTGAGTAGTTTTAGTTTGTGTGATGCATGATACATATTGAAATATAATTTCTTTTGTGGATGTTTTGTTGTCTTTCGCCTCCAAGACAATTGTACATTGCAGTCTAGTTAAAAGTGTTACTATTGGTTGAATTTTAAATTAATGTTGCACTATTCCAGACCTGTCCATAAGTATGTCATCCATCTACATCAGGTTGTGCTCTTTTCATCATACCTTCAGTAAATACTAGTCAGTATCATCCTTCGCTCAGGATTTCAAGTGCCTTTTCATTTTCTTAAATAATTCATGAAATGTCAGTGTTCATCTTTCTTGCATCATCAGAAGCAACTTTTATACTCTCCCACTGGATTCTTTATTATCATTATGACATTCTCTACCAGTTCTCAAATCCCATGATCCTAAATACCTCTTTCATGCAAAAATATATTCGTTGCTAAAAAAAATCTTGGCTAAGTTATGGCTTCTCTCCCAATTAGTTTCTTTGAATGTATATGTTCAAGTATAGCATAGACAGAACTTAAGATGGCGCTGATATAGTCATGAATAACAGTTGCCAACATAATCCAGGGCTCGACTGTAACAGTAATCCATTATTCCGTTCACCCTAGATTTTGTTACGGATTACTAGACCTTTTGGTATGGGAATCTGTCCGGATTACCACTTTATTTGGCCAATAAAATATGTCGCTGACATAATCACGTACCTGTTGATGTGTTCAGGCACACAGACTGTCTGCAAATTAGGTGAAGCCTATTTCCTGGCACTGGAATGACTTTAGAATGTAACTAGGCACAAGTCAAATCATCTACCGGTTTCATATGGTTTTACATAAAACACTATATTTCCCAAACTATTCAACATATTTGATAAATGTTTACTTGAATGGCTACAATTGTCCCACCGGATATAGGGACATTCAGTCACTCAGAAATGATCTAGCAGCATGGTGAAATTTGTTGAAATGTGTTTGGCTAAAAGTGCAGGTGTAGTAAACCATGTTAAATTAGTTATTGTGGATCACCACATTTTTGATGGATCACTGAATTTAATGCTGCATTTGAGTGCGCTCGTGTTTACCAGCTTATGGCATGTAAATAGAATTCACAACCCCCGATGAACTCGTAATTACCAGTTGAGAACTTGAAATTTAAAATGGAGCCCCAGTTGACGACTATTTACGAGTTCACGGGGGTCGTGGACTCTGTTTACACATTGTGAACTCATATACACGAGAAATACAAGCACATTCAAATGCAGCATAATAGCTTGGTAATCCGTCTGGATTACTAGACGTTTATACCCCTGTAATCACCTTTAGGAAAATATACCATGGTATTACATGGAAAACCATGACATTACATGGTAAACTGTGGTATACCATGGTTTACCTGTTTCAAAACACCATGGTATTTACCATGGATTCCCTGTTTCATAGCACCAATGATTACCATAGTTTCCATGGTATATCATGGTATTTTACCATGGTTTACCATGCTTTACAATGCTTTACCTGTTTCAAAACACCATGGTATACCATGGCATTTACCATGGTATATTTTCAGAAGAGCACCCAAAGGCAATTCTGAGTGTTCTAGTACAGAGTGCCACTTAATGAGTTACCCATGTGTGGAGTGTCATAAATTTAGCAGATACTTCTGTTTGTTTACATTGAAACTGTTCTAAGCCTGTTTTCTTCTGTAATGTTGTGTAATTGAAATAAAACAAATACACAACTCACAGGCTAAATAAAAAAAAATACTACAAAATATAAAACAAATTCATTAATAAAGTGTTGATAATGATATGAGCAAATGCAGCAAGTCCATCCAAGCTGTGAGATGATGCCAACATCATTTTTGACAAGTTTTCAGTAATTCTTCAAGTATTGTTTTATTATTTAAAGAGCTTTGTCCAATGTGACTTGACTGAGCAAAAGGAATTGGGAGTTTTATGCAGAGCTCTGTGTGAGCGGAAGTGTGCAACTATAATGGACATTAGCACTGTTCAGCATTTACGTATTTCTCTCTATCTCCATGTTGAACACACTGTAGGACTTGAGTAAAGACAAAGTGCACTGTGGAATATGCTGTTTGATAGTGGTTAAGTGTTCACGGATTACCTGATTAACCTGAAGAAGTGCTGGGGGGGCTGGGGGGGTATAGAGGAGTACAAGTAGTGATGGAAGAAAGTCCAAGAAAAACACCCAAATTTACTATATTCTGGATACAAATGCCTGCTGACTTCTGAGTACTATTGCCATTGGCAAACACAGTAGCAGTTGTAGAAGAAGAGAATGTGGTCAAAAGTTGTAGAAGAAGAGAATGTGGTCAAAAGTTGTAGAAGAAGAGAATGTGGTCAAAATTTGTAGAAGAAGAGAATGTGGTCAAAAATTGTAGAAGAAGAGAATGTGGTCAAAAGTTGTAGAAGAAGAGAATGTGGTCAAAAGTTGTAGAAGAAGAGAATGTGGTCAAAAGTTGTAGAAGAAGAGAATGTGGTCAAAAGTTGTAGAAGAAGAGAATGTGGTCAAAAATTTTAGAAGAAGAGAATGTGGTCAAAAATTGTAGAAGAAGAGAATGTGGTCAAAAGTTGTAGAAGAGAATGTGGTCAAAAGTTGTAGAAGGAGAGAATGTGGTCAAAAGTTGTAGAAGGAGAGAATGTGGTCAAAAGTTGTAGAAGAAGAGAATGTGGTCAAAAGTTGTAGAAGAAGAGAATGTGGTCAAAAGTTGTAGAAGAAGAGAATGTGGTCAAAAGTTGTAGAAGAAGAGAATGTGGTCAAAAATTGTAGAAGAGAATGTGGTCAAAAGTTGTAGAAGAAGAGAATGTGGTCAAAAATTGTAGAAGAAGAGAATGTGGTCAAAAGTTGTAGAAGAAGAGAATGTGGTCAAAAGTTGTAGAAGAAGAGAATGTGGTCAAAAGTTGTAGAAGAAGAGAATGTGGTCAAAAGTTGTAGAAGAAGAGAATGTGGTCAAAAGAAGACAAAGAACAATGAGGCCAGGATGCTGGGTTAACATTAAGGAGTACAAGACAAGAAGACACTTGCTGCTTTCATACTTGTCTGTATCAGTAGTTGGTAGCAGTTGAATTATCAAGTCTAAATACTGAAACATAGCCTTCGTACTGCACAATGTATACTTCTGCTTATCCCTTATATGGTATTCTAATATTGTCAATGCTCTACAGCTAGTCATACTGGAAGAAAATTCAGCCCCAGAAATATGCATATATCTTGTGTTGAGGACTAGTGATAAACTATAGTCATCTTATTTATTCAAAGCCAACAAAATATCCCATGGGTTTAACTTCTTAACATTTGATTTCCTGTAGAACTCTAAGTGATATGGTAACCATAATTAACGTGCTAAAAGTTTTCAGTATGTAGCAACCTGTTCAGTTTACGATATGTTAATAATAAAAACTAGTGAAATTAGCATTAAAAGAAAATACTTAGATGGTTCAGTATTTTCCAGAATAAGGTTAAGACAAATTACTGGCCAATGGATTGTAGGAGTAGAAGAGATTGGCATAAAGACACAACTAAAACAGAAGGTAGTTGAAAGCCAACTGCAATGGGACAGGGCACTGAGAGAATGAGCAAGGAGATGTTGACAGAGAGCTTGCATGGTAGAAGGAGAAGGATAAGACCAACATTACTGTGGATGGATAGTGTGAAGAGAGACATGGAAATGGCAGGTGTGCCCAACAGAATGGGAGAGAAGGGTGAAGGAGATGGAGACAAGTCACCGAGAGGGGAAAACATTGTAATGTTGCCCCAACCACAATGGACTTGGGGGAAGAAGAAGAGGATAATAAGGAGATGTACAGGAACTAGGTGTCGCCTTCCATGTTTTCTTGTTATGGAAGCAGTTGTAAATCTTGATGATATACAGCACTCTTTCGTGTTGCCATGGCGATCCAAGAAAATTGCTGATTGTAAGAAGTGCCACAATGTCTGAGAAGCATATCCTCAATGGAATGAACAGTCTCTGCCCTGTCCAATTAGCCTTGGTGATAATGCTGCACTGATACGTATTTAGCTGTAACATGTACCAAAGTTTTGCTGGCAGGTTATTTTCAACCAGGTTTTATCTGCATTTACAGTTGTTGAACACACAGAATACCAGTTCACAGCTGATAGGACTGTGTGGGTGGCAGAGGTGGACAAAAGGTGTTGGCTCTTTCTTTTGTCTGTGTCTAGCACCAAACATGCACATGTTATGTCACCTGTATTCACCAAGTTGGGAGAAAATGTTTATCAACGTGGGAGAAACAAAATAATAAAAAAGTTATAATATAGATTTTTTTTATGCCTAGCAAAATACTTTGAAGACACAGTTGTGTGCCATATGAAAATCAGTACATTAAAAAGAAAAAATGTCTTGTGCTGCAGTTGCTGTAAACATGATCTCCCTGGTAGTAAGTATGATTTTACTTATTGGTTCCCCAAAGGTAATATTGAAAGTTGTTTCTGCAGTTATGTACATATTGATTTGTTTTAATTTTTAGCCACCATAAGACAGTTCTTAAATGCCCAAAGATTGTCAAGATTTTTTTAACATTTAAAAATATTATGTTACATCTTGTGAGAATCGCCAATTTGGAAATTCTCTTGCCAAAAACTCTAGGGATAGAGCTGTAAATTTGTCAGAAATGGGCTACTCCTGGTTTGGCTTCCTAGATGTGGCTTATGTTAATGACATAGTGTTGGCATGTTTATACAAATTGTGGTTTTGCTGCACTGACTCAGAGTAATATCAGATGTTGGTCTGACAAGATGAAATGCACTGTGCATCATTAGCAAAGCCAATGTGTTTGGACAGTGTGACCCCCCCTGCTGGGTTGGTTTAACCCCTAATGGCCCTCACTGTCTGCTTGCAGGGGTCAGACCACAGTTAAACCTCCTATTTATTGTTTCACATGAATGTAAAGCTGATTAAATTGTGATATGTGAAATTAAGCAATTCACATGATGTGACATTAGTGAACTGAGCAGGCATATTCATAGGTTTGTTTGTTGAAGCTATTGGTTGTGAAATAGTGCATTTTTTATTTATGATTTTTCTGCTATGGGCCACAAAGGGATTTATGGGAATTGTTCTGCTCTGGGCCACATGGGTGCATGAATACATGGATATTTTCATAAACATTGACGGGCATCACTCATAGTCTGTTTTAAAAGAGCTGGAGGTATGTGATTTTGACAAAACTTGGTCAGCATGTTAAGGAGACGACGGCAGTTGGTGTGAAACATTTTCAGAATTTTGGATGGTCAAGTTTTCTTATAATCAGACAAAATGTTAACATGGCCACCAATACAATGTTGCACTATGGCATTACCTCACATAAACAGAAGTCGTGGTCACAGCATGGTTATAAAATATTTTTATATGCTTATGTTTTGGTCGTTGTTGTTAGCTTAATTGTGGATATTACAGGTAATTATTAGTTTGTTACAACAAATTTCCTATAATTTTAGAATTTGCAATTCCGATGGTATAATGAGGGCACATATTTTTGAAAATAAATAAATAAAAACGGTTGTTAACCAACCTCATGTTGTGTGTGTGTTTGACTTAGAAAAATTGTTGGTGTCGGTGCTAAATAATGATATATTATTATATATATATTTTATTGTTTCCATCTAGTCAACAAGATCATTACTAGTTAAACACCACTATTATTTAAAGTTTTTAACTGTCCCCTTTAGGAGGTGTCCTATAACTGATCCACTATAAATAGAAAATGTCAAATGAACATTTTAGTTTTGTACTATAATGTTTGAAGTGCACGAGCTGATATTATGCACAATTTGATGATTAATATGATATTTAATTGTTAATAAACACCATTTTTTATATGTTAAAGTAGCATGAAAGAGCTTGCAGTAAGCTAATAGCCTAAAATAAGCAGTTTTTAGTATAAAACAATAATTGTTGCCTTTCCCAAATGTCTAATCACCACACATTAGTACCCATTTATTGTTGTGTGCAATACTTTGTAAGTGCTTGGGCACAAGGAAATGAAGGTGTGCAACCCTAACCGTAGCTAGCTAATCCCATACCTGGCAAGCCATAACCCTAACCCTGAAGTGGTTTACAGAAGGTATATCCATTTCCATAGGCACAGGTTGATAGAAAAAGTGAACAGTTTGCTTGGAAAAGGCAGAAAGCAGTATCAATCACAAATCACAATCACAAATAGCGTGGTACAGATGGGATGCCAAAATGGAAATTTGGTCAAACTTTGGGGGTATGACACCTGTATGTGAGGGAGCAGGTAGCCATTTTGCACTAGAACAGTCTTTGGTGATATGTCTTATGTGGTCCAGTGCATTATTAACATAGTGTAACAAATTTGGACAGAATAGTTGTGTTGGTTGTGTCACTGCCAAGGGAAGCTTTGTGTAGATCAGCATTTTCAGATCTGGCTGCAATAGGTATCTGGTCATGTGATAGCCCCTTATGGTGGCGCATCCAAATCAAGCTGTTTGCCTTGTATCTTATAATAATAATAATAAAATCTTTGGCGCCAATATCCTCGGAAAATCCGAGCTCAGTGGTGCAACAAAACCAAAGGATTAGGCATTCTCGTGATAATGTAAAATGCGAAAAGTCGTCAACAGATGAATGGACGTGGCAAGAAGCTAAGGAGGATAGGCAATATTAAAAAGATAGGTTTTCAGATGACGGCGAAATTAAACTGTATTTCCTGCTGATTTAATGCTGACGGGGAGAGAATTCCACAGAGTTGGTGCAGCAGCTGAGAAAGCTCGAGTTCCAGCATTTGTTTTAACTCTGGGAATAGAAAGTAAATTAGAATCAGATGACCGAAGCTGTCTGGGCTGTCTTGTTGGATTGAGCACTGAATGTAAATATGCAGGTTGTTTGGATGAAAGAGCTTGATAGGTAATTGTACAGATCTTGAAAATAATGTGATATTGCACATGGAGCCAATGCAATGATTTTAGAAGTGGCACTGAGCGAGAGAAATGAGGAGATCGTGTAACTACCCTAGCCAAACAATTCTGGACACGTTAAAGGTTTGTGATATCCTTGATAGCAATATTGTGAATGAAGTTGCTACCAAGAGCTGTTGCAGTAGTTTTAGCGACAGAAAGTGACATATACCGGCGAATGACAGCAATGACACGTTTGAGAAATATGTTGTCTAAAATTGAAGTTGTTATCAAAGGTGACTCCCAAATTCCAAGCTAAGGCTGCTGGTGTGGTGTTTTGACTCAGGATACGTGTCGGAGAAATTCAGTTTTATCTGCATTTAGCTTTAATTAAGATTTTGTGGAGACAGTCGCTGAGCTGGCTTAGGGCGCGATTTGTATCCGGGGTAGCCAAAGAAATGTAGATCTGTGTGTCATCTGCTTGAAGGTGGTGATCCAAGTTATGACTTTGGATAACAGAGCTGAGTGGCCTAGTGTAGAGAGTGAACAGCAAAGGCCCAAGAACAGAACCCTGGGGAGCACCACATGAAGTGGGGAGTGCTGCCCGAGAAGCAGTTTGCTATCTTTATGGTTTGGTGTCTACCAGTTAGGTATGATGAAAACCAGTTCAGAGCTGCGCCAGATATGCCATACCACAATGATAAGCATTTAAATTTAAAGAATGTTGTGATCTATGGTATCAAAGGCAGCAGACAGATCAAGCAAGGTAAGTGCTGTTACTTTCCATGTGTCAATGTTTAGGCTAACATCATTGTGTACTTTTAAGAGAGCAGTTTCTGTAGAATGAAACTGTTTGTAAGCTGATTGTGACACATTAGATAAGCAATATGAGCTGATGTGAGACCTTAGACGGCTTGCTATGACTTTTTCCAGTATTTTGGAAATAAAGCTGAGATTGGAAACAGGTCAAAAACTGTTTAGATCTCGAGAAAGAGATGTCTTCTTAAGAAGTGGGTTGACATGGACGTTTTTGGGGAAATGCTTAGATGACAGCCAACCTTTGGAGGATTAGTGGCTTGCACAGGGAAAAGTCATCACCGCTCGAAGCCACTGAACAGGATAAAAATAAAACACAATAGAAATAGCTGTGACATTGTCTTGATGACAGTCTAGTGTCCTCAAATGGTGAATTTTGTAAAATGATATCAATATATGGATTCTAAAAGTGACGGTTTAACAACGACGATAAAAATAAACTAAGTAAAAACCGTTCGTGCTCAGCATAGGTCAACAGCACTAAAACCATATCGGCACCGTATGCATGCAGAGTGACAAGATGTGTTGTGCCCATGCAAAGAAATTTTAGAGGTCTTCACTTGGGCAACACGCAACTAGAAGCATAAAAGCAGTCACATAAACAATAAAATTTGACAAGTCTGACACATTGAAATTTACCCGAAATCCTGTTAAATGTGACAAATTGTAAATTTTCTGACAAAGTTATGCAATGTTTCGTTAAAAATCAAGCAATTATATGAATATTAGTTTAGAAATAAAGTCACTGGTATATTTAAAGAGACAGGCTTCAATGATTCGCAATGCTTTGAAAATCTTGCTTACATGATCTATGATTTATCAAGTGTCAAAATCGACCTATAATTAAATTACGTGACTGGTTTTCTGCTGATATTACGGGCAAGGCATTGTTTCGACTTGGCTGTCAAACAAATATTAATGACGTGACAAGCAGGAGTGTTTTTATATTTGGGGTCAGACCACAGTAGAACTTCCTGTTTATTGTTTCAAAATGAATGTAGGGCATATTAAATTGTGATATGTGAAATTAAACAATTCATACGTTGTGACATAAGTGCAATTGAACAGGCACAGGTTTGTTTGCATAAGCTATTGGCTGTGAAATAGGTCATTTTTTTAGAGTAATAGGTGGAGTGATTTATGGGACGTCAGCGCATGAATACATGGATATTTTCATAAACACTGATGGACATCGCATGTGGGAGCTCAGAATTTTTTATGGGCAAGTTTTCTTATAATCAGGTAAAACATTAACATGGCCACCAATGCAATTTTGCACTGTGGTCTGACGTCTGCAGCAGAGGAAATTTGCAACATGGTTAAAAGCACTGACTGCCTTTGTATAAACCTGATATATATTTTAATGTTAAAATGATTTCTTACATTTTCATGCAGTTTTTCTTTTTAAAATGGTGTTTGCTTGTCTTAAACTAATAGTCAACATACTATCTACATTGTTATTCAGAGTAGATATTAGAGGATTTTAAGTTAAAGAATTATACCATATATGAGGAAGGATATTCTCTTGCTGGAGATGAACTTAAGGAAGGATCCCCTCCCATAATGCAGAAATATTTGAAAAATTACTTTTTTTATAGAAAATGTGGAATAGTTTAAAAAATGAGTATTTGAAAAAGATCAAAGGAGAAGCAGGAAATGTAAAATTTGTCAAAAAGAAGGAGATCTCTTTCCCAAAGCTGGAGACTTGGCAGTTGGCACCTCTGAGATTTGTTGGACATTTGTAGACAACATGTTGTTGCAGCAAGAAAGATGGTCTCATGTACATAGAAAGAGCAGGACCCACTGGGTGAAGCTGGGTCATCTCTCTCCCACTATCTCAGCTGTGTCTATTTGTGGCTAGTCAGGCACAAGTCCTGGGGAAGAGATAATTATGGTCAGGCAGAAGCTAGCACCCAACAGAGTTGAGCCAGCCTGTTCTGTTCTCTTACCTAAGTTGAATGTATTGCATGCTCACTTAAAATTTAATTTTAAACTAATGTGAAGAAAGTTTATTTATAGGTTTGATAATCACCGGCTATAAGTGTGTTATTTAAAAACTGGACATAATGCAAAAGTGGTGGGAACCTTAATAAGGTTATTTGCATTGAATATTTAGCATCTACTGAAAATGCATCAGTTTCAATTTATAATTTATTAGCATTTTATATTTAATGAAAATGCAATAAATTTCATGTTATTTTATGCTAATTATTATTAGATTAACTAAGTGTACAAACATAATGTTATAATTGTTATCAATAATTGCATATGGTAACTACTGACAAATGAAATGTACGTGACAATCATTTGATCTCGGTGAAATCTAACTGTATCGCCACTTGCCATCCCTAGATTTGCTAAGCCATGAGCAGTTATCATGTATTATAGATATCAATGATATGATATTCATTGCAAACTCTGTAGTTTCTATTTCTAGCTGTATCATGTTGTACTGTAGCACAACTTCAAAGTAGATCGTGAGCGTTGGATGCTTTTCCAAATCAACAAATACAAATTAGTTGGACTAATGCTTTTCTCTGCATTCTTATCTACTGTGTCAAGAGCCATTTGTTAAACACATGCTTTTAAGTGTAGCGTACATGTGCAGTTGATAAGATTTCCAGTCTAATCGTTCGAAATGTTGAACATTTTCAGGACCTTCCTGAAGAGATGTTCTGTTGACTGGGTGGCGTACTGGATTTTTACTCAAGTAAGATACAATGGATATGAAATCTGGGAGTCTGTCATTATTAAATAACAGATAATAATTTAACAATCATTGCCTATTCACTAAATGTTAAGTTTTTCATGATGATTCACAATAGATTGATGTAACTTTAAAAGATCACCCAGTAAATGCTAATTAGTTAATTGGTTCTTAATTGTTGACAAGGCAGCTCCTCTTTAAAATTAAGTATTCATAACATTTAAAGAAGTTTTGGTGGCAGTAATATGTACTGTAGTATTAACGTGTCCCAATATCATTGCTATGCTTTATAGCCAGGAGCTTGGCATCACGATAAGTGTAATCTCGGTTCCACTGGTGCAGTGATTGTTAGATCTCTGGGAAGACTTCCCTTGTAGCTTTCTACTGGGGCAGAGTATATGCACTGGCCAGGAAGCATGCTAGGAATTCAGCGACTTGATACGATTAAGTTCATGGAGTTGTACATACTCTCTTTTTCAGCTGGCTTTGAGGTGTCACAAGGTTATTCGGCCTGTGATAATCATGCTTTGCTTGTTATGTTACATAGTTATGAAGTTTCCCTGAAATTGGTAAGATCGCAAATAAACCCTTATGATTGTCTACGTAAGCTGGTTTGCTGTACATGCTAAAAAAGGATCGCGCTATGCAAACTATAATATATATTGATTGGATCTCGCAAGTCTAACACAGCTGACTGACTGAATTGAATCTGTTATTCGCATGTCATTTGACAGGCCATGTTCCGTAATTGAAAAAAACCTTGTTCAAAATGCACATAACTGTACGGAATTTAAGAAAATCCACCTAAAATTTACGTGTAAACCATATGAATTGACACCCATGTGGGTTGCTACTGTTCGAGCTGAAATGAAATGAAACAAGTTTTGAATAAAAAATAAAATAATAAAACGTTGATTGAGTTTGTATATGTTTCCACCACTTTTTATTTTCATGGAAGGTTATCTTTTATAAATATACCATTTTCCATTTGACTTTAGTAGATATTTTCTTGCAGATACCTCAGTATAAAGGCCCAACATCTAAGGCTGTAAAGATATTTATTGACTTTTGACTGAAGATTGTCTCTATGGATTCTGGTGACATTTGGTTAATCTTACTGCAGTTTGGTAACCAAAAAAAGTTATGCATCATTTGGATAGCCAAATAAACATTTAAGAATTGGACATTTTGTTTCATAAAATAAAATATTATAATTCAACAATGCAACATTTATTGTTCTGTATATTATGCTATAAGGTTTAAATTAAACTATATTAATTTAGTGTTTTGTAGCAGTTTAGTGTTCTAAAGAGACCCATGTCCATCTGGACTCAGTCCTGCCATGTGGTCTATACAACAACTCCAGCTTACATGTGGATCACACAGACTTCCTAATTAATTAACTAACTGATGACAGATTTACCAGTGTTTTCATTGGAATTGCTATGCCTCATTTATATGATATGGGGGAGAGGGGTAAATTCTGAATGACGACAAATATCAAAATGGTTATGAAGCAACCATACTATATATTATTGATTCTGTTCCCTTTTATGAGTCTGAGCTACATTTTTTTGTTATTATTGCAAAATAATTAATCCAGCTTGAGGGGTATTACCCCAATCAGATGTAATTAGTAGTTAATTGACCACCCTTGACTGTGAGTGGACCGTTCCAACATGAGTCCCAGTCTCTGAGCAGGGAGGCAGCTGTTATCCCATCTATGTGGGTTCGGGTTTCAGATATATTTCCATTGGCTTGCTTGCTGCTGAGGCTGTGATGGGTTGACTCTGGTTTGCCATGTGAATGCTCTATCTCCTAGGAACAACAAGAGGACAGTTTCGCTGTGGAGTGGGTACATCAAGGCCTGCCACATTTAGAGTGTCAAGTATCTGCACTTGTGTTAGACCCAGCCAGAGATGGATGCTACTTTCTGGCAGTTGCATCACAGGGACACCCTGCTGGCTTTATAAAGTGGGTTGAATCCCCACAAGTTTGCCTGTGTCTGTGACTGTGTAACTGTTTGTTGCCAGTGGGATTATGCTGCATCAGATAAAGGTTACTTGGATTGACCTGGATTAAGCTGACAGAGAGGTGTGTCCTCTGCACCAGGAACATAGATGCCATGAGTAAGTTGTATACTTTAAACGGTTGAAGTGCATTTACAGTTTGTTATGTAGATCAAGAACCTCTGTCTGTCTGACTCTGTTTGTGACCATTATATGTGTATATAAATGTAATCATGCATGTGTGTATGTATGTGCACACATGTGCACGCATGCATGCGAGCGAGCAAGTGAGTACACACGCATGCATATGCATGATTGGACACGTGTGAGATGGTTGGTACAATAATGCCATTGCTTAACTGACAGTGACATAGCCTTGGGGATTAGTACAAGATGGAATGTTGCCCCACTATCTGTACTTCACAGTGTCCCACACAAACCTGTCTGTACATATGATGTACCCTTAAGTACCAGGTGGGCAAATTCTGGCTCAGCCTTTAGGCCTTTGCTTATGCACAGTTCAGTTGCCATTTGATAATATATCTAGGTTTTTTTTGCATGAATTAAAAATTAATATTAAATAAAAATTACCAGAAAATTATAATATCCTTCATTATAGCCAAAATGTTTAAAGATTAAAACACAATTTAAAAACTCTCAGAAATCACTACTTACTAGCTTGTATAAATTCCTACAAATTAGATTTTAAGGAGTGCTCTGACATTTAGTAAACATTGAAAATAATATAATTTGCCATTACATGTGTGCATTTATTATTTACTTTACCAAATGTACACAATGTTATGTGCCCAACTGCCTTAATGTTGTGCTATGTGCACAATGCTATGTGCCCAACTGCCTTAATTGATGCTGTGCTATGTACACAATGTTATGTGCCCAACTGCCTTGATGTTGTGTTATGTACACAATGCTATGTACCCAACTGCCTTAATGTTGTGTTATGTACACAATGTTATGTGCCCAACTGCCTTAATGTTGTGCTATGTACACAATGCTATGTGCCCAACTGCCTTAATTGATGTTGTGCTATGTACACAATGTTATGTGCCCAACTGCCTTGATGTCGTGTTATGTACACAATGCTATGTACCCAACTGCCTTAATGTTGTGTTATGTACACAATGTTATGTGTTCAACTGCCTTGATGTCATGTTATGTACACAATGCTATGTGCCTAACTGCCTTAATGTTGTGTTATGTACACAATGTTATGTGCCCAACTGCCTTGATGTTGTGCTATGTACACAATGTTATGTGCCCAACTGCCTTGATGTCGTGTTATGTACATAATGTTATGTGCCCAACTGCCTTAATGTTGTGCTATGTACACAATGTTATGTGCCCAACTGCCTTGATGTTGTGCTGTGTACACAATGTTATGTGCCCAACTGCCTTGATGTTGTGCTATGTATGCAATGTTATGTACCCAACTGCCTTGATGTTGTGCTATGTACGCAATGTTATGTGCCCAACTGCCTTGATATCATGTTATGTACACAATGTTATGTGCCCAACTGCCTTGATATCATGTTATGTACACAATGTTATGTGCCCAACTGCCTTGCTACCATGTTATGTACACAATGTTATGTGCCCAACTCCCTTAATGTTGTGCTATGTACACAATGCTATGTGTCCAACTGCCTTAATGTTGTGCTATGTACACAATGTTATGTGTTCAACTGCCTTGATGTCGTGTTATGTACACAATGTTATGTGCCCAACTGCCTTAATGTTGTGCTATGTACACAATGCTATGTGCCCAACTGCCTTAATGTTGTACTATGTACACAATGCTGTGTCCAACTGCCTTGATGTCGTGTTATGTACACAAAGTTATCTGCCCAACTGCCTTAATGTTGTGCTATGTGCACAATGCTATGTGCCCAACTGCCTTAATTGATGCTGTGCTATGTACACAATGTTATGTGCCCAACTGCCTTGATGTTGTGTTATGTACACAATGCTATGTACCCAACTGCCTTAATGTTGTGTTATGTACACAATGTTATGTGCCCAACTGCCTTAATGTTGTGCTATGTACACAATGCTATGTGCCCAACTGCCTT
Organism: Lamellibrachia satsuma; assembly: GCA_033239005.1. Classification (NCBI taxonomy): domain Eukaryota; kingdom Metazoa; phylum Annelida; class Polychaeta; order Sabellida; family Siboglinidae; genus Lamellibrachia; species Lamellibrachia satsuma. The sequence goes on from BSQZ01000023.1 coordinate 9,827,646, forward strand.
AATTGATGTTGTGCTATGTACACAATGTTATGTGCCCAACTGCCTTGATGTCGTGTTATGTACACAATGCTATGTACCCAACTGCCTTAATGTTGTGTTATGTACACAATGTTATGTGTTCAACTGCCTTGATGTCATGTTATGTACACAATGCTATGTGCCTAACTGCCTTAATGTTGTGTTATGTACACAATGTTATGTGCCCAACTGCCTTGATGTTGTGCTATGTACACAATGTTATGTACCCAACTGCCTTGATGTCGTGTTATGTACATAATGTTATGTGCCCAACTGCCTTAATGTTGTGCTATGTACACAATGTTATGTGCCCAACTGCCTTGATGTTGTGCTGTGTACACAATGTTATGTGCCCAACTGCCTTGATGTTGTGCTATGTATGCAATGTTATGTACCCAACTGCCTTGATGTTGTGCTATGTACGCAATGTTATGTGCCCAACTGCCTTGATATCATGTTATGTACACAATGTTATGTGCCCAACTGCCTTGATATCATGTTATGTACACAATGTTATGTGCCCAACTGCCTTGCTACCATGTTATGTACACAATGTTATGTGCCCAACTGCCTTGATATCATGTTATGTACACAATGTTATGTGCCCAACTGCCTTGATGTCGTGTTACGTACACATATTCATGGATATGAATTGTTGGTTAAGCAGCTTCCCCAGTAGAGTTTGATCTATTATGGCTATGAGTGCATATATCATGAGACCAGCTGACCTGATGCTAGGTGGCCCAGTAAATGTAAAGATGGCTTACTATAGCTACTTAGTTAGATCCTGGAGAGACTGAATAAAAGGAAACATGAAGCAAACTAGGAGCACATAAGAAACAGTTGGTATGCTGTTAGGTCTGGGGGGATACTGCATGGGTTTCCCTTAAACCTCCCTCCGTGGTTCATTGAGCACATTGCAAATCAGGTTCAGGTTCAAATCAATAGTGCGTGAATACTAGTAAGTAATATGCACAGTCGGATTATAATTATAAAAGAGTTTGTGCTTTTGTTAAAATCATCAAAATAATTTGCTTTGATCGTTAGATTGGGTAACTTGCGAAAGTATGAATATTCTAATGTTATAGCCCTCAACAAAAAATATAGAATTTTTATAGAATATTCTATGGGATTTTTGAAGACACAACTGTGTAGAATTCAGAAAATATTCTATAGAATTTTTATTAAATATGTAGAATTTCTTTACAGAATATTCTATAAGATTTTTGTGGACATAGCTATAGAATTTGTAGTTTCTATTGTTTTCTGTACAATATTCTGCTACGCTCGGTAGAATTCTATACAATTCTATATAAATCTATAGAAAATTTAACTAGACAAACTATTATTACAAACTATTATTACAAATTATATATGCCACTGTAATGTGCACATAAATTGGCATTGTTCCTCATATGGCCTAATTGCAGGCATTAATTTTTTAGGGGGCACTGTTTCTTGCCTAATTTTGAGTATCCTCCCAATACTTACTGATTACTGTTTGCTGTTAGTAAAAAATTACAAGATATTTTATATCATTGATTGTCCCAATTCACGTTCCTAGAAGTCTAAATCCAGGATCTACCTAGAAATGGTCTATAAGTGCAAAATAAATCTGATAGTAACAATTGAAAGAAGTTATTTTGTTATAAAGAGATTTAAATTTGTTTATAGCTATATTATGGCTAAATAATGTGTTTGCTGAGAAACTTATGTTGACAGTTCGCAACTGCAACCAAATGATAACAAGTAATAACAATTCACTACATATGTTAGCTGGGTTGTCTATCCACATGTATGTAATGTAATCTAATGTAATGCTAACTTTAACCATAGCCAAAACCTTGCATGAATCCCTAAATGACATGGCTGTTGAGAAAACCACCTACTGTTATCCTATCAAATAATGTTATCACAGAGTGAGAGGGTAAAATGTTATCATGGTATCAGTTGATAGTTGTCTGCGAGATAGTCCAAGCTGAACCACAAGCTGATTGCAGATACTTTAACAATGTAGAACCTTGTGTGAAGGTCTTGTATCTATGAAGTAGTCCTGTTGTGCATCTTATCCACTGGGGTTAGGTAATTACCCTCCTGTGGGGTAACTGTATCCAGTTCATCCATCAGGAGCAGCCATCTGTTGTCCAGCATTGCCCATAACATTGAAACCTTAGCTGTTCATAAAGTTTTAGTACAATATATATTATTAATATTTCCTGTTCATAAAATAGTATTACATCATATTAATATTTCCTGTTCAGCATCATCACAGGTCAGGAAAAACATAGAAACAATGGTTTTAACAAACTCTTGGATATAGCGCATAATATATTTTTTTATCACTTCCTGACTTTATGAAAGTAATCAACTTGTTTGTGTGTTTCATCAGCAAGTAATGTTTTGATAGCAGCAGTAAATGTGGCTATGTTTTGATAGCAGCATTAAACGTTAGCATTGATAAAAAAGAGAGAGTACTTGGTGGGTTTGGGGAAAACAGCAGTTGGAATTTAGCTGTTCATTCTTTAGAACTGTTGTGTCATGCACAGACACTTGTGACAAAGTTGTATAACATTTCACGTGATTGAGTGAATGAGACAGAGAGGGAGGAGGGAGGAACTGAAGGAGGCAAAGGATGGGCAGTATGAGACAGTGGAAACTGGGGACAGGGAGTGTGTAAATTATGGATGGTTTAGTGAAGATAGACAGAGGGAGTGATCAGGGAGAGAACTGGACAGGGAGGAGATTAATGGTGATAGGAAGCCAGGAAGGGAGGGAGGGAGGGAAGTGGAAAAGCAGGGAAGTAAGGTGTGTGCAAAGAGATAGTATACATGTATGTATTAGGCATGGAGGATGGAGGGAGAAAAAATAAGGCTAGAGAGGTGACATGTTCCATGGTAGTATTAACTAGTATTAAAGCGAAACAAAAGTCATGGTTTTTGGGATGCACCTAAAAGAGATAACAAAAACTAACCACGTGCAATTAAAATCAAGAATATCACGCTAGTTGTTTACTCGGAATGTAATTTAAAAGTTGGAGGAGAATCTGGTCATTTCTCCGAATGACCGAAGGCTGAATTGTTAACCAGCACAACCGATAAGCGCATGCACAGTTCTATAAAACCGAGGTGACCTGGACTAATGTGACATATTAAAGGAGGTCGGCATACACAGAACCAATGCAAAGTCTCAAACAAACATGTTATTTAGCTAGAAAGAAGACTAGTTTAATAAACAAAGGTCAAAATATGTTATAAGTTGAGTTTGGATGCAAATAGCATGGCCATATCCTATTGACAGGAATAGGAATACAGCTGTAGGTGTATACAAATATATTTTCACATACTGAGCGAATACTGCCAGAACACTGCACTTGGGATGTAGTGTTATCTGAAAGTATAGCACAGCCCATGAAATTAACATGTGTTCAACAAGGTTTTCCTAGTAAATCACTGGTGTGATATTCTTAATTGTAGTTACAAATGGTTATTTTTGAGTCATTCTTATATTTGCATAGGCCAAAAACCATGACTTGTTTTGCATTAACTAATTTCAATCAGAGAAATGTTTGGGAATTTGACAGATAAATTCTGTGCATGGATCAGACTGCTGGTGTATGTCGGTTCTGTAACTGCAGCTTGAACATGATGTGTTATGCGTACAGTACAATCCAAGTTGAATAAATGTGGTCTGTGATAATTCTGCACTCCTAGTTCAATGATTCCGCTACTAGATGTGTGGGTGGAAGTGAACAGTTGTGTTCTTAACCCTGACAGAAAGTTAAGTACAGCTGTGTAACAGTTTCATGTAATATTATATTAATATTATATAGTATGAGGTCTTCTTAACCCTGACAGAAAGTTAAGTACAGCTGTGTAACAGTTTCATATAATATTATATTAATATTATATAGTACGAGGTCTTCTTAACCCTGACAGAAAGTTAAGTACAGCTGTGTAACAGTTTCATATAATATTATATTAATATTATATAGTACGAGGTCTTCTTAACCCTGACAGAAAGTTAAGTACAGCTGTGTAACAGTTTCATATAATATTATATTAATATTATATAGTACGAGGTCCATGGTCGTCTCCATGTCCTGTAGTGGAGATAATAATTACAAAATGAGATCACTGAACAATTATTAGCTTAATAGGAATGGCAGATTCTTCATCAGGATTGAGCACTGGAATAGATTTTAAAAGATTTAAAAAAATTGCCATCCAAGGCAAAAACACCCAGATGGCAAGTGGACAAGAAAGCCATTGGCTTATCGAGAGTCTAACAATTATTCATCTATGTGTAACCCAAACTTTGAGATTTTTTTTGTCTTTAAACGTATTCACACTGGTAGCATTTACGCAATCTGTAGATAATTTGTTCCATTCAGTTATTATCTTCTGTGAGAACGAGTGCTTTCTGATATACAATCTATGTTCCTCAACTAATGTTAGTTCGTGAAGTTCATGTCCTCTAGGTCTTCTACCTTTCTCGAGTGAGAAAAAATATTTCTTTCAATATTTTCATACCCATTAATAGATCTTTGTATATGAGAGGTTTCATATATCAGGCACGATTAGTTATCAACATGGCACAAAGCCAAATGCTTGTATCACTAGTGGTGATAATGGAAGAAAACTAAAGTAAATATTTAGGTATGATTATAATAAAATGTGTGTGCTTGCATGCATGCATGCATGAATATGCATGATGTATGTGTGTTTACAAATGTGTGTGTGTTTACAAATGTGTTTTTGATATGGATGCATAATCAAATCAACAGAGTGTGTGTATGTTTGTGCAAAGTGCAGAATTGTGAGATTTTTGTGATACATGATATAATATATAATATTAGCAAGCATATAAAAATTATGTAAGCAAGCATATATGTAAGAAAACATATATGTAAGCAAACATATGTAAGCAAGCATATATGTAACAAAAACTTATTCAGACATCATACTTAGTTGCCCAAGAATTATGTCATCCCATAAGTGGTGTGCATTCATGTGCGTGCATGTGTGCATGATTAACTGAAATCACGCTCAAATGTACACAAGCAAGCGTGCATGGTGCTGGCTGGCTGGCTGGCTGTCTGTCTGTCTCACACACACACACACTCGCATGCATGCACGCACACATGCATGAATCCACACACGCACACATGGTATATGTAAACACAATAAAATAAGAACTAAAGCAGCTTGATTCACTGATCACTTGACCAATTTGATTCACCTGAAAAATGTAGGGTATACACATAGCACTTTGGATTCCACTTCACTGTATGTATGAATGATTGTATTAATAAATGAAAAATTTATTCTGCAGGATGACAATATGCCTGTGTGACAACATTTACAGAAGGAATTTATATTTAATTAAATATTGCTAATTTTGCAGAGGGTAGTATTTTTTAATAAATAGATTACCAGATAAATATTATTTGTATTGTGATCATTGTATAGCAAGAAAAAAGTTGGTGTTTCTTATGTCGTAACTGAAAAGCCATTTTTTGCACAATCTGTGACTAATATATACTCAAGTATTCTTAATTATTTGTTTAATCAAAATATAAAGTGAAAGTAATTTTACTGAGTTAGCATTAGTCCATATGACTATTCAAAACATTTTACCCCCATCAAATAAAATTTTTATTTTGTTTGTTTTCTGACAGCAACTTGACCTCCATTGGAGCATAATATATTAAAAATGCAAGTCTTGCTCATATGTTAGACAGGTAACAAAATCTGTTAGACCCACAAATGAACATGTATCATTAGTTAGGTCTGCTGCTTTGGCACCTATGCTCTAAAGGAGCGTGCAGTGCAAACGGATATATATCGATTCGATTTCACAAGACTTTGGCACACCGTACTGTGCACAGCTGATATATTCGCAAGAGTCGTTCTTTAGGCTTGGTATCAACTGATGATCTGTTATTTGCTGCCATTTGACAAACATGGGCCGTATTCTGTAATACAAGAAGTCTTGTTCAGGACACACACAAGACCTTCAAATTATGTAAAGAGTTGCAGGTAAACAGTAACAGTTGGCAATTATGTTGCAGACTTGTTGACTCGAGTTGTAAAAACTCAAGTCAGACTCAAGTCTCCCATTTTTATGACTTCTGAGTTGACTTGGAATTCAGAGAGATTGGCTAATGCTTTGATGGGGCAGCATCCACCTAAATTTCTTGTTAAAAATTACCCCAGACAAACCACAACAATCATGACAATTGGTGATCCCTTGAGAGTTGAGACTTCACTTGGAATTCAGAGAGATGGCTTGACTTGGAGGTCACTGACCTGCGACTTGACTAGCCCTGCAGGTGAATGACTTGAGGCTTGATTTTACTTGCCAGTTTGTAATTTGCCAGCAGGCCTCGTATGTTGGAGGAATTTAGTTTTGGCAACGAAGCAGGTAGTTCATTGGTTTTTTAAAATCTGTGTTTACATGTACCAGTTGTTTTGTCTGTAGTTAGTTTGATTGGGTGTGTTCTGTTAATCTTAGTGATTGTAGCTATAGCTTTCTTGGAAGTCTATCCCATGTGTCCCGCAGTCTTATCTCGGGTGTTTTTGCAATGCACCATTTGTCAAACACTTGCTCAATACGAACACTTGCTCGTATTGGGTCTCTTTTAAAAAAAGACCCATGGCTGTTCTTCACACGGGAATACATTAGTAATACATGAGTCGAGTAATGTGGAAAAGGAAAAAAATTTCTGTTAGAAACAACTGTTCGGTTGCCTAGTCGTACTCTTCCAAAGATGATCTATTTAACTAGGCCATGGATACTTCCTCTGTTCACATGAAAGGGTAAAAAGCAATTCAGTTTAATAACCCTTCAGTCACCATTTGCACTTTGTTTGTTTGTAGTCACTTAAGAATGAGCAGTAAACTTTGTGTAGGCGTATATAAATCAGTCAAGTAGTTGGAACTATTGGCAGGATAAACAATTCATGCTTTGATTGATCATACACAATCCTGTACCTATCCCAAGATGTGATGATGGTTTGGCAAGTTTTATAGGTGTTGATGGACAGGTAATAATCACATGATGTTCGTGTTAACTTGTACAGTGTTCTGCCTTGTGTTTTGAGCATTTGTATATTCATTCACAGACCATTTGTGTCTAGATGATGTTTTTATAAACTCGCTGCAATATTTATTTATGGGTAGTGTACAATCAGTGTATTATACATGTTAGACACATATCTCTATATAGATACACTTCCATATTATAAAAAGTTGTAGGTATTTAAATCAGCAGTTGTAGGCCCCTGTATCAAACAGTAAGAAGCAGTTGATTGAGCACTTGGTTCGTGGATTGACACATGTTTGTGTGTGTTTAGGACGGCACTCAAGGAACATCAAGTGGTAATCAACAGATCCGCAGCGTTCATGCTTTCAAATGTGATGTCCCTGCAGCCATTCCCATCTTCTTAATACATCTTGCTTGACAATGTGGGAAGATGATGTTGAAGGTAAGTCATCTGCCTTTCTAATATTTAAATTACCACTGCAGTATTTTAGCAGGAAGACACTAGTTTTACAAAACTGCAATTATTTGCAGCTTGACTGAATGTTTCCCAAAAAAGTCAAATTGGTATTTGAATGAACAGTTTACCAAGCGTTGAAGTGTAAAATGCTTCATTCTTAAGGACCATATACCATTCTAATAAATGTTGAACTGAACTTTGTCCCAGTTAATAATGATAATAATGACACTTCTATAGTTATGCATGATATTATGAACCCCGACCAATCAGATGCATTACTAAAAATACTCTTGGCTACATCCAAGCAAGTTATGTATTGTAAATAGCTAGGCTGGCTAGTGATATAAGAGAAAAAATATTTCTAGGGTATCAACCATGGGTTGATATAGACCCTAAGACAGAAACAACAGGTGATACGCGAATGACATCAAGTAAATTCTAATCTGCCTTCATACTTGCGATTTCTTCATTTGTTAATTGTGGCAGTTTCTTTTGTAATATTGTTGTAGCATTTCCCACCTCATCGTCCTGTGGTGCTGTCTCCTCTTGGAAGGTCATCTATCATGGGTTGCAACTCCTGTCTGCCTTGTGCCACTCTGACCATATCTTCATACTTCATGTTCCCCATCCATGCCTTGCAGTTGTCTCCCAATGTGGATCCTGGTCTTCTTCTGCCTTTTTCCATCTATTCAATACTTTATGACATTGCATAATATATGTACGGCGTGTTGTAAATATAAATTGCATATCATTGTTCAAGGATCTCAGTGGGCAAATTGGACAAACATCATTGAAAAGTGGTCCAAAAAACTTTGTCCACTTTTGTCAATTTGTGCCCATGAGGATGTTTCTGTGAATTTCCATTTTGTAAACGTGTGATTTGTGTTTTCTTTTGTGTTTTAATACTTTTATGTGCAGACTTCACCATGTGATTATTGTTACATTGCTACGCATGCAGTGTTGTGTGTCCGTGACTAGCTGCATATTTATGGGATCTTTTACTGGGGATCCACATATTTAGTATCTCATCTTGAGGACAAACTTTTCCAGCCTCTCGTATATATGGCCCTAGCCGAGTTTGCAATTAAACTATGCCCAAGGTTTTATGAAATGACTGAGCAGGCTGCCAACAATTATGCTATATATCCCGGTTGTTTGGCCCCACATTACAGAGCCACAGTGCCAGTGATGGTAAATAATTTATTGACCTCATGAGCCCAGAAACTAATGACTGTGGATGCTCTGTAATTAAAGAACAGAGGCCCAAAGTGATGCTGGTCTTACCCGCTGAGAGCACTCTTGAAATGGGTTGCTATTTTCAGCAGGCCATATGTTTGCCAGACAAGGAGTACTTTGGGCCAGACAGAAATAAACAATTAGTTTATTTGAGAATCTTTCTACAGGTAAAACGACTTTCCTAATCCAGGTCTAATCCAGACATATTGACAACAGGACCTATAATCTTCCTACAAGCAGTTTTCTGAAAGCCTTCTTCTGCCTGCTTGAAGAAATTGACAATTAAACCATGTGAAAAACAACAAATCAAGGTTTTATCTTGACAACAATTTCTAGAATATAATGTGTGTGAATGTGCGTGTGCATGTGTGTATAGGTTAACTTAAAAGAAATGATCACAGAAAGTGGTCATGTTCTAAGCTGTGTTGTCTCTGTTCGCCCCATACAGTATCACGTTTGATGGGAATATTACGCATATCTCAGTCTGCTATGCAGTTACTAGCCCAAGATCGATGTGCATGGTATTGTTCTTTCATACGGCATACTGGAAGTTCAAGGAAAGCATGCAAACTTTCTGTGTACGAGGGACAACAAGTACAGTATATGTCACAAATCTAGTTGTCAGTAACATTTTGTGGCACATGTTGAAACACAGCAGTTAATGTGCCTACTTTCCTCACTTCACTCTCGTCACTTTTTCTGTTCTGAAGCAATCACCGCCTCAGGACTGACTGTTGTTCTGGCTACTGCCCTGGGTGTTTAGGACTGCAGAACAACGGCAAGACATGCTGGCAGTCTCAGCTGGGGCTTTGTTCCTCAAAGTCGCTTTCTGTTCGTTCCTATTTGCCAGCCACATACCTGAGACCAGGTTTATACCAGTGCAGTTTCCCGTCTGAAGGTAGTGCATAATAATGACAATAGTAAATTATTATGTCAACATAAAACAACATATAGAGAACAACATTAATTTATAACTATTGTTTCAAATTAATGGTCTTATCATTATTATTGGGTAATAATGAAGACACTAGACAGCTTTATTGTATCATGCAGACTATGTGTGTTACTATTCATAATGGGTTCCATCTTTTGCAGTAATATGTAATGTGTAAACACATTGCATGGTCATTAGCTCAAGTTAAAGCATTTACTAAATTGAAGACTTTTCAAATGTTTTCCCTGAGTCTGGCCACCATGTTGATGATTTCATAAGTAGAATATCTCACAGTGACAAATGATTTACAATCTCCAATTTATCCTCTTTTGGGATCATCATACCTATGTGGCTGTAACAATACAACAAGCAGCAATGTTAAATTTAGTGTGATACACTTATCACGATATAATATGTGATACTGTAACACACAGTCTTAAATAATGTAATTGACATAAAAAATTATATTTTATAATTTACCTTTTAATTTAATTTACCTATCTTCAGGTTATAAACAGTGCAAAATACCTCTGGGGTATAGTGGTTGGATACATAATGGAGTACAGTGGTAGCATACATAATGGAGTACAGTGGTAGAATACATAATGGAGTACAGTGGTAGGATACATAATGGAGTACAGTGGTAGGATACATAATGGAGTACAATGGTAGCATACATAATGGAGTACAGTGCTAGCATTCATAATGGAGTACAGTGGTAGCATACATAATGGAGTACAGTGCTAGCATTCATAATGGAGTACAGTGGTAGGATACATAATGGAGTACAGTGGTAGCATTCATAATGGAGTACAGTGGTAGCATACATAATGGAGTACAGTGGTAGCATACATAATGGAGTACAGTTGTTGCATACATCATGGAGTACAATGGTAGCATACATAATGGAGTACAGTGGTAGCATACATAATGGAGTACAGTGGTAGCATTCATAATGGAGTACAGTGGTAGCATACATAATGGAGTACAGTGGTAGCATTCATAATGGAGTACAGTGGTAGGATACATAATGGAGTACAGTGGTAGCATACATAATGGAGTACAATGGTAGGGTACATAATGGAGTAAAGTGGTAGCATACATAATGGAGTACAGTGGTAGCATTCATAATGGAGCACAGTGGTAGGATACATAATGGAGTACAGTGGTAGCATTCATAATGGAGTACAGTGGTAGCATACATAATGGAGTAGAGTGGTAGCATACATAATGGAGTAGAGTGGTAGCATACATAATGGAGTACAGTGGTGGCATACACAATGATATGTATAATCAGACTGGGGTATATATTACTTGACGCCTCACATTGTATGTTTTCAAAATGTACTTATTTATCAAAAGAATATATATAACATAGCCCTGCATATAATACTTAGCATTTACGAACAAGATTGCCATCCAAAACAAAGCTCCATATAGCAAGGAGAAAGGAAGGAAGCGATTGGCTTATCAAGAGTCCAACACTTTTTCAACTATGTGTACCCTTATCAGATATATGTCAGTTTGTTTTCAAATGTATTCACACAGCTAGAATTGACACAATTAGGAGACAGTAACATGGTATGTAATGTATAATTGTGTATATTATCATGTAGATGTCATAACAATAAATGTGTAATTATTTTTGCCATGGTGAAAACAAAAACATGCTGGAACATTTGGCAATTTTTGGCAATTAATATAATTGCCTTATTTGGGCACTTAGCCTTATTCAGTAAACACACTGTATGCCAAGTTTGTCCAATACAGGAATGCAAATTGTTCCTATATATCACAAGTGAAGACACATCTAATATGTCACATAGCGTTGTTCCAGTATGGTGACGATGTACCATACTGTTAAACAAATATTGACGTTCTTTTAAAATGTTTCCTCCACTTCCAAGGGTTTTTTTCAGGAAACTGTTTCATATTCAGTCAGATCATAACAACCAACATGTTTCATGTTCAGTCAGCTCATAGCAACCAACAAGATGTTTCATGTTCAGTCAGCTCATAGCAACCAACATGTTTCATGTTCAGTCAGATCATAGCAACTAAAATGTTTCATGTTCAGTCAGCTCATAGCAACCTACATGTTTCATGTTCAGTCAGATGATAGCAACCAACGTGTTTGCTTGCTTTAATTATGTAGATGAGATAACTTTCAGAACTATATCAGTTGTACTTAGTGGGGACACTTCTGGGAACTGACTTCCAGGAAGATTACACAGGTCTTGCTCATGGTAAACAAGCAATGAAGACCAGGTATTTGGTCCACTGTATTCTAGTTGTGGGCACACAAGTCTGAGACTGGCACAACAGCTCCTCCAGGAATTCCCTGAAACACATTTCTAGGGAGATTGAGTGACAGGCTGACTAGCTGTGAGAGTGCCTGTAAAGATTGATATATGGGGAGTGGATTCCAGCCACTAGGGTTGCATGTGCCCATAGACCTGGTTTAATGATGAATAATCAAGTTTTATGGGGCAGTTGAATGGTACATCTAAGTCATCTATCTTGTGTCCTGGAGTTCCAGGGTGGACAGCTCACTTAGGCTCACTATTGGTCAGTCAGTGTGGTCAGTTCAGTCCCTGTGGTCAGTCCCATGTGATCTTCCCCTGTGATCTTCCAATGTTTACATTTTACACACTGCCAGCATCACTTTTACAGAGTTGTAATTTTTTATTTAAACTCCCCACTCAATTGATTAGCCCTTCGCAAATCTGGTTCATTCATGTTCAGATGTGTAGTGCATCAATAGGTTATGTTCAGATGTGTAGTGCATCAATAGGTTATGTTCAAATGTGTAGTGCATCAATAGTTTATGCGCAGTCATATTGATAAAAGAGTACATACTTTTTGTGTAAACGTAATTTAATACTTTGTCGATGATATCAGTAAAACAAAAGAGCTAGCATGTTGTAGTGGATAGGGCCACATACTAAATAGATTCAGTTATTTGCAAAATGATTCTCAAATGATACAAGTAAAAACATTTAATTGAAAAAGGACCTTTAAGGACACGTATCAGTAGATTCATGATATGTTATTTGTGACATTGTTGCTAAGTTTCTTGTCACTACCCTCGGTGTGTGATGCCCACACATTCCCCAACTATAGTAGTAGAAAGTGTCTCTGGTGAGAGCATTTTTGGTTACTTCTGTAGTCATCACAGGATGATAGAACCTTACACATCATAAAATCTAAAGCACAGGGCATCATATTGTTTCCAGTGGCTGATGATAGACAGTGTGCTTGTGTAGTAGGACTGGTGGAAGTATGGACTAAGATGTAATTGTGTCTTCCTGTGTAGTAGGGCTTGTGGGAGTATGGACTGGGATGTAGTAGTGTCTCCCTGTAAGACTGGTGGGAGTATGGGCTGGGGTGTAGTAGTGTCTCCCTGTGTAGTAGGACTGGTGGGAGTATGTACTGGGATGTAGTAGTGTCTCCCTGTATAGTAGGACTGGTGGGAGTATGGACTGGGATGTAGTAGTGTCTCCCTGTGTAATAGGACTGGTGGGAGTATGGACTGGTGTGTAGTAGTGTCTTCCTGTATAGTAGGACTGGTGGGAGTATGGACTGGGATGTAGTAGTGTCTCCCTGTGTAGTAGGACTGGTGGGAGTATGGACTGGGATGTAGTAGTGTCTCCCTGTGTAATAGGACTGGTGGGAGTATGGACTGGGATGTAGTAGTGTCTTCCTGTATAGTAGGACTGGTGGGAGTATGGACTGGGATGTAGTAGTGTCTCCCTGTGTAGTAGGACTGGTGGGAGTATGGACTGGGATGTAGTAGTGTCTCCCTGTGTAATAGGACTGGTGGGAGTATGGACTGGTGTGTAGTAGTGTCTTCCTGTATAGTAGGACTGGTGGGAGTATGGACTGGGATGTAGTAGTGTCTCCCTGTGTAGTAGGACTGGTGGGAGTATGGACTGGGATGTAATAGTGTCTCCCTGTAAGACTGGTGGGAGTATGGACTGGGATGTAGTAGTGTCTCCCTGTGTAGTAGGACTGGTGGGAGTATGGACTGGGATGTAGTAGTGTCTCCCTGTGTAATAGGACTGGTGGGAGTATGGACTGGGATGTAGTAGTGTCTCCCTGTGTAATAGGACTGGTGGGAGTATGGACTGGGATGTAGTAGTGTCTTCCTGTATAGTAGGACTGGTGGGAGTATGGACTGGTGTGTAGTAGTGTCTTCCTGTGTAATAGGACTGGCGGGAGTATGGACTGGGATGACTTCCAGGTGTGATGTATCCATTGCTGATTGCAGTCGGACTGAGGCTGTGAATACCAGCATGTGTCAGTGATTTGTAATGGCACAACTAGGGCCATCCATCTACTGTCTGGTGGCCCCAAACACTAAACATTCAGTGTTACTTCCCAGTTCCATCTGGGAAATAACATGCACGTGCACCACACTTATGCACATACACATGCACATGCAAGCCCACATGTACACATATACACTTTCATTCATGCATATAATATTATATACACAGTACAAATATAGCATGTTTGGACATGTGTTGCCTTGTTGCTATGTTTATTTACGCAGCAAGTTAATTATGTGGCAAATGTTACTAAATTAATGATGCAGCACAGTCCTAATGATTACAGTCACAGTATGGGTACTGTTTAGGTCTGGATTCTCCAAAGTTGAACGAAATCTTGTAGTTGTGCATCGAACTGAAAGTATGCACTAACAGACACGACAATCATCAGGTGCCTAACATGTTTTGGTGCATTACTTTGAGGTCACCGTGTGGTGAGAGTCTGTAGGCTAAAAAAGGCAGCCTGCATTGGCCAATAAGTTGTCACTTTGTGGGAAAAGATTCTACCAAACATGCATAGGTTCAAGAACAGATAGCCCAGTGTATTAGCAAAATGTTCATGCCAATCTCACAGCCTGTTACTTGGCTGTTTCTCAGGGATTGATTTCTTCCATCTTTAGACTGAAATTTGTGTTTTCCTGTATTCCAACATCAGCATGAACAGCCATCTGTTTGTTAAGAATATGTCAATCACATATTCTGAACAAATGAATTTTTGGCCTATTGGATGAAAAGCCTTTTTGTGGGGGCTGTGTAGCGAGCACCTAGCTGATTAGCTAGGTGTGTTTAGCAAAAATAACATGTTCCCCTCTCCATCCTGCACACCCCTTTATTGGTAAGATGGGTAATTAAGCTGGCCCAGTTACACCAACCGATCATGTGACTTTTTGGGAAAATATTACTGGCCAGCGGTGCACTCTGGGAAATTTGCAGATAGCGAGCGGGACCATGTTTTCAAATCACTTTTCTTCACTGCGCCACACGAAGCACATCATTCGAGCTTCTAAATTTGTTCCCACCCACCCTGCCTATGTATTTGTGCTTCTGTGATGATATGCTTTCTAAACTCGCATATCATGTGACAACATGTCTAGATGTTGAATTGATCTGAATGTTGTATCTGGGTTTATCCCCCCTTTTTTTGGTATATCATTAGGGGGTTTATCCCCACTTTTGTGTATATCATTGTAAATACTCTAGCTAGCACTATATACCTGTAATTATGTATGCTTGTCTGCACATAGGTATCTTTTCTCTTGAATTTGTATGCTGTCACTTTGTATAAGTCTTTTTGGGGTAAAGACTGTCCCTGACAGTTTGCTAGCTACAGTGGAAAATATAACTAATGTTAATTTTATGTGGTATTGTTATTTGTATACTATTTGGTCATACATACCAGTTGTGGTACATCTTAATCAGTAATTTACTGATGTACCCGGCTTTGACATTGTCAGACATTGTCAAACAGTATTATTGTGTGCACAGCGGCAATCCTTGTTGGATATGAATAAAATTGGATTGCCCATTACCAACCTACCAAGTAGGCAAATCTATTTTTAAATGCTGAAGGTATGAGAACATTTTATTATATATTTTATTAATATAAGTTAGCCCATAGTAATAGTGCCCAGCTAATATCTGTATTAAATGACTGTTTTTTTATTGAAATCATTCACGAAAGTTTGAGCGTTGCTGTCCAAATTCACATTCACTTCAGAAAGCTACAGACCAGCCAACAGCTCTCACTCTACTGGTGCTGCCACCTTGTGAACAATGAACAGTCACCTAATTCTAGTGGTAGGCACAGGCATCTAATTTTAGTGGTAGACACAGTCATCTAATTCTAGTGGTAAGCATTCATTTCAAGGTATTGCAGAAATAATGTCTCCATGTACATTACGTATAAGTGAGGTGGTTTTTTAATTTGAACAGTTCAGAATCTGACCTTTTTGAAAACTACCTTAGTATCAAGATAATATTTTGTGGGATATTCTGAGTATGAATTGCCACATGTAAGGCCCAGAAGAAACGCATCATTATTTGCTTAAATTTTTTTACCAAATCGGTATGAGATTTTGTTAAGATTTTTGCACATGATATAAACTTGATGGGTCAAAGGTGAATGTTTCTTCCTTACCACATGTCATTATCATATTCTGTATCCGCTGTGTTGCCAAGGTTACAGATGCACAGTCTGCATAAAAGTAATGATCAGGAAATGCAAGGAAATTTTTTTAGCCACAGAGTCACTGAAATTTATTTTTTTTAGCCACAGTCACTGAACATTCCAAGTTTTAAATGGTGCTTAGGCTTCTTGTTTAAATCATTTAGATAAACTAAGCATGTAGAGGTAAGCTTAGCATGTAGAGGCAAGCTTAGCATTTATAGGTAAGGTTAGCATTTAGATTTAGATGTAAGCTTAGTATTTGGAGGTAAGCTTAGCATTTATAAGTTAGCTTAGCATTTAGAGGTAAGGTTAGCATTTAGATGTAAGCTTAGTATTTGGAGGTAAGCTTAGCATTTATAAGTTAGCTTAGCATTTAGAGGTAAGGTTAGCATTTAGATGTAAGCTTAGTATTTGGAGGTAGGCTTAGCATTTAGATTAAGCTTCGCATTTAGAGGTAAGCTTAGTGGTGAACACTCTATGATTAAGAGGCAATGCTGAAGCTTTGGTAGCATCTTGATATGCTACAATAAGAATTGGTTGTTCATTGTCCTCTTGAATTAATTCAGAATGTATTAGATTGCCAGCTTTTCAACCAGAAATAATGACTTGAAATAAGAATTTTTTTCTTAATCTAGGCAAGATTATATCATGAAAGAAGTTTGTTCTTACTTATTTTCTGAACTAAACATTTTTTCTGCACACATGTAATATCTAGGGTATTTTATGAACTGTGAGTGATGGATGTTAATGTCTGATAAACACATACATTGATGTTATGATGTTCTAGGAATGTCCAACTTCCAATAAAGCTTGGTATTGCTGTGGAAACTGAATAAAATTGTTGTTTCTGGTGAAGAGTACCTTAGTGTTATTACTTAATAATAACAAAACCAGGCCTAGAAAATTTACTAAGCTTAGCAAAATGACTGTGAGGTAAAACTAGTTCATATTATTCCTCGGAATTGTGATTTTTTATTTGAACTATATTAACTAATTTACTGTGAATATGAAGACTTTTTTATCAATGAACTGTGACCACCATTCTACTAACCACTTCTAGGAAATATAAAGATAAACATTAATTTGGAACTCCCGAGCAGTGAATTAGACCAAATTATGGTGTAATAGTTTGTGGAAGTGCATTGAGTTTGTAGCAGGTCTGACTCAGTGAACATACATTGCAATAAGCTGGCAGTATTACGTGCCTGCAGCCAGCTAATGACTTACACCCACTAACTCTACACATACCTGGGCTTGCACCTGCTCACTGGCCTCTCTGTGTGGAATGCATCCAGGATGCAGAAAAAACATGTTTCACCTGTGCAGAAGTTGCTAGATACCAGGCAGTACCAGCCTTCTACAAACATTGCCGTGCCCGGGGCACTCTTTCACAAAGATCGGTATGAACCAATCGAATCTGATTTCAGACCTGCCATTTTTTATCCGTATTTTTTACTTAAAATTCTGTATAAAGCCATATACCATGTTTCATTGGCTAATCAGCCTTTAGTAATAGTATTCCTATTCCGATCGAATATTGCCATCTATCAGGCTATGAAATATACCTGCATCGAGCAAAATCTGCTAAGTTTTGATGGAAATCAGCCAACATCAAAAATATATGTAGTTCGAATATTGCCATCTATCAGGCTATGAAATATAACAGCATCTAGCAAAATCTGCTAGGTTTTGATGGAAATTCACCAACATCAAAAATATATGTGGTTTGACTGCTACAAGTTTGTCATTCGATTTTATACTTGTGTGATGAACATAAGAAAGTATGTATGTTGTTATCACAGTCTTATACTATTTTATACTTGTGTGATGAACATAAGAAAGTATGTATGCTGTTACCACAGTTTTATACTATTTTATACTTGTGTGATGAACATAAGAAAGTATGTATGTTGTTACCACAGTTCTATGCTATTTTATACTTGTGTGATGAACATAAGAAAGTATTACGCTGTTACCACAGTTTTATGCTATTTTATACTTGTGTGATGAACATAAGAAAGTATGTATGCTGTTACCACAGTTTTATACTATTTTATACTTGTGTGATCAACATTAGAAAGTATGTATGCTGTTACCACAATTTTATGCTATTTTATACTTGTGTGATGAACATAAGAAAGTATGTATGCTGTTACCACAGTTTTATACTATTTTATACTTTTGTGATGAACATAAGAAAGTATGTATGCTGTTACCACAGTTTTACACTATTTTATACTTGTGTGATGAACATTAGAAAGTATGTATGCTGTTACCACAATTTTATGCTATTTTATACTTGTGTGATGAACATAAGAAATTATGTATGCTGTTACCACAGTTTTATACTATTTTATACTTTTGTGATGAACATAAGAAAGTATGTATGCTGTTACCACAGTTTCATACTATTTTATACTTGTGTAATGAACATAAGAAAGTATGTATGCTGTTACCATGGTTTTATACTATT
The DNA here is from genome assembly GCA_033239005.1 of Lamellibrachia satsuma. Classification (NCBI taxonomy): domain Eukaryota; kingdom Metazoa; phylum Annelida; class Polychaeta; order Sabellida; family Siboglinidae; genus Lamellibrachia; species Lamellibrachia satsuma. Next base: position 9,846,306 of record BSQZ01000023.1, read on the forward strand.
TTATACTTGTGTGATGAACATAAGAAAGTATGTATGCTGTTACCACAGTTTTATACTATTTTATACTTGTGTGATGAACATAAGAAAGTATGTATGCTGTTACCACAGTTTTATACTATTTTATACTTGTGTGATGAACATAAGAAAGTATGTATGCTGTTACCACAGTTTTATACTATTTTATACTTGTGTGATGAACATAAGAAAGTATGTATGCTGTTACCACAGTTTTATGCTATTTTATACTTGTGTGATGAACATAAGAAAGTATGTATGCTGTTACCACAGTTTTATGCTATTTTATACTTGTGTGATGAACATTAGAAAGTATGTATGCTGTTACCACAGTTTTATACTATTTTATACTTTTGTGATGAACATAAGAAAGTATGTATGCTGTTACCACAGTTTTATACTATTTTATACTTTTGTGATGAACATAAGAAAGTATGTATGCTGTTACCACAGTTTCATACTATTTTATACTTTTGTGATGAACATAAGAAAGTATGTATGCTGTTACCACAGTTTTATACTATTTTATACTTGTGTGATGAACATAAGAAAGTATGTATGCTGTTACCACAGTTTTATGCTATTTTATACTTGTGTGATGAACATAAGAAAGTATGTATGCTGTTACCACAGTTTTATACTATTTTATACTTGTGTGATGAACATTAGAAAGTATGTATGCTGTTACCACAGTTTTATACTATTTTATACTTTTGCGATGAACATAAGAAAGTAGGTATGCTGTTACCACAGTTTTATACTATTTTATACTTGTGTGATGAACATAAGAAAGTATATATGCTGTTACCACAGTTTTATACTATTTTATACTTGTGTGATGAACATAAGAAAGTACGTATGCTGTTACCACAGTTGTATGTTATTTTATACTTGTGTGATGAACATTTAACAAGATTTAACAAGATTTGCCATCCAAGCCAAAGGCCCAGATGGCAAGTGGACAAGGAAGCCATTGGCTTATCTAGAGTCCAACAATGTTCACCTACTTATAACCCGCCCTCCTGATATATGTGTCAACCTTGTTTTTAAACATATTCACGCTGCTAGCAGTTACACAATCTGTAGACAATTTGTTCCATTCATTTATTGTCCTCTGTGAGAACGAGTGCTTCCTGATGTCCAATCTACATTGATCCTTTACTAATTTTACCTCATGTCCTCTAGTTCTGCTATCCTTCTTGAGTGAGAAAAACATATTTCTATCAATATTTTCATACCCATTCAATATCTTAAAAACTTCAATCTGATATCCTCTTAACCTCCTTGTCTCTAGAGTTGTTAAACCACATTCTTTCAGGCATTCTTCATAACTAAGGTCTCTAAGTTCTGGAATCATTTTAGTTGCTCTCCTTTGTATGCGTTCAAGCGTATCTATATCCTTCTTACGATATGGTCTCCATGCTTGTATACAGTATTCTAAATGAGGTCTAAATATTGCTTTATAAAGAGGTATAATTAACTTTTTTCCCTTGTATGTTATGCTTCTTCTAATCAATCCAAGAATTTGATTACCCTTTGAAGCTGCAATACCACACTGCTCTGAAACTTTCATATCAGCGCTTATTGTAACTCCTAAGTCCTTTTCTTTTACAGTAGTACCCAGAACAGTATCTCCCATTTTATAGTTTACATTCAAGTTCCCATGTCCTGTATGTAGGCATTTACATTTCCCAAAATTGAATAGCATCTGCCATTTCTCAGACCATTTAACTAATCTGTCTAGATCATTTTGTAAATGTTGTTTATCACCATCAGTATTAACCTTTCTAAACAGTTTTGTGTCATCCGCAAATTTCAGTACGTTACTTGTTATACTGTCGTCCAAGTCATTGATATAAATTAAGAATAATATAGGTCCTAATACTGATCCTTGAGGTACCCCACTCAAAACCGATTTCCAATTTGAAACTTCTCCATCTACTACAACTCGTTGTCTTCTCTCAGTCAGCCATTGTTCTATCCAGTCAGATATGCTATCCCCGATACCATGGGCTTTTAATTTAAGTAGCAATCTTTGATGTGGCACTTTGTCAAAAGCTTTTTGAAAATCTAAGTAGATAATATCTACTGGCGATCCCACGTCTATCCACTTAGTGATTTCTTCCAAAAAACATAACATATTTGTTAAGCATGACCTCGCTTTAAGGAATCCATGTTGAGATGAATTTAATAATTTATGCTTAACGAGGAAGTCCACCATATGGTCTTTAATTAACCTTTCTAATAATTTACAAATCACTGACGTTAAACTCACTGGTCTGTAATTCTCTGACTTATTTCTCGAACCCTTTAAGAAAGTACGTATGCTGTTACCACAATTGTATGTTATTTTATACTTGTGTGATGAACATAAGAAAGTATGTATGCTGTTACCACAGTTTTATACTATTTTATACTTTTGCGATGAACATAAGAAAGTATGTATGCTGTTACCACAGTTTTATACTATTTTATACTTGTGCGATGAACATAAGAAAGTATGTATGCTGTTACCACAGTTTTATACTATTTTATACTTGTGTGATGAACATAAGAAAGTATGTATGCTGTTACCACAGTTGTATGTTATTTTATACTTGTGTGATGAACATAAGAAAGTATGTATGCTGTTACCACAGTTTTATGCTATTTTATACTTGTGTGATGAACATAAGAAAGTATGTATGCTGTTACCACAGTTTTATACTATTTTATACTTGTGTGATGAACATTAGAAAGTATGTATGCTGTTACCACAGTTTTATACTATTTTATACTTTTGCGATGAACATAAGAAAGTAGGTATGCTGTTACCACAGTTTTATACTATTTTATACTTGTGTGATGAACATAAGAAAGTATATATGCTGTTACCACAGTTTTATACTATTTTATACTTGTGTGATGAACATAAGAAAGTACGTATGCTGTTACCACAGTTGTATGTTATTTTATACTTGTGTGATGAACATTTAACAAGATTTAACAAGATTTGCCATCCAAGCCAAAGGCCCAGATGGCAAGTGGACAAGGAAGCCATTGGCTTATCTAGAGTCCAACAATGTTCACCTACTTATAACCCGCCCTCCTGATATATGTGTCAACCTTGTTTTTAAACATATTCACGCTGCTAGCAGTTACACAATCTGTAGACAATTTGTTCCATTCATTTATTGTCCTCTGTGAGAACGAGTGCTTCCTGATGTCCAATCTACATTGATCCTTTACTAATTTTACCTCATGTCCTCTAGTTCTGCTATCCTTCTTGAGTGAGAAAAACATATTTCTATCAATATTTTCATACCCATTCAATATCTTAAAAACTTCAATCTGATCTCCTCTTAACCTCCTTGTCTCTAGAGTTGTTAAACCACATTCTTTCAGGCGTTCTTCATAACTAAGGTCTCTAAGTTCTGGAATCATTTTAGTTGCTCTCCTTTGTATGCGTTCAAGCGTATCTATATCCTTCTTACGATATGGTCTCCATGCTTGTATACAGTATTCTAAATGAGGTCTAAATATTGCTTTATAAAGAGGTATAATTAACTTTTTTCCCTTGTATGTTATGCTTCTTCTAATCAATCCAAGAATTTGATTACCCTTTGAAGCTGCAATACCACACTGCTCTGAAACTTTCATATCAGCGCTTATTGTAACTCCTAAGTCCTTTTCTTTTACAGTAGTACCCAGAACAGTATCTCCCATTTTATAGTTTACATTCAAGTTCCCATGTCCTGTATGTAGGCATTTACATTTCCCAAAATTGAATAGCATCTGCCATTTCTCAGACCATTTAACTAATCTGTCTAGATCGTTTTGTAAATGTTGTTTATCACCATCAGTATTAACCTTTCTAAACAGTTTTGTGTCATCCGCAAATTTCAGTACGTTACTTGTTATACTGTCGTCCAAGTCATTGATATAAATTAAGAATAATATAGGTCCTAATACTGATCCTTGAGGTACCCCACTCAAAACCGATTTCCAATTTGAAACTTCTCCATCTACTACAACTCGTTGTCTTCTCTCAGTCAGCCATTGTTCTATCCAGTCAGATATGCTATCCCCGATACCATGGGCTTTTAATTTAAGTAGCAATCTTTGATGTGGCACTTTGTCAAAAGCTTTTTGAAAATCTAAGTAGATAATATCTACTGGCGATCCCACGTCTATCCACTTAGTGATTTCTTCCAAAAAACATAACATATTTGTTAAGCATGACCTCGCTTTAAGGAATCCATGTTGAGATGAATTTAATAATTTATGCTTAACGAGGCAGTCCACCATATGGTCTTTAATTAACCTTTCTAATAATTTACAAATCACTGACGTTAAACTCACTGGTCTGTAATTCTCTGACTTATTTCTCGAACCCTTTAAGAAAGTACGTATGCTGTTACCACAATTGTATGTTATTTTATACTTGTGTGATGAACATAAGAAAGTATGTATGCTGTTACCACAGTTTTATACTATTTTATACTTTTGCGATGAACATAAGAAAGTATGTATGCTGTTACCACAGTTTTATACTATTTTATACTTGTGCAATGAACATAAGAAAGTATGTATGCTGTTACCACAGTTTTATACTATTTTATACTTGTGTGATGAACATAAGAAAGTATGTATGCTGTTACCACAGTTTTATGCTATTTTATACTTGTGTGATGAACATAAGAAAGTATGTATGCTGTTACCACAGTTTTATACTATTTTATACTTGTGTGATGAACAGTAGGAAGTATGTATGCTGTTACCACAGTTTTATGCTATTTTATACTTTTGTGATGAACATAAGAAAGTATGTATGCTGTTACCACAGTTTTATACTATTTTATACTTGTGTGATGAACATAAGAAAGTATGTATGCTGTTACCACAGGTTTTATACTATTTTATACTTGTGTGATGAACATAAGAAAGTATGTATGCTGTTGTTTTATCTATTTTTACCAAAGTATGTATGCTGTTACACAGTTTTATACTATTTATACTTGTGTGATGAACATAAGAAAGTATGTAGCTGTTACCACAGTTTATGCTATTTTATACTTTTGTGATGAACATAAGAAAGTATGTATGCTGTTACCACAGTTTTATACTATTTTATACTTGTGTGATGAACATAAGAAAGTATGTATGCTGTTACCACGGTTTTATACTATTTTATACTTGTGTGATGAACATAAGAAAGTATGTACGCTGTTACCACAGTTGTATGTTATTTTATACTTGTGTGATGAACATAAGAAAGTATGTATGCTGTTACCACAGTTTTATACTATTTTATACTTGTGTGATGAACATAAGAAAGTATGTATGCTGTTACCACAGTTTTATACTATTTTATACTTGTGTGATGAACATAAGAAAGTATGTATGCTGTTACCACAGTTTTATACTATTTTATACTTGTGTGATGAATATAAGAAAGTATGTATGCTGTTACCACAGTTTTATACTATTTTATACTTGTGTGATGAACATAAGAAAGTATGTATGCTGTTACCACAGTTGTATGTTATTTTATACTTGTGTGATGAACATAAGAAAATATGTATGCTGTTACCACAGTTTTATGCTATTTTATACTTGTGTGATGAACATAAGAAAGTATGTATGCTGTTACCAGTTTTATCACTTGAAACAAATGCGTATAAAAACAGAAAACAGCTATATTTTGAATCAACCCAGGTGAGTTTGAACTGGCCCCACCAAAATGTATAAATTATAAGTATACGTAATAAAGCAGTTTTCATGTGTAAAACTAAACAGACACTGCTTTAAAAAGAATAAAATAACAACTTAATAAATAGCCATACCAAATATTGTTGTTCATTTCTTATAACTAGCAGACCAATAAAATAAAGTAATAAATTTAATAAACATTTCAGTGCGAATTTTATTTGTGAAACAGTTACAATTGTTGAAAGTAACATTATGTTTGATGTTGATATCACATCAGAATGTCTTGGCACGTTATATTGTCAAACAGATCATTTGCCTCCTTAATATCACCACTAATGAAATAAATTGGCGTAATATCCTTAAAAAAAATTTAATCTCTACGATTCTCGCAACGTTGTCTGCCATCTTTGCTTTGGTGTTTCCCTGGTATTCCCCACTGACATCATTAAACGTAAACCATCCAATACGCATCCACGTTACAAATGCCAGGGTTTCCTTTGCATGTATGGACTTCGCCTTTGCCTTGGCAGCAATCTGTTGCTGGCAAGGAAGAAGTAGTTTGTAACAATTGTTTTTTTTTTATTGAATTAGCATTTATTTATTAAGTGTTATTTGCATCACTAATACAGTCCGACCCAGCAATGGTCACCATGATGAATCGCGGGGTGGGGGCCGATAATTTGGGCATTTTGACTAACTGAATCAGCGGGAAGCATTTTGAATCAGCAGCCACCGATAAAAAGGCCTTAATTTTGAACATTGCAATTCGAAAGTGAAACTTGATAATGGATTTGCTGTTAGGAGTGATATCATATCGAGATAATTGCACCTGGTGTTGATACCAGACAATGGTAGTATTTCAGAATCTAAATAAGTATGTTAACCCAGATTATGAATTACTGGTAGTGAAGAAGTTTGAAGTATTGTGTTACTGCACAAGGAGAGAACATTGACCTGTCAATCAGACACATTGGGTGGGATGTATCATGAGAGGTGACATGTCAGTGAGACACATTGGGTGGGACGTGTCATGAGAGGTGACCTGTCAGTCAGACACATTGGGTGGGATGTGTCATGAGAGGTGACCTGTCAGTCAGACACATTGGGTGGGACGTATCATAAGAGGTGACCTGTCAGTTAGACACATTGGGTGGGACATATCATGAGAGGTGACATGTCAGTCAGACACATTGGGTGGGACGTGTTGTGATAGATGAAGGATTCTTTAGGCAGATTTGTATAAAGAAGAATAAGAAAATGTAGTGAGTAAAATAATTACTTTGTTGGACAGTCAATTCAGAAAGTTCAAATGAAAACAAAAACTTGATGATCAGACAGCCTAGCACAAGGCTGAATCCTGAGAGAGAACATAAGTATATTCTGTTTGACTGGATAGACGTTCCGGATGTTCCAGTTTTTTGGATTGTTGAATTTCACGTTATTTTCCTGTCAACAAACTTATTCTCTGAACATTTCAGTCGACTCACTCGGCCGTCTTTGACATCAAATGAAACCTGCCCCAAACTGAGATTTCGGCCAGAAAGTCGGGCATGTGCCATACCCATAGCCACGTTAGTCCTTTCATATATCCTCTCAACCTACTGAGGATGCAGGCTGCTTGAAGGGCAAGCAGGAACTATTTATATTATACTAAAGAATGTGATATGAAGATGATATGTGCCCTAATAATATTAAGCATTTATAATATTTGTATTGTTAAAGATGGTTGCCAGTAGGAACTTGTAAGCAAAATAATACTCCACTGTGATTACTATTGCTTGGTGTTACACTCAGCACTATAGTCACAAGGTGGCAGCACTCCTGTTCCCTGTCTGTGATTCAGTGGATTTTGCACTGGTACAACCTATCATTTGGATGAAGCTGTAAATACAGTGGGAGGCTCATGATTAGTTTTCCCAATGAAGTATTTATTTGGTTCCTTGGAAAGTTTGTCCGACTTTGTGATATTAATTAAACTACCAAAATGTACTATATAGGTGTACATCAAATAGCTTACCTTTTTTGAGAAACTACTGAAAATTACCTGTTTTTTAAAGAAATTAAAAAAATCTGACTTTCTTTAGTTTTGACCCAGTGACTGTATGCATATGCGCATGCGTGCATGCCAATTGCCAATCATTAAATAATAAAACAAACCTGTGAGTTTGTTTTAGTCTTATTTTCTTCTCAGATTAATTTCAGATATCAGTTGGATAACAGTTTGCATTGTTGTTGACCTCTTCTTGGCTGTTCATCATCAGTTTGACCTTGTCAATCTCTAACAATCCTCATTTGGCCAGATGTTATTCCTTATCGATATCATGAATTCATTGGCTCATTCTCTGCATCGTGTTTCCTTCACACCATCAGTGCTGTATTCTTTTTTATTTCCTCTTTGTTCTGTCATTATCTATTTTCAGCACCAATATTTTCATCTAATCTATTATCCATAACATTATACTCCTATTCTTCTTTTGTTGTCATCCTTTCATTATCTTTGTAAATCTTATTTTCATTCTTATGTCCTGCATATTGTCCAACGCTTTCCCATCCTTATAGCTTCAACTGACTGCTAGTATTGTTCCGATTAATACATTTTGTCGATGATTGAATGGTTCACGCTTTCAATCAACAAATTGATTGCAATCTTGTGCGATCGATGATTGTTTCTGATTATATAGAGTTATCTGAGCATTTCATCCCGTTCTATGACTTATCTTGGTAATGAGACGGAGAAGACTTCTGTGATTGTCTATTCTGTGGCTTCCCCATTTTGTTATGGCTTAGAAAAGCCATGCGCTGGTAAAGATACCGACAAACTATTTGTCACAATGGCTGCACCAAAACTGACTATATAATTGATCATCGATTGGTTTGCCCAAACCGATGATCAGTTAAGAAAATCAAACCGATTCCCAACACAACTGACAGCCTCAACCCCTTGGGCCAACTGGGAGTTAGCCCAGCAGCTGCTGAGGAAGGCCCCAGGTAGAGAGTGCAGCTGCTTTGGACCACACCATGCCATATGGCTTTTATTAGGCCAGTTATCATCATCAGACTCTCCAGACCTTGGAATGCTGCTAAATTCTTGAGGTGTTTATTCTGAATCAAGGAGGGCAACAGGGAACTGTTGGAGACAGTCACCGGTGTCTGTGTTCTGTGTGGTTGTTGGGCAACAACATTGGAGGGCCTGTAGTTCAATGTTCATGGCAACGGATGATACAGCAGAAATCTGAGAGTTTTGAGGTATGTCTATGCTTATTAGTTTGTTCTGATCTCTTACGTCTTCTCGTTATTTACAGTTCTCTTGTCTCGTCACAGATTGGTTATTCATTGTGTTGTTTTATTTAGTTGTTCTTCTTGTTTACCAGTTTTACCTACATGCACTCATTGCAATGTTCCATGTAAAGGCTGCATATACAGTTATGGGTTGCCTGGCATCACAGTATCAAAAACTGTGTACACAGTTCATAACAGAAAATAACTTTGTCCTGAATCGGTCCACATTGCACCAATCTGTTCTTGTGGGAGAGGTGATATCATATCCCCCTTGCCTACCCTCATTGAGTTGACCTTTGACATCTGACAGTGACAGGCTTTCCTTGTCATGTGACATGCCATAAGTTGGACTGATAAGATATGTTTTATTTAAAGGTAGTTTGTTAACAGACACATTGTCTTACATGAACCGGGTATATTTAAAAAAAATTCAAGTCTCTCATAATTTATCAGAAAAGAAGTGTTTTTTCACACTTAAAAATGACTGTTTACCTCCTTCCATCATTAACTTCTTCAGTATCTTTGGCTGTTTTATACAACTATCTGTACTGTATACTGCAAACTGCAAGTCATGGTTATAATCATATACATTCCTACAACATGTATCATAATAAATTGTTTAAACAGTAATGCAGCCTCATTGCTGATTTCATTTACTCAGCTGTACTTAAATGTGTTAGTTTCTGTTTCCTGCTTTGTTTGCAGCAGGGAACATTCTACAGTGCTGACTTGTTCCAAACTGAGAATTAGTTTAGCTTGTTAATGTAACCCATTTCAGGGCCTCAAAATAATTTAATTAACTGAAGATGGTTATTAATAAAAGGTATTTGTGATGTGTGTTGTGACCAGGTTTTGCTAGAAAATTTGTCATAAGAATGATACATTTTCACATATTGTTTTATTAATCAACTGGAGTTTTGAAGCATGAAAACTTATTACAACATATACTTCATTATGAACGCACAAAGACATGATTGGAGACATATTTTTATGCAATAAATTGTGTTTTCATGTTGTGTGTATTATATGGCAGACACAGTTTCAGACTTGGGAATGACGCTGCCTAAAACAGGTGCATGGTGGTGGTTTGACAGGACTAAGTTGGTAGTTTCACAGGACTAAGGTGGTAGTTTGGCAAGACTAAGTTGGTAGTTTGACATGACTAAGGTACTACACTGCAGGCATGCACAGAATGCACAGAATGCACGTACCTGTAGTAACAGCCAAAAACATGTTATCAGTACACACTGCCTTAAGCTGTTGACAAAAGTCTATCCCTCATGTTTAGTTGGCTTACACATTTGTGATGTTATAATGTTTTATGTTTTCTAAGTCTGAATACATATTATTTTAGAAGAACATTGCAGCATTTATCTCAGATTGTCATATTTAGTAAATTATAAATGCAAACAAGCATGGTAGAGTATAAAGCTATTGTCAAGAGTATGGAGATATTGGAAGGAGGAAGGGGAAAATGGGGTGTAGGAAAGGGAGCGAGGAAAAGGAGGGAAGAGCAAATTGTTGCCATGGTGTTTCCTGTCTGTCCAGGAGGAGTAGACACTGTATTTTGGGATTGAATTGGGATCGCTGCCTGGGAGAGCCATAATTGTTTGACGAAGCATATAATAAGAGCTTTTTCCTGCAGTCAGCTTGATGTGCAGAATGTATTTTTAATAGAAAGTTGTGATACAAATCAGAATTGTCCAACATTTGCTACATTTCATTGAGTAGGATTTAAATTTTAGTGTTGCTGATTATTTAGAACATACACAACGCTAGTAGGAAGAATGTGATTCACCATGAAGCAAAATTTTTAGCAAATATTCCTCTTACATAATGTCACCTTAGCATTATGATGTTTGTTTTGCATTATCAGCAATTATATAATAGTAAGCAGTGCAACATTAGAAGTGTGAATGTTGCCATTGGGAGGGCACCTTGGCAACACGACCAGACATAACACCATTGGGAGGGCAGGGTTCCCTTGGAACACAACTGGACATGACACCATTGGGAAGGAAGGGGTCCCTTGGAACATAACTGGACATTACACCATTTGGAGGGCAGGGGTCCCTTGGAACATAACTGGACATGACACCATTTGGAGGGAAGGGGTCCCTTGGAACACAACTGGACATGACACCATTGGGAGGGCAGGGTTCCCTTGGAACACAACTGGACATGACACCATTGGGAGGGCAGGGTTCCCTTGGAATACAACTGGACATGACACCATTGGGAGGGAAGGGTTCCCTTGGAACACAACTGGACATGACACCATTGGGAGGGCAGGAATACCTTGGAACACAACTGGACATGACACCATTGGGAGGGCAGGGTTCCCTTGGAATACAGCTGGACATGACACCATTGGGAGGGAAGGGTTCCCTTGGAACACAACTGGACATGATGCCATAGGGAGGGCAGGGTTCCCTTGGAACACAACTGGACATGACGCCATTGGAAGGGAAGGGTTCCCTTGGAACACAACTGGACATGACGCCATTGGGAGGGCAGGGTTCCCTTGGAACACAACTGGACATGACGCCATTGGAAGGGAAGGGTTCCCTTGGAACACAACTGGACATGACACCATTGGGAGGGAAGGGTTCCCTTGGAACACAACTGGACATGACACCATTGGGAGGGAAGGGTTCCCTTGGAACACAACTGGACATGACACCATTGGGAGGGTAGGATTCCCTTGGAAAACAACAGAACATGACACCATTGGGAGGGCAGGGTTCCCTTGGAACACAACTGGACATGACACCATTGGGAGGGCAGGAATACCTTGGAACACAACTGGACATGACACCATTGGGAGGGAAGGTTCCCTTGGAACACAACTGGACATGACACCATTGGAAGGGCAGGATTCCCTTGGAACACAACTGGACATGACACCATTGGGAGGGAAGGGTTCCCTTGGAACACAACTGGACATGACACCATTGGGAGGGTAGGATTCCCTTGGAAAACAACAGGACATGACACCATTGGGAGGGCAGGGTTCTCTTGGAACACAACCGGGCATGATGCCATTGGGAGGGCAGGGGTCCCTTGGAACATAACTGGACATGACACCATTGGGAGGGCAGGGTTCCCTCGGAACACAACTGGACATGGCACCATTGGGAGGGCAGGGTTCCCTCGGAACACAACTGGACATGACACCATTGGGAGGGCAGGTTTCTCTTTTAACACAACCGGACATGATGCCATTGGGAGGGCAGGGTTCCCTTGGAACACAACTGGACATGACACCATTGGGAGGGCAGGATTCCCTCGGAACACAACTGGACATGACACCATTGGGACGGCAGGTTTCTCTTTTAACATAACCGGACATGATGCCATTGGGAGGGCAGGGTTCCCTTGGAACACAGCTGGACATGACACCATTGGGAGGGCAGGGTTCTCTTGGAAGACAATCGGACATGATGCCATTGGGAGGGAAGGGGTCCCTTGGAACATAACTGGACATGACACCATTTGGAGGGAAGGGGTCCCTTGGAACATAACTGGACATGACACCATTTGGAGTGAAGGGGTCCCTTGGAACACAAATGGACATGACACCATTGGGAGGGCAGGATTCCCTTGGAACACAACTGGACATGACACCATTGGGAGGGAAGGGTTCCCTTGGAACACAACTGGACATCACACAATTGGGAGGGCAGGGTTCCCTCGGAACACAACTGGACATGAAACCATTGGGAGGGCAGGGTTCTCTTTTAACACAACCGGACATGATGCCATTGGGAGGGCAGGGTTCTCTTTTAACACAACCAGACATGCTGCCATTGGGAGGGCAAGGTTCTCTTGGAACACAACCGGACATGATGCCATTGGGAGGGCAGGGTTCTCTTGGAACACAACCGGACATGACACCATTGGGAGGGCATGGTTCCCTTGGAACACAACTGGACATGGCACCATTGGGAGGGCAGGGTTCTCTTTTAACACAACTGGACATGATGCCATTGGGAGGGCAGGGTTCCCTTGGAACACAACTGGACATGACACCATTGGGAAGGAAGGGGTCCCTTGGAACATAACTGGACATTACACCATTGGGAGGGAAGGGTTCCCTTGGAACACAACTGGACATGACACCATTGGGAGGGAAGGATTCCCTTGGAACACAACTGGACATGACACCATTGGGAGGGTAGGATTCCCTTGGAAAACAACGGAACATGACACCATTGGGAGGGCAGGGTTCTCTTGGAACACAACCGGGCATGATGCCATTGGGAGGGCAGGCGTCCCTTGGAACATAACTGGACATCACACCATTGGGAGGGCAGGGTTCCCTCGGAACACAACTGGACATGACACCATTGGGAGGGCAGGGTTCCCTCGGAACACAACTGGACATGACACCATTGGGAGGGCAGGGTTCCCTCGGAACACAACTGGACATGACACCATTGGGAGGGCAGGGTTCCCTTGGAACACAACTGGACATGACACCATTGGGAGGGCAGGGTTCCCTTGGAACACAACTGGACATGACACCATTGGGAGGGCAGGGTTCTCTCGGAACATAACCGGACATGATGCCATTGGGAGGGCAGGGTTCCCTTGGAACACAGCTGGACATGACACCATTGGGAGGGCAGGGTTCTCTTTTAACACAACCGGACATGATGCCATTGGGAGGGCAGGGTTCTCTTGGACATGATGCCAATCTCTTGGAAGACAATCGGACATGATGCCATTGGGAGGGAAGGGGTCCCTTGGAACATAACTGGACATTACACCATTTGGAGGGAAGGGGTCCCTTGGAACATAACTGGACATGACACCATTTGGAGTGAAGGGGTCCCTTGGAACACAAATGGACATGACACCATTGGGAGGGCAGGATTCCCTTGGAACACAACTGGACATGACACCATTGGGAGGGAAGGGTTCCCTTGGAACACAACTGGACATGACACCATTGGGAGGGTAGGATTCCCTTGGAAAACAACAGAACATGACACCATTGGGAGGGCAGGGTTCTCTTGGAACACAACCAGACATGATGCCATTGGGAGGGCAGGGGTCCCTTGGAACACAACTGGACATCACACAATTGGGAGGGCAGGGTTCCCTCGGAACACAACTGGACATGACACCATTGGGAGGGCAGGGTTCTCTTGGAACACAACCAGACATGATGCCATTGGGAGGGCAGGGGTCCCTTGGAACACAACTGGACATCACACAATTGGGAGGGCAGGGTTCCCTCGGAACACAACTGGACATGACACCATTGGGAGGGCAGGATTCTCTTTTAACACAACCAGACATGCTGCCATTGGGAGGGCAGGGTTCTCTTGGAACACAACCGGACATGATGCCATTGGGAGGGCAGGGTTCTCTTGGAACACAACCGGACATGACACAATTGGGAGGGCATGGTTCCCTTGGAACACAACTGGACATGGCACCATTACGAGGGCAGGGTTCTCTTTTAACACAACCGGACATGATGCCATTGGGAGGGCAGGGCTCTCTTTTAACACAACCAGACATGGCACCATTGGGAGGGCAGGGTTCTCTTGGAACAACCAGACAATCGGACGTCATTGACAAATAGTGCAACTGGAAAATTACATTTGACAATTTCAAAATATAATTGTGTTTTAGTGTGTACTGAGTTGCACTCATAATCTTACTTGACATGTATATCTAAGTGTTGACCCGCCTAGGCACTGGCTACTGGCCAGGGTACGATGTCAAGGCATTGTCTGGCACACTTGTAGATATCACTATGATATTAAAGGGGTGCATTTGTATGTGTGACAGCTGTAGTACCACAGGGCCAACAAGACAGATAAGAACTGTACTATTGTTAAGCAGTCCTACATTTGGCAAGACTTTGTGCTGCCTCTGCTATGCTAACTTGTTGACTCCATTAAATGGGGAAAATAAGAACATATTTTATGTTAAAGTTTCGTTCTGTAGATGTGTGCTTCAAATATTCCATATTTTACCTACATTTGTTAAAGTCATTGAATTGCGTTATACTTTTGAACACCTTTAGTGGCTATATTTAATGTGTACCAAATGTTCTTGTGATATTTTAGCCACTAGCAAAAAAAAAACTGCATGGTGAAATAGATGTAAGGATTTCAACTGCTTATGCCTCAAGCATTCAGTGGTGGTGAAATAAGGGTGAATACCCCTCAGAAAACAAGGTGATATGACTGAGTGTGGTATCACTGCAGGGTATATGACTGTTGGAATGCCAGCCGACCCACATGCACAGGTCAGGTTTACCTACAAGAGGCAATGAGTGCATTAGCAATTGGCAAATTACGAATAGGTGAAGGCACTGCCGGTCATCTCTCTACATTAACCATTCATGTTTTTGTTGATCACTTACATGTAAACGTGTTGACCATGTATATTACGTCTAGCGGTATGTAGTTATTTAATAGTAAATCTGAAAAAATTATTGAGATTATCATAGTCGATGAGTTCTGAAGATTTCATGGGTGGAGCACAAAACTTGTAGAGAGCTTATGTTTGAAGCATTAGTTTAAAGAGGATCGTGTATGCTGTGACTTCAGATTTCTTGCTTGGAGGTAGACGGAGATTAAGGCCCACAAATGGTTGGCAGGATGACATCAGCTACATCAGAAGTTACTATTGACCAGCAGCACCATGGAAGATGTGGTCTATCCAAGTCACATTGTCATAGCAATGTTTTGCCATTATAATTTCCTTCATATCTCTTGATAATATCTGTTCATTTGCCAGTTGCAAATCTCACATTCACCAGGTTTCATTTGTTTGAAAATAATTACGTTCTACGATTTTGACGAAGAAGGCTTCGTGTCATCCTAGACAGGCATTCCACCATTTCACTGAGAAGTCATTTTTACCAGCCAGTAGATTGTAGCCAGGTCATTTCAGTAGCTGATGTCCAGACTAATTTAACACATTGTGAAATCAGTTGATGTAAACATTATATGTAAACTGGCCTGATAACTAACCTGTCAGCACAATAGCCAACTTATCAGCAATACAGTTTGAATGGGAAATTACTTTTCAGTGACGTAACCATGCCTCAGTATAATTTCGGCTATGTTTCCTTGATAGAGGTTTGACAACCTTGGAGACAGATCCTGGTACACAAAAACTTGTTTATGTGGATGTTTATTGGATTTACTTTTTCAAGTAATGTAACGTAGACATTAGACGATGGATCCTGGTAGATTTTAGAATGTTTGTCCATGAATATCTATTGGTGTTGCATTATGTAATACTTATATAACTGTTGTACACGTATTATTTTGTCGTCTGGAAGAGATGTTATTTCTGGAATAGCTTTTAGTTTTTAAACAAATAGTAGATTATATAGCTTCATATAATTTATTTTTCTGGGGAGCCATTGGCTATTAAAGCCATTACATAAATTATATAATAAATGTTAATACCAAGTTATTACATGCAGTTACTTGTATAGTATTGGCTGACTATTAAACTAATGTATCATTCATTGTTCTTGGCAATAATACTTGATTATTAGATATTAGGTTATTAGATTTAGTACTTTCTTGTTAAAAAGGGGAATGAGAGAAATCACTGCTATGAGGTAGCACAGAAGCTGTCAGTCAATGTTCCTGCTGACTTCGACTTGAAGAAGTTTGACCATTAACAGTCACTGCACATTGCCTGAGGATCTGGTGTCGGTCTGTTGCATACATGACGTTGCATACAGGAGAGATCTGGCAGGGGTGAAGTGATGTTATCAGAAGTGACATAGCAGAGGCCAGGCAGCAGCTTTGATAAACACTCACTGCTAGCACAGTTCACATTGCAGTGCTACTCAGTGCAGCCTGCTGGTTTGGTTCTTGCTGAGAACAACTTGTGAACAACGCAGCTGGTGGACCCTGCGCCATTGCCTTGTTGTGTGGTGTGTAGGAGGCTTGGCCGCCAGTTGAGGCAAGGTACCAGTGTGTGGTCGGTGTACATGAGGTGTAGCCGAGGCAGTGGATCAACTGTGAGTCAGTGATGCACTTGTGTATATGTGCGCACTGAGGTAGTCACAGTTTGGAGATTTGATTCAACCTACAGGTAGGGCTGCTCAACGGGCATATATCTATCAATCCACAGGTATATTTTGTAAATGGTCACACAGTGTAAATTGTTACTAGACTTTGTTAGATTATTTTTTAAGGAAATATTGTTACCTTTTAGAGTCTTGAATTTTGCTTGAAGCAGCTATCAAGACCATTTTGGTTCCTTCATCAGCATCAGTTAGAACTGCCATTTGGCCATGTTGGTGGTTATCACATTTGTCGTATTGTCATAATCATTCAATTAGAATGAGGGAGTTGCTCAAACTGTCTGTTTTTTAATTATGATATCTGTCTGGTTAGTGGAGGTTTTGATTGGAACATAGTAGGGCCTACCTGTGTCCTATGTCCCAACTAGTGGTGGAGTGGGACAAGTAGGGCCTACCTGTGTCCTATGTCCCAACTAGTGGTGGAGTGGGAAAAGTAGGGCCTAACTGTGTCCTATGTCCCAACTAGTGGTGGAGTGGGACAAGTAGGGCCTAACTGTGTCCTATGTCCCAACTAGTGGTGGAGTGGTACAAGTAGGGCCTAACTGTGTCCTATGTCCCAACTAGTGGTGGAGTGGGACAAGTAGGGCCTAACTGTGTCCTATGTCCCAACTAGTGGTGGAGTGGGACAAGTAGGGCCTAACTGTGTCCTATGTCCCAACTAGTGGTGGAGTGGGACAAGTAGGGCCTAACTGTGTCCTATGTCCCAACTAGTGGTGGAGTGGGACAAGTAGGGCCTAACTGTGTCCTATGTCCCAACTAGTGGTGGAGTGGGACAAGTAGGGCCTAACTGTGTCCTATGTCCCAACTAGTGGTGGAATGGGACAAGTAGGGCCTAACTGTGTCCTATGTCCCAACTAGTGGTGGAGTGGTACAAGTAGGGCCCACCTGTGTCCTGTGTCCCAACTAGTGGTGTAATGGGACAAGTAAGGCCTACCTGTATCCTATGTCCGAACTAGTGGTGGAGTGGGACATGTAGGGCCCACCTGTGTCCTATGTCCCAACTAGTGGTGTAGTGGGACAAGTAGGGCCTACCTGTGTCCTATATCCCAACTAGTGGCGTAGTCGGACAAGTATGGTAGTGTGGTATCCAGTCTACGACTTCTGAAAGTGCTTAAAACTTTATCCCCATGTAGACCTGTTCATTCGAACACAAACTCAATGTCTTTTGGAAGGATTCTGCCACACTGCAGCCATTGCACACAAACTGTTTGTTCACATAATATCAGCACTGTCTATTCCCAGGTACTAATTTATACTACTGAGTGGACATGTCATGGTGTTGACCACAATTCATAGTTGGGATGGTTAAGGTCGCTCATGGGTGATTTATTATGTTGCAAAAAGAATTGAACCTGTAGAGACAGCAGCTGACACGTAAGCCATCGCTAAATGCCAAATGAAATTTGATCATGGACGAATGTAAAATATCATTGACAAATACCATTACAACATGCTACATAGTCATTTACAAATAGCCATCATTGATTTATATATAACCATAGATGATAGAATGATACATAAAATAATGATGTCAAACATTTAACCTTTTGTGACTGATATATAACCATAAACATGTAACATAGCCAAATGTGATTTAACCATTTACAAATATCAAGTTGCCTTTTGTGTTCCATAATTTGTTGTCAGATAAAATACCAAAAGGGCTCCCTACATACCAAGCACAGGTGTCGCTCTTCTCGGAGTCCTATCCCATTCCTCCCTTGCAAATGTTAAACATGTACACCCCCAGTTAATAATATTGAGATATGATAACAATTTTATTTTAGATTACTTTGATGAAATATTGCATGTGCAGTGAACCATATCAATGTAAGTCTTGCCTTTGGCATTGTTTTCCATTCGTGCTCATGTTGTATGTGCTGGCACTGTTGTCTACAACCGTTTCTTCCAGACATGTCCCGCACTGCCATTGCATTCTAATACATACACTACTACTGCTGCTGCTCGGCATCACCACATCTATGTGTTATATTAGTTATACACACCAATTAATGTGAATATTATTTATTAGTTAATAATATTGTTGTTATACTGTACACATCTGCTTTATTATTGCAATATAATCTACACACTAGACATGAATATATTACAATCATTACATAGTTATAATAGGGTTGACAGTGACCACTTTACTGATGCGTACTGTAATTGATTGATTGGTTGAACCTGGAATTGCATTTAATTTTTAACAACTGTTATACATGTTGTTTTTTGTACATATGTATGAGTTATGGTATTCCAAAATAAACTCTATGTTAGATTATTTGCACGTTTCTCTTGTGTGTAGTTTCTTAGTCCTATGTTTTATATGTGTGTCATAATACTTACATGCATCAAGTTATAATACTTACATGCATTAAGTCATAATACTTACATGCATCAAGCTGTAATACTTACATGTATCAAATTATAGTATTTACATGCATGAAGTCATAATACTTACAAACACATCAAGTTATAATATTTACATACACCAAGTTCAGCAGTACATAAAAATAGGAGGCCCAAATGTGCTGGTGTATCAGTCAAAGCCACATGTTGTGTGAGTGGCAGAAATGTGCTGGTGTAACAGTCAAAGCCACATGTTGTGCGAGTGGCACAAATGTACTGGTGTGTCAATCAAAGCCACATGTTGTGTGAGTGGCACAAGTGAAATACAACTTTTCTAATTCTGTTGACTGATTTTGAAATGCCAGCAACACATTTGGCTTCCATTTGTACTAAGTGTACTTAAAATAGGGCCATCAATACTATTAGGCAGTTTATGTTAGGATTCCTTTATTTCATTATTTGCAAATATTAGTTTGTTATTTATAATTCAGCAATGCAGCAGTAGTATTTGTCAGTGATATTTGATATTAATCCATCGTCAAATTTCATTTGTCATTTAGTGTTCATTTATATGTGTCAGTGGCACTGTCTACAAATTGAGTTCTTTTTGCCAAATAATAAATAGGTACATACACTACTATATAGGTACATCTGTGTATGGGTAAAAGACAAGGGTTCGTGTCCATATAAGGACTCAATCAGTGCTAACATGGGTGAGGTTCAACCCCTCTATGCTGACTAATATATCATATGTTGTGCTGTCTGAGCACAGCTGAGAAGGGCATAATACCTTCAGATGCCTTGAGGGGACAGCTAAATTACCTTCAATATCTGCAGCAAGGCCTTATCTAAACAGAAGCACAATGGAACACTGTTATCAGATCAACTTTATGGACTGTTTTTGTTATGCTGTGTGGGAGATCTGACTGGGTTACTGAAAACCTTACAATACCACCATTATATGATAGTCAGGGCAGACATACTAGAACTGATGGTTAAGGGATTTAAATTTCATAGATATCTACTGAATATAATATTAATGTTTGCTGCAAGGAAATTTATTTATTTATGTCCAGTCATGAGATCGGTAATAATGGTATTTATCCTTGGTGTCAGGCAATCATAAGTACCCCATTCCATTAGGTGTATTTGTAATTAATTGAAAGTTAAACAGCTAAATTAAATACATTAAAATATATATATAGGAATATCGTATAGTATTACTATCTATTACATGTGCTTGCCTTGGCAGAAATTTATCTTTCAAAATAATACCTTTATGACAGAACCCTGAGCTTGTTTGATATTGGAAGACACAAAGCAAAAATGTTTGAATAATTGTACCAACATAGAATATAGTTTATATGCATATTGATAAGCAATGTTCATAAACATGTTCATGGATAAAAACACAATTATCAATGACAAGTAATACATTTTAACAACACAGTTGATACATTTATCCATTTGGACACAAATTTCATGCAAGAAAAATAAATTGTTTAATGCTTGAAAGTATAACTAAAATGTCACACACAAAGAGTCTGATGAGATGAAACTAAGTGAACAAAGATTAGAGTGACTGATGCATGTGTCTGTGACAGAGTAACCTACGTCCCACACATGGTCGTTTGATTGCAACCTTTCTGAACTATCAGTGGTTAAATCTACCATATATCATACAGTGTTATCTCTGTCCTACCTCATAGTGAAGTGGCAATCTCCAACCATATAAAACAGCCTACCTCAAGTTCTTGTGGCAGAACTGCACTATATTATGTGGCCCTGGTTTGTAGCCATGTACCATAGTGTTTTTACAGGTCACACCTCCTCAGTCACCACTCAACATGACAGTTGTGATGTAGACCCAGCATGATTGATGCATTTAAAATGTTGGATCTTTGGCAGTGAAATGGTGCATTATGAAGCAGATTTTAAGATATCAACATTTTTGTAGTGACTCCCAAAATGCTGGTAGGTGTATTAATATTATGTCAAAAATGCCAGTTTGATGGTATATAATTAAAAGATTATAGGTATGTGACCAATTTTTTATATTGTTTAGCATATAGGTGACACAAAGCCTGTAGTTGTTGTGATGTTTTACAATTTTCTATAATTTCGCAAAACATTTGGTCATCAACTGAAAAATGAGCTATGGTCTGACCCCTCAAGCTGATCTAGCCGAACACCTCCTGACGAGTAGGCACACTTGTCAACTCCACCAAATCGTTTCCTATACGTTATCAAAGCTAACCATATTAGTTTAGAAAACATTTGCAGAAATTAGTGTTTTATGTTATATAAACACTCAGGTTGGCCACATTTCCTGGCTTCTAACTTATGCCTGGTGGACAAATTGGTAGTTAAACTGTGCCCAAGTTTTAATGAAACGGCCACCAATACTTCCTGGTCGTGACTGGAGCAAGTCTGTGCATAGTTGAGTGATTTCTGATATGTTAAATGAGACATGTACTCAGGCCCAGTAACTATAACAGATGTGTACATTTGTGCAAGTGTCAAGTACTGTTTCCACTTCTCCATCACTGCCAGTGTCAGATTCAACGAAGTCTTTGGAAGATTGTCAGTGCACAACAAGACGTTTTGGCCATATGCTAGGTTAGTTTTCTATGATAGTGCTCAGAAAACATTCAAATGGTGGGCTGTAGAGTGATACTCTAGAAAACACCTTATAACTGGTTGGCATTTGCACGAGTTAATTAAGAACTCCTGACGTTATTTATAGGTAGCTGAGGTTGATTCACTTCCTGGAACACAACATGAAAGCCACAGTTGCAGAAGGGGGGGTCACTCCAATTACTTTCAGCAAGTTGACACTCCAATGAGTACTTTCACATCACTTGAATTGGCTGTAGCCATCGCAGTAGTACCCCAGTGAATAAGATCAACCCTTTGTTTACCCTGCCCTGTTTTACCAGAATATGCCCTGTTTTACAGACTATTCTAAATAACCCTGTTTATTGTTGCTCAGCTATGAGTCATTCCCTGTTTTTAAGTGGGCTGATTTTTTTATGATTATCACTCAGATTATCATGACACACACTAATCATTTGATTGATTACTTTGGGCCAGTCTCTGTGAGATAAAAGGTATTTGTTTGTGATGCATTGTTAGGGATATTTCTATTGTATGTGGTGTATCAAAGCAGTGGGCTGCAATGTATTTAACCAGTGCTAAATGTATACTGTCCTGCAGCATCATCTAATGTGAATATGACACTGCACCCCACAAAGGAGTGAATTGAAAAAGGATTGATGTTTTCCAACTCTGGTGCTGGCTTACTTAGGACCAGAATATATAAGAGCTTGGAGGGAGTGATATTGCAGGGACTGGTTGAAGGAAGGGCGTTGATGGAAGAAGGCAAGGGTTTCAAAGGAAGAAAGCAAGGGTGTCGAAGGAAGAAGGCAAAGGCGTTGATGGAAGAAGGCAAGGGTTTCAAAGGAAGAAAGTAAGGGTGTTGAAGGAAGAAGTCAAGGGTTTCAAAGGATGAGGTGGATCAGTGGCATCAGGGAAGTTGCCAACATGAATATGCAAAACATGAGAATAATGACAAGAAATAGAACAGATTGGAACGACTTCATCTGGAGGGTAGTTGAAGGTGACTGAAAAAAGGCTTGCTTTCCTTGCTGTAGGCCTTGAACTAGGCAAGTCAGAAGTTAAACCGGTATCCAGTTTTATGCAACAGCAGGGTAGGCCTCCAGCACTGTGTTCAAGCCTTCTGCCACAGAGGCATCATACAGGAGCTGCCTGCACACCTTGTGCAACCCCTGTGGCACTCTGGTTGTAGTTTCTGATGTTTAGTTAACCAGTACAACTCTGGTGTAGTTTGCCCGTGGAGCCCCTTGCAATAGAGAATGCAGAACACGTGCCCTAGCAGATGTACGTGGCTTTCTTCCTCAGATCTCCAGCCAGGACTTCAATAGTTACAGCATCCATCTACTAGCTAAACAGATACAGTATTTATGTAGTGCATTTACTCTAGCTAAATCACTACTGATTTAAGGTGCAGCATCACTGAAATACTAGGTTAGGTAAAACAAAAGTGAACTGGATATCAACTGCATAAAACAGTGTGTTCTGCCGTATAGTGTGTGAACTGTGTATATGAATTAATTACATAACATTCAGAGTGCATTTACCTCAATTTCTAATTCTGTTCTTCTCAAGGCAATTTACAGCACTCATGTAAAACAGTTTGCCCGAGTCCATATGTACTGCATGCATTCAGTAAAGACGAACATGGTGAAAGTTGGCATACACGAATCTCTTTCATCTCATTACATATTCAGACTCGACACAAACCCACCTGCTTGCCACGATCACCTTTTGTGGTCAGATATTCTCAAGGCTGTCAAAATGTATATATAATTATATATATATTGGACATTTTAATATCAGAACCAGAAAAAGGTTTATTTGTCCTGTTTACATTGACATGTCAACATATAATTCAGTGCTAACACATCATCACAAAACTAACAAATTACATCACAATCATTGAAATAAACAGTTAATACATTTAATTTTAGTAAAAAAGTAATTATTAAATTTAATATTGCAGATGTTGAAATAATTATTTTAGTATATCCAAAATTAGTTTTTACCTGAGCAGAAATGTTCATTGCCTTTTCAACATGACTTCATCAGTACTAATGACGTCCTGGTTGGAAGTCGTCATTGTACATGTGAGGAAGTTCATAATTGCGCTCATCTTGGTTGATCGCTGCTTTTGTATTGCGTATCCATATGACCTCATTCATGAGTCTTCTCGATATATCCATATATGCTAGAGGTTAAATGTTGGTGTAAGGAGCTTACTTACTAATAAGATCATGGTCTTCAGGTTCTGTCGTGTGTGATATATAGGGGGTAGTTCCACAGGAGATAATTGAACAGTCAGATACATACATTGCCACTTTCTCTGTAATTACGCCCAAAATATGGAATGAACTCCCCATCAGATTAAAACCATCTGAAACCATAGTTATATTCTGCAAAAAAATATATTTTTTAAAACTGCATTTCCTCCTTAAATCTTCAGTAGTCCCTTGCTATGATGATGACTTTTGTACGTCTATGTTCATGACGATTCCGGTTTTGCTATGTTTGAGCTTGGGTTCCTGAGGCTTTGTAGAAGTTATTACTGTTGTTATTTTGTATGAATTGTATATTTAAGTTTGCTGCATTGTTACAGGCGATGCCGACTGGTCATGGTTCAACATGGCTGATGGACACGACAGCGCAGTCGTGTTTGAGGAGCGTTACAACCACCACAAGGTGGCATTCTACATTGACCTATTCGAGAGTGCAAGCGCTGGCAAGTCAGCACCATGGCCCCCGTATGCGACCGATGACTCACAGGAACAAATACTACCAACAGATGGCGACACTGCTGTGTCACCTGACCAGGGCTACAACACTTGGAAGGACACGTCGAGTGACATAACAGCTGTCACTGATGATGTGTCGGGTGGTGCCGAGTTTCACCCAGACAGCCAGACAGACACAGAGGCTGGGGATGACAGCACGGCAGTCAGTGAGGCAACAGCCACAGCCACAGACGATGACAGTCTCGAGGCTGTCCTGGCCAAGTTTGAGCGACATGAACGCTCTTTCCGTGAACAGTTTGTCCTTCCTGAGGCCCCGACGGAAGTGACTCTGACGCTGCCGCCTGTCAAACCAACATTGGGACGGCAGTACGTCGGACTGGAGCACTTGGACAACCTGGTGCGCATCATGACGCAACTGTCACAACTACGGGACGAGAACTCTCACCTGCGCAAGCAATGTGACTTCCTGCAGAACACCAAGTCCCTGCTGAAGATACAGAATGACATGGTGCACATGAAGTCAATGCGTTCCAAGACAAAGCCACACACGCGACTCATGCAGTATCTGAGCACGCCCGGACATACACTGCGTGCGCGTGACTCCTCTCGCAGTCTTGCCAGTCCCGAATCCACGATTGGTATGGTGGAGCCACTGGTCAGGAAGCCAGTGAAGCTTCAACATCGGAGCCAGTCCATGGGGTCAATCGACATGCTCGATGTTGAGCTTGATGTGGCGGCTGAGAATCACAAAAGTGCAGGGAAGCCAGTGAAGGAGAGAGGCATGCGCTCGCGGGAAAACAAGAAGTCAAAACGCTTCTCTAAGTGGTACCGCATGAAGAAGGTGTTTACAGGCAAACCAGAGCCAAGTCACAAACCAGATAGTTCCGGGACAATCAGTGCAGAACAGTTGATGAAGGTGAACAGCAGACGACCACGGTCCACCAGCAGCACTGGACGCGACAAGTCAGCCTTGCTCCAGCACAACAACTCTGTCGATGCAGGGGTGTTGGCAAGAGAGAAGCGGGGCGTGGAAACATCAAGGTCATTGCCTCAGTTCACGCCCTCGCCCCAGCCTCCGTGCAGTCCCAGCTCCTTCCAGAGTGAACCCCCAATGGTGTTGCCCAGTCATGCAGACATCGCTGACCTGCTCGATGACAGTACAGTGTCACCACCTGGTGATGATGCAGTTGTAACTGACAGTGAAGTTGCAACCCCAGTAAAACGTTCAGGGAGTGTGGCATCACTATCAAGTGAAGACGAAGAGGATGCCACCGAGTTGGAGGACACCTCACTCCCCTTGGAGGAGCTTGTCAGTGATGATGGTGAGGGAGCCGTGGGTCGTTATCTGAGCGTCACTACGTCATCAGAACCGACGCGTCAGTCGTCCACCCAGTCTCTTCACTACAGCACAGCCAGTGATGACAAGGACGCATTTTTTTCGACTCGACCATTGACCCCCGAGACTGGCTACTCGTCCGTGATGGAAATACCGCATGACAGTGAGACGGAGCATGTTCCGACGTTAGGCCCGATGTCCGACGATGAGTTTGGCCTGACGGACATCCCCGATGACATATCGCAGTGTGGAGACATACAGAAACACTGGTCACGGTCGGCGTGGTATCGCGTGAAGGAGATCATTCACACGCGTAAGGACAGTCTCAAGCGCAAGACAGCACTGTCTTCCTCTTCAACGTGGGCAGACAACCCCACTGACAGCCCCATCGAAGGCGAGATCTCGCCCGAGTCAGGGTCGTGGGCCGACCCTAAGGTCAGTCACTACGACATGGAGGAGTACAGTCACGAGAAGAGCGGGTCGGATCCAACGTCAGCGATGAGTGAATCACCGAAACTGATTCGTAGGTACACGTCCAAGAGTCGAGGCCGGTCCCCCCGCATGGCTTCTCCACAGCGCAAGAGACACAGTCTGAAGAGTCCCACAGAACTTGTTGGTCCTATAATGTCTTCCAAGTCGTCACAAGACTTCTCTGCAAATATGGGTGAGTAGTGCACAATACTAAAACATAGCAGCAACTTAGCTAGCATGATGAAATCATCCTGTTTAAAACACACAGTTCTCAGTTGATGACGAGTTGTAGTAACTGTACTCCAAGTAATGCTCAGGTGGCATGTAGGTGGCATGTAGGTGGCATGCTAGGTTTTTATTAAATTGTGCAGGAATTCAGGGAGGAGTTTATTTCTTAAACGATTTAAAGCTTGAACTTATTGATGCTATAAATTTAGCTAATTACATACGATTTTGATGGAAATGAAATGTCGTCACATGGTCTTAAGAGTCCCTACTCCATTTGATTTTTTTTGCTCGTACTGTGAGTGAAGACATTTAAGTGAAAGTGAATGTAGACATCTAAGTGACAGTGAATGTAGACATCTAAGTGACAGTGAATGTAGACATCTAAGTGACTGAATGTAGACATCTAAGTGACTGGATGTAGACATCTAAGTGAGAGTGAATGTAGACATCTAAGTGACAGTGAATGTAGACATCTAAGTGACAGTGAGTGTAGACATCTAAGTGACAGTGAATGTAGACATCTAAGTGACAGTGAATGTAGACATCTAAGTGACAGTGAGTGTAGACATCTAAGTGACAGTGAATGTAGACATCTAAGTGACAGTGAATGTAGACATCTAAGTGACTGAATGTAGACATCTAAGTGACAGTGAATGTAGACATCAGTGACAGTGAATGTAGACATCTAAGTGACAGTGAATGTAGACATCTAAGTGACAGTGAGTGTAGACATCTAAGTGACAGTGAGTGTAGACATCTAAGTGACAGTGAATGTAGACATCTAACTGACAGTGAGTGTAGACATCTAAGTGACAGTGAGTGTACCTGACATTGCAGGAGTGTTACCTCACTCACGTGTAACTAGCCACTGAGTGTGGTTCTGGTTCTTGTAGGCAGTCCCAGTGAGGAGTTCTGCAGAAAGATGGCAGAGTGGCATTACAAGAAGCAGAAAGGTTTGTTTGCATGTGTACATGTGACAGCCTCCTCACCTAACGGTTCATACAGTTTGTTTCTTCTTCAGTACTTATTAGATTTAATTTTTAATTTCGGCATCTCCTTAATCCAGTAGGTTGGCTTATCTGGCTCACCTGTCTATCTGATTCACCTGTCTATCTGGTTCACCTGTCTAGCTGCTTAAATGAACGCATGTCACCTTATATACATTTCATTCCTATCCATTCCTATTCGCTATGCATCTACATCAACCTTCGTCTTAACTCCCCTTGCTTTTTTTACATAAGCTTTTCTTTTTTGCTTTACATTTGGCCTTTTTGTGTTGATACAAATTTTGTTTGTGGTTGAGTAATTCCTAGTATGTTTCAATTTGTTATTTATTCCAAATTGAAGCACTTCTTGCAACATGAACACATCAATCAAAAAGAGATTATTAGAAATGAATAGAATTTCTCTATGTGCTATGGAATTTTTTATAATTACATTAATTATCAGTAGCATTATATAATTACTTTTCATATATGTCAGAAAACTAAATGTACCTGAGAACGTGATACATGTAAAAATTGTGTGCCTGAACATTCATTTTAATATCCATTTTCTCAAAAGTCATATTTTAGATATCATGAGAAATGTCAGGTTTTAACTTGAGATGATGGATCACACATCATCTAAGCTGATGGATCACACATCGTCTAAGTCACTGTTCTGTGTAATGTACATGTTGTGACTTGATACTGACGTAGACGTTTCTTGGCAACAGAAGGTGGTTTCAGTGCAGACGAGGACGGTGCTAAAGACAGCAGTAATGCTACAAACTTCTCAGAGGACTTCATTCGCAAGATGGAAGAGTGGGAGAGAATGAAGGGACTCGCAGGTTTCTATCTTTCTTATGTGTATTACGTGCACGTGTATGTCATTTCGAACCATGCAAACATTCAATGTGTCCTGGAAACTTTGTTTCTAGCATGCATAGAAAGATTATTTGTTGTGGTAATATTAAAGAAATTTATGAATGTTTCTGTTTACTATAAATAATGCGGACCAATGCGGTACTGTACAATACTGTACACAATGTACTGTACACAATGTACTGTACACAATGCACCATACTGGAGCACAAATGATTGGCTGCTGATAGAAGTGCAACTTGACTACAAGATGTGAGCCAAGCACTGTTAGATAACAATACCTGGAAACTGTGGAACGTATTTATGCCATGTGTGTAACTTATGTGTGTAGCGAGTGTAACATGTTACATGGGTGTAACTTTTATATTACATCTTAAAACTCTGTATTGCAAGCATGCAACTGGCTCATTACAGTGAACTATTAGGTAGTGAGTGTTCATGCTGAACTGAATTGTTCTTTTATGTGGGTGGGGTGGCTCAGCAATTACGGCGCTAGACTGTCAAAAGAGGGGACAACGGTTCGTGTCCACTGGCTGCCATTTGAAATTTTTTTTTACCCCACTTTGCATGTTTCTTTTTTCAAAACTGACACCCTTGGTCCCTTCTGTATAGTGTCTAAGCCAGGGGCTGTAAAAGATTCCATACAGGGAAATAAAAAACACCTGTCGTGGACCCACAGAGCCAATGGTCACGATCTACAAAAACCCATATGGGCGTTGCATCAACTACTGCCTAAAACTATCTCTGATAATTTAGTAAGTGCCAAGAGTGCCTTGTCTAGGCAGATACAGGTGCTACGGTATCCAACTCTTTATGTTATTATATTATATGTGATGTTCATGTCATCAGCTAGTGCATCGTGCATGAAGCCGCGGTCATCGAGTCAGGAGACGTCCACGTGTTCGCCCGACTCAGTCACGCCTTCTGAGCATGCTCACACGCCCGGCAACGATGATATCCAACAACATCTTTCGGAGAGCTTCACAAAGACCGTTCAAGAGTGGGAACGCGTGCGGGAAATGAGGGTGAGGGAGGCGGGAAGTCCGCCAGTTGAAGGGAAGATCCCAGAGAAGCGATCGCGTATGAAGGATCGCAGCAAGTCGCGGGAGAGGGATCGCTCCCGGCACAAGTATGAGAAGGAACGGCAGAAGATTGAGAGAAAGGTAGTTAACTCATTAGGATTATTGGCAATTTCTAAGCATTATTGATATAAGATATGGCAGTTTTATGACATATATAGAGATCGTTGCTTGGTAATAAAATGCGGACCAATAAATCTTAACTGTGGAATTTGAAATATAATGTGTTCATGGCATATTGATCTGTGAAATTCCCGGTTTATGCCATTTCTGACAGTAAATATACAACAATAACAATTAAAACATGAAGTTAAACATTGTCAATTTAGATGAACTTTCAGATCGAAAAAATCCAGAGCATTGGGGCATTTTAATTATGGAAAACGCTGTATCAGCTAACCAATGAAAATTGTAGGGCATTACTTTTAACCTGCTGGTTGATGATAACACTGTAAATCTAAGATTATCATAGCAGACCTATCCTGTGTGTTGTGTTCCTGCTGACCGTGCTGCCCCCTGTTGTACAGGAACAGAAGATAGAGAAGGAGAGACAGAGACTGGAGAAGAGGAAGATGAAGCTAGACGTCACCCTGGAGACGACCAGCTCTAGTTCCGACGGTCGGTCAGCCGATGGTCTCTCACACGACTTCCGTCGTAAACTGCAAGAATGGGAGTCATTCAAGGGTCTGAAACCTGACATAGAAATGGGCGCGGCACCAGTAGAGAACGTGCGACACACTCGCTCCAAGTCAGAGAAACAGAGCCGCGAGGGACGCGAATCCTCCGTGGATCTTCCCCAGGGGCGCGAGCGCATACAGTCCGACAGCTCTATACACATGCCACCATCACTGATGGAGGACGTGAAGTCTAAACCTGGGGCGTTAGTGCCCTGCGCTGACACTGCCCCAGAGGTCGTTGATGACACCACGAATATAGAGGGCAGCACTGTGTTGGATGACAGCGAGCGTGAGATGATAACGACCCTAGTGTCACAGCTAGCGGATAAGGGCGAGTACGTGGGAGTGTTGATGAATGAAGTACAGCTGTTGACAGAGCGCATTAACCTGCTCAACAAACAACATACAGATGAGATAGGTATGTGTGGTTTACAGCATTCGGAATCCTAGAAATGGTGTAGTTATTGTTGTCCACTAGGTGGCGCCATATATGAGTATTAATATCATCATCTGCTAGGTGGCACCACATTTTAAACATCAGAACCATGACGTTGGTAATTTCTAAGCTCATAACATCACAAACAGGCATGCATGCATGCACACATGCACCTACAAAATGCTTAATATGAAGAAACTGTTACAATGTCTGATAAATATATTTTAGCTTTTATGAAATGAGTAAGGGTTTATCTTGAAAGAAATTATGATTTATACACACTAGATGAACATAGTATGCTGTTGACTGATAAGTCATCGACCTATTAAGCATATATGCCATAATAAATGTGTCCAGTGTTTGATCAGCGATATTCAGGATCCATATTGTAATTTCATCTCCACCAATGTCAAGACTCAGTGACAACAACAGACAGACAGTTCCACCTATATCAGCAGACTCCAACTCCTTTTGACCACGAATGAATGTATAAATGGCTGGTAGCTCCAACCCAGTAACATCATTAAATCTCTTGCCAGTCACTTCCATCGGGATATGAAGTAGGTAAAATAAAGACTTTCACATTTTTGCAGCACATGTAGCCAACTATAAATTATGTTCATCTTTTAGAATAGATAGTGCATATCTGTCATTTTGGCTGTTCGCCTCCCTCAACACTGCTAACTTGCCTCCAATGTTTGACTCATAAGTAGTTTTAAACACGGAGTAACCACCATCTTGTTTATGAATTACAGAGAACTATCGTCGTGAGCTGTGGGCAACCAGTAAGCTTGGGCGCTACACCATTGAGTCTGACCTGTTGGCCAGGAGTCTGAATGACCTGAGACAAGGTCTGCTGCAGCTGCGGCAGTATGGAGACAGTGTGGCCAGCAAGAAACAACATATTGAGGTAACCACTGACTACAGAACAGGGGAGGGCGATGGAGGGGAACGGGCGAAATATGAATAAATTATTTCCGAAAGTTTTTTATATTGAATATCATCTATGCCAAAAATGTCTTGCTTGATGTGATAGTATAAATTACTGTAAAAACTTATGAACAGCAATAACACGTTAAATTGTTGATGGCAACAACAGGATATTTCTCAATGTTTTGCAGTTGACATAAAAAAAATTTTAGTACCTGCTGCTGCAAAATAGAAGATGTGACTGGGAGAGTCTGGGAACTGTTAGAAAATAAGAATGCTTGATCAGAACCCTCACAATTATGTAAATGGATGGGTAATAAGAAACAGTTTTATGGGCTTGCTACCTATGAAAACCCTGTAACGAATCCTTGAACAACAACCCTAACCATTCAGAGTTGAACAGAAATGATTGGGTAATATTGCACTAACCAGGCATACCAAACACAAATGTGGAAACATTCATTGCCCCTAAATTGCGATAGTGCCACCAAAATCTGATTTTAATAGTTGTGATGATCATTTAGTAAGGGGAGATGTTTTGATGTTTGTGCCAGATGAAGGTGAAAGAAGACACACAGGCCCGCAACAAGATAGAGAGCATCCTACTGGAGGAGATCGAGAAGTTACAGATGGCCCTAGTGCATAGGACGGAGTCAAGTAAATGCACGCACGTCTTCGAGCAGTTGTACGACTACATCCGGAAGGCCCAGAAACAGGTATGGGTCAGATACACAAGCATTTGACAGGGTTAATATACACTGGTCCTTGCGTTACCTGGAATGCTACTAAGCCATGTACATTTGCCATGAGGAATGTAACATTATTTATTCCCTGTAAATGCTCATTTCTATAAATACTTTTGTAATACAGTGGACTGTGCTTAACAGAATCACGGATAACAGAATCAGTCATTTAGTAGAATAAAATATATTTGCAAGGACAGAAACATTCCTTATTCCTGCTGCATTAAAATGTGCTGCTTAAATGAATCCGCTGCTTAATAGAACTGCTCAGGCCCAAAATGATTGTATTAAATGGAATCCACTGTAATATTACTCAAGAAAATGTACTAACAATACATAAGGTTGCTATTTTTCTTTTGAAAACATGTTAGTTCACTGTGTAGACATGTTATATATGTGAAATTTTAACACAGTTAACCCCTTCTTTTATTTCTATGATTGGTTTCTGTAATTTATTTGCCCTTGTCCCATAGCTACATGACCTCAAGATCGGCATCCTAGAGCGGAACCAAGTGATTGAGGAGATGCAGCGCCACCTGCTGGTGCAGGAGGTAACGAACAAGTTGCTGGAGGCGGACAACGAGCGGTGGGAGATGGAGCTGCAGTTCTTCAAGCGCCAGCGCAAGGCGGCCATTCTCAAGCGCTGGCAGACCTTCACTGGCCGCGACATCCCAGCCAGGGAGGTAGGCTACTACTTCCCTACTTCCCTGCAGCCTACTTTAGGTGCTTTCCCATCTCTCCAAGAAGAGAGAAATAGTCAAGGAACACCAGAGACATTCTCCAGATCTTTCCAAGCTTTGTTTCAAGCAGAGCATCAGTTATGTAGCCACAAATAAGGTGAACTGTTGCAAGCAGTGCAGTGTATTCATTTAACTTTCAGTTACTACTTTGTAAATTATATTACAAAACCTTTTCTTCGTAAAATGGCTAAAATAAATGCACAGTGATACGTGGGCTGCAAACCTCCGGTCTTGATTCTGTGTGATAGATAAATAAGATTCTCTACGTCTTAAATTTTAAACATAGTTCATTCTCTAGCTCTAGGTGGCAACACATAGACAGTAGTATTATCATTGTGGTTACACCATTGTCATAGCTACAATGTCAGTGAATTCTACAATGGTGTTTATTAACTACAGGTTACTGTATATTAGAGTAAAAAACCATTGATCATACTTGCTCACAGTACAGCTACAGAGGAGATGCAAAGATCCTCTCTGGACAGTACATGAACTTGGCAGTAAAAAAGTTGTGAATGGTTACCATGGTGCATCACAAAGTTAACATAGATGTAAAATGTTAATAACAAATCAAATTTAATGTAACTCTACAACGAGTACAATTAATCAAATTTTATCATTGTGATAAACACAAAAACAGCATGCATGCATAAAGAAATAATAGTGACTGTGAGACATGTTATAAAATATAATTTTTTATTATCATTATATAACATAATTTGTTAAACATACATTTCTATTTCAGTATAGAACAGTTAGTAAACTGTACTCTTGTCCTAAGATAATTCTGTACTATTGCTCCATTATCCCTTAGAGAATGTGATCATATTATTAGAATACAGACATTCAAGTTTATATGTGGAGGTATACAAACGTGTATGTTCAGTTTGGAAGATGCATATGTCTAATACATTGTGTTTGTCGTGTGTCAGGATGGGACGTTTGAGCCATTGAAGGTCAGTAAGCGGCGCAAGCGGCGCAGTCAGGTGGCACACAGCTGTAAACTCATACAGCCGTATCTGCGCCGCATCTCTCATGGCAGCATTGACTCGCTCATGTTGCACTTTGACCTTCTTGACCAACTCAAGATACAGATCGGAGAAAGCAGTCAAGGTGGGTGGTTACTTCCTGCACACCTGCTATATTCTAAACATTTCTCGCATACAATACATAGTTTGGGCGGAATAATGCCATATCCCATTTTAATATGGATTTACTTGAAATGGAAAAATCACGATAAAGTACACACATCTTCACATAAGAATAATATTAAATGACAAATATAGCAGTCAAAGAGCAAAATTCTTTTGTTGCAAAGCAGATTTCTGACATAGCCAAGCGGATTTTGTTTGATGTAGATTATATTTCATAGCCTGATGGATAGTTGCACTCAAATGGAATAGGAATGCTATATGGATACAAATGGAATAGGAATGCTATATGGATACAAATGGAATAGGAATGCTATATGGATACAAATGCTAATGGCTTGCCAATGAAAATGTTATACAGAGTTACAATGATTTTTCATGTATAATACGCCCCCAAGTGTAACACGCACTCTGACTTTTTGCTCAAAACTGATACAATTTCTATATTACCATGTATAATACGCACCCCAACTTTTTAGTATGAACCCTTGATATGCGGACTTGTGATGGTTGGTTGAAGTAATGTTTAGAGTGCCCTGGCATACCCTTTAGGTCCAAGTAGCACCACGCTGCATCAGCGTTTTCTACCATGAATGTGAGTTGCTTGTATCATCGTTAACTTCACGGTGCTATTTGAACCACAGAACGGCCCAAAAACACAGTATTTTGAAAGAATATGTTTTTTATACATG
Organism: Lamellibrachia satsuma; assembly: GCA_033239005.1. Classification (NCBI taxonomy): domain Eukaryota; kingdom Metazoa; phylum Annelida; class Polychaeta; order Sabellida; family Siboglinidae; genus Lamellibrachia; species Lamellibrachia satsuma. The sequence goes on from BSQZ01000023.1 coordinate 9,881,416, forward strand.
AATTGACTGAATGAATGCATTTGCATAGAAAAAATAAGTAATTTAATTTAATTAGTACAGATAAACCAATAACAGAATATCCGAAACACATGTCTGAAGCAGGTTATAGATGCGTGTGTTTAAATGCTAGGAATATAGTAAATAAGGAAAAAGAATTAAACGTTATGGTAGAAGATATACTGACCCTCACATAATTGGTATTACCGAATCATGGGCCAACACAGACATAACAGATGCTGAATTAGGATTGACAGGATACGTAATGTTTAGGAGAGATCGAATAGGAAGAAGGGGAGGGGGACTTATTTTATATGTTAAAGAATCTATTCAAGCTTATGAAATAAAATTAGAAAGGGAGGCACATTACGATGAAGCTGTTTGGTGCAAAATAGGAAATTCAAAATTAACTATTAGATTAGTTTCCTGAAGTCCAAACATAAACAAAGACGATAACACAAAAATACAAAATGCTATAAAGGAAGTTAGTAAAGGGGAATGTATCACAGGGGAGATTTTAACCATGGACACATACAGTGGGAATCTCTAGAGAGTACAGGGAGTGAGGACCAACAATTTCTATTTTTAATTCAGGAGAGCTTCCTTCCTCAGCACGTGCTAGAACCAACCAGGGGAGAACATGTATTAGATATAGTTTTATCATCATAAAAAGAATTAGTGGACAATGTAAAAATACATGAACCATTGGGTAACAGTGACCACAATCAAATTTTTATATCAATGTAAAATCAGAAAGTAAAAATAAAAAAACGTATAGGAGAAACTTCCACAAAGGTAACTATAAAGATATGAGAAAATACTTAGCAAAGCTAGATTGGAATAACATGCTGATGAATAACACTGCAATTGAATGTTGGAATATTCTAAAATATGTCAAAAGAAGCTATTAAAAAAATAGTGTTTAAGCAAACTATGTGGAGGGTTTATAGGCATACCAGAGAGGATGAAGACTATGCAAATTACAAAGAGGCACTTAACCTAGCTACAACTGAAATTAGAAAATCTTAAAGAACCTTTGAAAAAAAATTGGCAGGTAATATTAAAAATGACAGCAAGAGTTTATATGCTTATGTAAGGAGTAAACAGAAAGTTCAAGATAAGGTCGGACCACTGGAAAACAACAGGGGAAACATAATTTCAGACGGGTTTCAAATGGCAGAGGTCCTGAATGAGTATCTCAGTTCAGTTTTTACCACAGAAGATATCAGCTCACTTCCACTTTCATTTACTAAATTTGTGGGCAATAAATCAGAACATTTAGGGCAGTTATTTGTAACTCCTGAAATGATAGCAAAGGAAATTAAGAAGATGAAAGATAATAAATCACCTGGAGTTGATGGGATACCACCAAAACTGCTTAAGGAAATTGTTGAGCAAATTAGTACACCATTTGCAAAATTGTTTAACTTGTCACTAGAAGAAGGAATAGTTCCTTCAGAATGGAAAGAGGCAAACATTACACTGCTATTTAAGAAGGGATCGAGGAACAAGCCAGAAAATTACTCGAAACATTAATTAGAGACCACATGGTGGAATTCCTTGTAAAACATAAATTAATAAATACATCTCAACATGGGCTCCTAAAAGCAAGGTCATGTCTAACCAATTTGTTATGTTTTTTGGAAGAAATGACAAAGTGGGTAGATGACGGGTCACCGGTGGATGTTGTCTACTTAGATTTTCAGAAAGCTTTCGATAAAGTGCCACATCAAAGATTGTTACTTAAACTAAAAGCCCATGGTATAGGCAATGATGTAATCAACTGGATAGAAAAGTGGCTTACACACAGAAGACAGAGAGTAATAGTAGATGGTAAGATTTCAAACTGGAAATCTGCTTTGAGTGGGGTACTACAGGGATCAGTATTAGGCCCTATACTGTTTTTAATATATATATAAATGATTTGGAAGATGACATATCTAGCTAAGTACTAAAATTTGCAGATGACACAAAAGTATTCAGAAAGGTTACTAATGATACAGATAAATAAAGTTTACAGGATGATCTAGATAAATTAGTTAAATGGTCAGAAAAATGGCAAATGTTATTCAATTTTGGGAAGTGTAAATGTATACACATAGGACAAAGAATATAAAATGTGGGATGCTGTACTAGGTAGAACCACACAAGAAAAGGACTTAGGAGTAACATTTAGTGCTGACATGAAAGTTTCAGAGCAATGTGCGATTGCTGCTTCGAAAGGAAATCAAATTCTAGGGCTAATTAGGAGAACTATCATGTATAAGGAGAAACAGCTAATTGTACCTCTGTACAAAGCAATAGTTAGACCACATTTGGAATATTATATTCAAGCATGGAGGCCATATCGTAAAAAGGACATAGACAAGCTAGAAAGAATACAACGAAGAGCAACTAAAATGATTCCAGAATTGAGATACCTTAGTTACGAAAGTCGCTTATTACAATGTGGTTTGACAACACTAGAGACCAGGAGACTAAGAGGAGACCAAATATAAGTGTTTAAAATAGTGAATGGTTATGAGGATGTTGATAGGAATATTTTCTTCAAACTTAAAGAAGGCAGTAGAACCAGAGGACACAAAGCAGCATTAGTTAAGGAGCAGTGTAGGTTGGACATGAGAAAGTACTCTTTCTCACAGAGGGTGATAAATGAGTGGAACAAACTGCCAAATGATTGTGTTAATGCTAGTAGTGTGAATATGTTTAAAAATAGAATTGACAGATATTTGATAAGGGCGGGCTACACATAGATGAGAAAATTGTTGGACTCTCGATAAACCAATGGCTTCCTTGTCCACTTGCCATCTGGAACTTGTTGTTTGGGATGGCAATCTTGTTCAATCTTGTTAAATCAGTACCGGTACTCATTTATTTGGGCCCATCTATACAAGCATGTTATACAATGTGGCACAAATAACATAATATGTAATAAAGAGTCTGTATTGCATTTGAAAATGATTGTATTCATGGGTACCTGGGGTAGTTAATTTTAACTTGTAATCCCGGGGCTGTAAATTGCATTGTCATTATTACGGGCTTGGGAGACTTCCTTATTTATTAATTGAAACCATTAAATTATTTGTAGATCAGTATTGTAGATACTTGTGTTATTCATTCAGTGCTCCAGTGTTTACGTTTGTCAGTGAGTACATTAAAGGATAATAAAAGTACTTGTAAAGTACCCAATTAATCTAGATTGTTCTCAGGCAATTTACATACATAGTAATTATGACTTATTATATTAAAAACCATACATTTTGTATTTTAATGTGTACGTGGAGTGAAAATTTAATAAAATAAAAATAAAAATTTAGAAAATTACTCCATGACATTGTTGTCCTTTCAGAGATGACCGGAGTGTCAGAGGGGGTGCAGGTGGATTCGGAGACTGACAGTCGCGTCACTGCCAGTGTCTCTGCCCAGACCGTCATGACTTTGTGTAACTGTTCCTATGTGCCTGATGCCCGCATGCTGGCGACTCTCCCCTTCTCCCACGGTACTCCTGGGGCCCAGGTGGTTGTCAGTCGGGCTACCGTGGAAGACATCAGCAGGGAAGTGTGTGCAGAACAGACAGTTGATGTGTGTGAACAACCTAGCAAGGAGAGAGAGAGAGAGGAGTCAAACGATGTCCAAATAAAGCAAAAAGAAGAAGCAGGAAAAGATGTTGCTGAGGATGTGATTGTGGTTCAGGGAGAACAGGCTAGGGAAGGAACTGATAAACAGGTGTATGTGGGAGAGCAGGGAGATATTGGGAAAGACAGCATGATGGCAGGAAGGGTGGAGATGGTGGATGAATCACAGCAGACAGATCTGTTTGCAGTGGAAAGCAAAGATCAGCAGCAAACATTAAAACCCATGCAAGAAGAGCAGGAAAAGAAAGATCCGGCAATAGAGGTGGAAATCACAAAGAGTAAGGCAACAGCAGAAATGAAAATGCCTTTGTCAGATGGACATGAGGAGGTGAAATGTTTAGGAGAGTCGGCTGTTAAAACAAATGCAGCAGCAGTGTCAGAGATCAAAGCTGTCAACAGCCCACAGGTTGAAGTAAATGCCACATCAAAGGCAAGTACTGGTTTAGCTGCACTTGCAGAAAAAATTACAGAGAAGACGGGAAAGTTAGGAAAAAGGAAATCCATAGACACAGCAGCTGCTGACGGAAAGATCAGTCTACCTCTATGGACCGCAGGTCTCACGGCTGCAGTGCCAAACCAGGCCATCCTGGAGACACACACAGACACACTGTTGTCACAGAGGGAACTCTCAGGAGAAACAACAAATAAAACTTCTGCTGCAACTACAGAATCTGTGATACAGGAACTGGAATCTGTCATCCAGCAAGCTGAAGTGGCTGCAAATATAGACAGGCCTGTTGATAAAACTGTAGAAACTGCAGAAGGTGAGATATCACCTGTTGTTACGAAGCAGCCAGTGGATGGCACAGTAGTGTGTGATGTTGCAAAGCCTGCAGGTGCAGCAGCATCAATTGCCGTGGAAAGTGATTCAGGAAAGTCAGCAGTAGATGAAGCGAGGCCAGTGAGTGCAGAGATGGAGCAGGTAGAGGCAGACAGTGCATCAGAACCCACAGCAGCTGGTATAGAGGAGAGGCGCATAAGACCAGCACATCGGGCAAACTCGGAACCTCATCTAGTCAGGTACACTTTAACTAGACTGTTTTAATTAACTTATTCATAATATGTATTTTACCCATATCCTTTCGTAATTTGCAAAGCTGCACATTTTTTAAAAACTTATTTCAATCCATTGTTTTAATTTATCTTTAATGCATTTTGTGATATACAGTGGAATCAGACTATTAAAGTCACCCTGGGGACTGGACAAAAGTGACCTGAATAGGGAGGTGACCATATTAGCGGGACTAATATCCTATACTTTACTGTTATGTAAATAAATTAGGACTGCCTCAGGGTGACCATAATAACGAGGTGGTTGTATTACTGAGGTGACCATAAAGGGAGGTTTTGACTATACTCTCTTATGTAATTATTTCATTTTTAGCGGTATTATATATATATTTTTTTAGATAAAATGTATATTTCATAAAGTTTATTGTGAATATATTTATTATTACAGGTTGAGGCAGCCGAAAAGGCCAAACCTAGATGAGTTGTTCTGCCCTGACTCGGAGGCCCTGGCTGCCCAGCCTCCCGCCAGTCCCATGATTCGCTCCAAGTACCCCCGCAGGATGCGCGTCAGTGACCTCAGAGTGGAACACCTGTATCCAGACTCGAATATGTGGAAGGCAACGCCGCCCAGACGGATGATACGCCATCGGAAGCAGTCAACAGAGAAGCAGGCTGTCAGTAGTGGGCTGGTGTCGCCGACGGAGATCGAATCTTTCTGTGATGTTACAAAGGTGAGACATCGGACAAACTCTGATGGGTCTCTGGTGCGACCGAAGAGTCTGCAGTTGATGCCGACTCATTCAGGTGATGGCTCTCTGGGGTTTGTACCTATGGGACGAGGAAGTGGTCGCCGGCCTATTCTACCTGTGTTTGAAGTGTTCAATGTGAATGAGCCATTCTCAAGAGATCACATGTTGCGCCGGTCGCCCGGACCATCGCTACAGAAACCTAAGATGAGTCCGGTGCGACGGTTGAAGTCAGCCGTTGAGTTGATGGCCGACAGCGCGCGGACACGCCGCACTCGGTCAGCATCCACCAGTAGACTGGGGCGATGCAGTCCCAGTCACAGCCTCACCTTCTCCGGGTCAACATTAAAAAATGATGGCACATCGCACAAGAGGCAGTCTCGCAAGGATGCACCCAGTCACACGCCAGCTACCTTGTCGTTAGACAATGTGTCTGGCTCGCGGCCCACAGCAGACTCGACGAAGGAGAGTATCCACCGACTGTCCTTACCAACAGAGCACAACTTGCAGGCCCATCGCAAACTGTCACGCGAAAGTCTGGTCAATGAGGGCCAAGTAAAGAAAATGACCGAAACTTTCACGTGTGGTAGAGAAAGTTCACGACCACCAAGAGATCGACGACTGCGGGCACGCGAGATACCCCACGAGGGCACAGTCGCAGAAAGAACGGATATTTTCAAGAAACGCCTCAGTTCAAGTTCAGAGTCTAGTGGTGCTGATGGTGCTGGTTTGTTTTCACGGCGACGGGGTATGTCACTCGACAGACATCGCAGACAAGAGCCTCTTGAACACACTGACAGAGGCAGACCTCGGCTGGTCGTGTGGACACCATCTAAAAGGGGGGCGGTGTCATGTTTGTGTAAACAGGCAATGTTGGTTGACATGCATGACAGTAAGGACACAGCAGAGGGCAGTGACACCCAGGACAGTTCTTCCCTGCCTCCAGGGAGACGGCGGAGTCAGCAGTCGGAAGGTGGGCTGAGGCGGGGAAGTGATGGCAGTTCCCAGACAGGCTCAGAGGGGGAGCGCAAGAAATCCCATAAGTTTCTGGAGGGCGCCTGGTTGCAGAAGCCTAAGCGCTTCTTCAAAGTGTCCAAGTGAGTATGTCAGTTCAGTCACAAGAGGACAGATACATATTCAGTTTTTACTTGTTTAAAAAATAATATTATTCTAACTACTAGTTTATTAATTAAAGTATAATTGTATGGGAGACATGTTGGATCTTACTAAATTTGCATTTTCATCATGTAAAAGTAATTATATATGTAACAATTGTAAGATTTTGTGTTGAATGTTCTTCAGAGCTTTACATCCTTTTCACAGTGTGTTCGATTCAGATGTAGATTTGGGTAAGTGAAAGTTCACTCAGTCACGTATTCTTTGTGGTGGTGGTGGTGGTGGTGTTGGTGGTGGTGGTGGTGGTGGTGGTGGTGGTGGCATTTCATAAGCTTATATCACATTGTGAACTAAGCACGCTCAGCTGGCGGCCTATACAAAATGCACCATCTTAATTTCAGGTGATGGTATTTCTTTGCTATCTTCATTTTATTTTCAGCTTTTCTCATTAAATTTTTGCAGCTTTCTAACATATCATCAGATATCAACGATAACCTTTTGTGTTTATGTCACATGAGAACTACCCCAAGCACACTGACAGCTTTCCAGCACACATAGTATGCACCTCTACAACTTCTTATTGGTGATGGGTAGTCTGTGTTATAATTTTTCTTTGTTTCACTCTCTCAGCTTTTCTCAGTTGTCTATAAATTTCAATGATTTATAGAAAAGTCGTGCAACCGGGAAATGTGGGCATTCAAAGTTTGTGATTTTCATGTCTTCCAAAAAAATGCTAACTTTTTTGGTAAAAAAAAATCCACCATACCCAGTTCACGTTAGGTTTTAGCAGAGCCAGTCCACGAAATAAAATCTCCGCAAAACGTATTTCCATGCAGAATCGCAAACTTATAAAGTAACAAACTTTTTCATGTGTAAATTAATTGAAGATGTTCTTTTGCGATATAATTATGTAATTACGTTGTCCAAATTTCGATCATGTGTGTTAAGAATGATTCAGCAAAAAGTAATGTTATGGTATATATTGTTTTTGTTATACATTGAGGGTAGAGAAGCTTGGCTTTGAAACCAGTGTTTCCAACAGCAGTTTCCACATGACACAGGCACACTTCCATGATACAGGACAACATAATGAAGACAAGTGCACTAACAACTGGAAATCCAGAAAAAAAAAATTTGTAGCAAAGTTAGGACTTGGTCTCAACCAACTGTGAGATTAAAAACATAAATTTTTCACAAATGTGACATCAAGTGCAACAGGTTGTTGAATTGTGTAAGTCACATGGTGTCCACAAAGTCTCTTTCACATGACAAAAACTTTTCCTATTGGCATGGATTTTCTTGTTTGCAGGACATCTTTAATATTTTATTGATGTCCCACAAACAAGAAAATTCATATCAATAGGAAACGTTTTTGTCATGTAAATGATGTTTTGTGGACACCATGTGACTTACACAATTCAGCAATTTGCTGCACACATTGTACAAGACACTGTGAAAAAGTAATCTTTTTAATCTTATAATTGGTTGAGACCAAGTTCTAACTTTGCTAAATAATGAAGTAATAATCATTTTCTCCACGCCTACCCCCTCCGCCGTTGTTAACGCACGTCTCTATTCTTTTGGCCAGCGTTGTAGCCATGCACACACAATTCGTTTTATTCAAACAGCCACTTGCCATTACACAAATGTTCATTCTTTCTGAATGTCCCAACTGTTTCTGAACAAAGACCAGGTCTGTGCAGTGTCCTCTGACGTCTCTTGTGTCATTGCAGATGTTGACACCAACAACTACAACATAGAGCTATACTCCAGCACTTCCATCCTGCCTGTCTCCTGAGACCTTCAACAGACACCAAGGTTAAAAACGCACCCGTGGCACAGCCTTCAGGGGAGTTACTAGTCTTGGCCCATGTTCTCGACAGTTACAAACTTTGTGGGGCAACTATTATGAAAAAATTTTTTGCAGATGTGACAAAACATTTATTTTAATGACACAGGGAAACTGATTTTACTACAGATGGACATGGACACCTTCCACTGGAAGATGAGGAAAATTCCTTTTTTACAATGAAATACATGAACAATTTACTAGGCAAACACATGGGGATATATATGATGTTATTTCAAAAAAAGCACCACAGCCCTTAAGAAGGAATCAGTTTTGTCATTCTTTTGAAGACATGCGCTCGTGTTTTGTTGGCCAGATTACAGATATTGGCATGCAACAATGGTCAGTCAAATGGTGTGCAGGTGGCAAGTGTTAAGTGTGATTTTCGTAAAATGTCTGGTTGCAGAGGTGTTCTTAGATAAGAAGAGATATTGCTGTCTTAGTGAAGGCTTAGTTGCCCAGAGTTGTAGCAGTTTCGAGTTGGGCAGAAGCAAAATTGTGCCAACGTTTCGCAATCCTAGCTAATTATATTAATCTCCACAATTGGGTCGATCTCGGCTGATGATCCAGACATTTGAAATATTTCCTTGCATACGAAGAAGCCATTTCAAATAATGGTATTAATGTATCCGCCTGGAGGAGCCACCATGTCGGGTACTTATAGTATTATCCTGCAGAGGGCGGTAGTATTTTTCGTTTCGCGTGCCCGATTGGCGTTCCGAAAATGTTAGGATTACTCCAAAGCGTTAAGTGGTACTAGTAGTATTTATGGTTGTCGCCACGCACCAGTTTCACTGCTGTCTGAATAGAACAGTCTTCAGAATGTGGTTCTAGCTGAGTCTGATGTGTCACATATATAATTATTTATGTAATTATAGACATCAACGCCATAAGTTGTTGATGAATTTAAGTTATTGTAGATAGCGAATCTGTGTTGTTTTTGCCTGTACAAAGTCTGGGTCGGCGCTGATGACGGGACCAGTGGTTTGGCGTCTTGTGCAATATTCAATGTGTGTGCGTGTTTATAGACAATTCACTTGTGGTCGTGCACAAGTCCGACAAAGAATAAATTACGTAAATGTGTCGTCTTTCTACATTTTGTTGATCGTTTATTTGCTTATTAGTTTGCCCATTAAATTCTGCCGCACTATTTTACGGTTCGCCGAAAGGCGAGATAACTGTCTAGGCTACCTGAAGGTAACGTTCGTTGGAGGCAAAACAAACACTGCACAATTATAGATAATAAAATGACTAGTTAGACTAACAGTCCGTAGCAGGTTCGGCTCGGAGAAAAGATAGCACTAAATCACCGACCAATCTGCTACGACAAACATCAATATACCGACAGTGAGTTCAAGCGTTGGACCTGAAACACCAGGTGTCCAGAGGTGTGACATAGAGCATCACCGTCGAATCAGCCTCTGTGTTGTAACTTGTCTGTGTACTCCCATACATGTTAAGTTTCAGAAATGCCAATCCAGGGGATTTATACGTAAATCGGGTAGTCTCGGAAAATCAGGGACTTGTATGTAAATCGGAGGGTCTAAGAGAACCAAATATTACAAAAAGAATACTTTCCGTGACAGTAACAACCATGTTTTATTATCACCAATCACCAACAGTTCATATATGATACAAAAGCACATTATATATATATTCACAAATAACTCATGAGCTCTAGACATCTACCAGAAAAGAATAACGTCCATGTCGATCTCACAGAGCATGCACAACCGACACAAGCCTACACATTTACTGGTGAACCTTCACATAATCCCATGTCACAACCTTGGCCGACTTGAGAAGATCCTTCTTTGGCACAAAGGAATAGCATGGATCGTCTGTGTTGATTTTGCATGACAGCAGCGCACTCAGGGTGTCGTTGCCGAGCTGTGACCGAGAATCAGTGTTGACTCAGAAAAACATACTCGAGTCAGCCGGAAATAAAACCCAATTAGGCCATGCCGAGTTTGGAAAATAACAGAAAAAAAATTTGGTTTGGTTTCACTGAAAATCCAGGAGATTGGTTCTCCTTTCCAGGAGATTTGGTGGATTTCCATGAGTCTCTTGGCGAATGCAGGATATTTAACGTGTATGGTACTCCTTATAGGCATTGCATGTTGGACTCTCAGCAACCATGCAAGAGCCTGTCCAGCTTTCAAATTTGTTGAATGGCAGACATACATAGCTGCAACAAGCTTGTATACAGTATTCTAAATGAGGCATAACTATTGCTTTATACAGAGGTATAATTAGCTATTTTTCCATATGTTATATGTCTCCTAATCAACCCAAGAATTTGGTTACCCATTGAAGCTGCTCTACCACCATTTATTGATGAGAGTCCTGTTCTTTTACTGTAGTACCTAGAACAGTATCTCCCATATTATAGTTTACATCTAAGTTCCCGTGTCCTGTGTGTAGGCATTTACATTTCCAAAAATTGAATAACATCTGCTATTTAACTAATTTGTCTAGTTCGTTTTGTAAATGTTGTTTATCATCATCATTTGTAGCTTTTCTAAACACTTGTGGCATCTGCAATTCAGGACGTTGCTTGTTATATTATCGTCCAAGTCATTGATATTATATTAAGAATAACAAAGGTCCTAATACTGAAAAGCTGATTTCCAGTTTGAAACCTGCCCACAACACGCTGTCTTCTGTCAGTCAGACATTTTTCTACCCAGTCGATTATGCCATACTTGATACCTTTTAATTTAAGTAATAATCTTTGATGTGGCACTTTGTCGAAAGCTTTCTAAAAATCTAAGTAGATAATATCTACTGGTGAGCCCTCGTCTATTCACTTAGTGATTTCTTCCAAAAAACATTACATATTTGTTAAGTATAACCTCGCTTTCAGGAATCCATGTTGAGGTAGATTTAATAAGTTATGCCTAAAAAGAAATTCCACCATATGGTCTTTAAAAAACGGTCTTTAATCAATTTGATTTTTTGCTAGTCTCCTCTTTTCAAATTAATTTTGCGAAAAACCAAACCAACCTAGTATCCACTGCAACATGCTAGCTCGTTTGTGCAAATTTTGTATGTAGTTTTTTGTGTGAAATCATTAGACAAACTATTAAATTATTTAATGCTTGTTGAAGCATTAACTGGGGTGAAAATCGAAATGCTGAAAAATCACAATTTTCTTCCTTGGTGAAATTTCATGATCAGCGTTGACCCACACAGTGTTTTGGATATCCATTATTTTTATCCTTACCAGATCTAATGACTAAAGTTAATTCTTTCGAAGATTTGAAAAAAATAGGCATTTTTTATTCAACACTGACTGCGCACATTGCATAAACTAGTCATACACTACAGATCTGGACATAAGTGAACCGGGTTCACGATGGGCTGAACTATTTGAGGAAGTAGTTTGGACTTTTCTAATAATTTACAAATCACTGATGTTAAACTCAATGGTCTGTAATTATCTTACTTATATCTCGAACCTTTTTTAAATAATGGTATGATGTTTGCTTCTTACCATTCAAAAGGAATCACTCCCGCTTTTAATGACAAGTTGAACACTCTTGCAAGTGATGTATTAATTTGTTCTACTGTTTCCATTAGCTTTGGCAGGATTCCATCCACTCCAGGTGATTTATTATCCTCCATTGCCTTTATTTTCTTTGCTAACTGCCCTAAATAGTGATGAACTAATATCCTCTCTGGTAAAAACTGAACTGAAGTAACCATTTAGGTCTTCCGCCATTAACAAACCTTGTCATATCATATTTTCAGCAGTATCTTCTAGCTTTCCAACCTTGTCTCGTACGTTTTGTTTACTCCTGACATATGCATACAAACTCTTTCTGTAATTTTTGATGTTACATACACATTTTTGTTCATAGCTTCTTTTAGATTTTCTAATTTCAGTCGTAGCTGCATTAAGTGCCTTTTTGTAATTTGTATAGTCTTCAGCCTTTCTTGTATGCCTATAAACCCTCCACATAGCTTGCTTGTAAGGGTATGTTGACATCATAACGGGAGAAATGGGGGAAACAGGTCAACTTCTAAGTATAGTGCCGAAGTCAGTTATTTTAATATTACCTTTGTCTTGATATTCTTACTCTTACTTACTCACTCCCTATCTGCAGCCATTCTTTCCTGGCCCTTTGTCTTGATATCCTTACTCTTACTTACTCACTCCCTATATGCAACCATTCTTTCCTAGTCCTTTGTCTTGATATTTTTACTCTTACTTACTCACTCCCTATCTGCAACCATTCTTTCCTAGTTCTTTGTCTTGATATCTTTACTCTTACTTACTCACTCCGTATAAGCAGCCATTCTTTCCTAGTCCTTTGTCTTGATATCCTTACGCTTACTTACTCACTCCGTATCAGCAGCCATTCTTTCCTATTCTTTCCTAATCCTTTGTTTTGATATTCTTACTCTTACTTACCCACTCCCTATCTGCAGCCATTCTTTCCTAGTCCTTTGTCTTGATATCCTTACGCTTACTTACTCACTCCGTATCAGCAGCCATTCTTTCCTATTCTTTCCTAATCCTTTGTTTTGATATTCTTACTCTTACTTACTCACTCCCTATCTGCAGCCATTCTTTCTTAGTCCTTTGTCTTGATATTCTTACTCTTACTTACTCACTCCGTATCAGCAGCCATTCTTTCGTAGTCCTTTGTCTTGATATCCTTACTCTTACTTACTCACTCCCTATCTGCAGCCATTCTTTCATAGTCCTTTGTCTTAACTATCTGGGTTCATTGGTGAGTTTCTTTGGGGCGTCCTCTTTTCCAGATGGTATCGAATAGGCTACCACGTCCGCGTTGGTGTTTTTGTTGGCGGCATTGGCCCAAATACCTCCTTGTTCTTTTCAATATTGTCGGCTTGACTGGTCGTCCGTTACAGTTGCTCTCTTGCGGAATTCCTCGATAAACTCATTCCATTTGATGTTCAAAGGCCTGTGCAAGCATATGTTATGGAAACTTGCTAGTTTCTGTTCAATAGTTTTGCTTGGTTTTCCATGTTTCAGAGTAATAAAGTAGTATGGGTATAACGTTGCTGTTGAAACCCTGTGTTTAAATGCCCTCCGATCTCTAACTTCTTGTGAGTTTTGAACAGCTCCACGTGCCATTTTAAGCCTATTCTTGATGTCAACAAACAAAGTTTCCATCTTTGGATATCACACTGCCAAGATAGGTGAAACAGTTCACGTCTGCAAGGGCTCAGCCGTTTAGCAGACGTGGTTTGTTGTCATCGACAGCGTCGGATTACCAATGGTGCAAGTGGCACTCACGTGACAGCGCATCACACGATGTAGGGCGAACATGGTGATGAGAACGTCAGACCGCATCTGGGGTAGTACTTCTATGATCGAGTTCTATGCTATCATTCTTGCTTGTACTCTGTATTTTCTTGTTTGTCGTCATCTGCTGTCAACAACAACAATATGTGAATGTTCAAATATAGTTGAGTAAACGCTAAGTATAGATGGGGTTAATTCCTTAGTTAATACCACGCGACTCGAACGTCGACTTTCGCGTACTCGGTAAAGAACCCCACAGACAGTTTGTTCCAGGCCCCCACGATGTTAATTTGGTACAGCAATCCAAAATAATGTTTTATCAGGCAGGTGTCACCAATAAAATCCAGGTCTCCCAGCACTTGTTCGTTTGACCATGCAATTCCTAATTGTGCACCGTCAGCCTGTCTCATGACAACTTCTGCAATTCCAAACAAAACATGAATGTGTACAACCTAGCATTACGTTGCTCTGTCTTTACTGCTTTAGTCTGAAAAATAACATTTCGTTCAGAATCGAAATGGTCGCGATAGTTAATATAGGTAGAATAGCTTAATAATCTAAGCTAACTAATATCGAAGAACTTAGTTTGGTATTAAGGTTAGTAACGTTAAACTAACCGTATTGTTGTCTTACTGACTTAGACTATTCACTTGGCCGTCACAGTCCATTTGATCCATTCAGGGCGCTACTCGGTTAATCCGAACCGCTTTGTCAACGTTCCTCGCATGAGCTCGTGAGTTGCCCCTGGTTACTGCAATGACAAAGCGGTAAACACGAGCACGCGTGTTTGTGAAATTATATTAGCAGGTCATAATATCAATACGCATACTGCTGACATTTCCATATGCACAGAAGCGACCAGCCACGACTGGCTGACTTTGTCACGGTGGCAATGTGCTGCTGCTTCAAGCACGGTTCCGAAGTAGGCGTGTAGGAAATAGAATTCACCAGTGCCACCGTTCCTGAGTAGAACAACACACGGGGCACTGGCCGTGCGGACCCGTTAGGTGAACGTTGAGATTACCACGACGCCGTGTGTTAGTGAACAATCGAGGTCGTCGTTCAGTCGAGGCCAGAACAGTAGAGTAGACGACCCACGGTCAGTATTGTTACCAGCTGTCTATACAATATTCAACAAGATTGCCATCCAAGGCAAAGTGTAACCAGCCCTCCTGAGATATATGTCAACCTTGTTTTTAAACGTATTCACGCTGCTAGCAATTACACAATCTTTAGATAATTTGTTCCATTCATTTATTGTCCTCTGTGAGGACGAGTATTTCCTGATATCCAATCAACACTGATCCTTAACTAATGTTACCTCATGTCCTCTAGTTCTACTCTCTTTCTTGAGTGAGACAAACATATTTCTATCAATATTATTTTCATACACATTTCATAACCTAAAAACTTAAATTTTATCTCATCTAAATCGCTTTGTTTGTGGGGTTGTTAAACCACATTCTTTTGGACCTTTGCAAGAGTTTTTATTAATCTTCACCTGAACATTTATATAAGTATTCTTTAAGTAGTCGTTGGTTGCGTTTTGTTATTTCAGAACCCATATGAACGGTATCGTCGACAGGCCACTATTGAGCGACATGCTCTGGTGAACACCGGATCAAAGCCAACTCGTCCACCGAAGGACGTGCGCGGTCTTGTCGGGAACGACAGACGATGTCGCACTCAAATTGAGACACCGAGTCTTACAAATGCCGAGTTGGAGCTCTATACGCGGAAGTATCAGAATCAGTTTGCGTAGCGTTGAATTGGTTGTCTTACTTGTGTCATCTCCACGGACGATGCAGTGTTAATTCGAACTGTTTGACTCGTATGTAGTGCTGCTGCTCTACGGCAATACAGTAATGTAAGTTCAAGCCATACGGGCGTGCTTTGCCGTCAATATACTGCGGGCGTTTGTTGTTGTCGTCGGTACCCGAGTTGCCTTAGATGTTGTCTACGGCTGACCCGGGTTCAACGAAACACAAGCCTTCAAATCACCGAACACCAGAGACAGTGTATTTTGATTTATCTCCGCGAGCACCATGGTGTAAGCTAACTTAATGGTGTCACTATCTGTAACAAGGTGCTGCTGTGTAGTTTTGCAAAGAGCTGCTTCCTAGCGCGCCGGACGAACACACTGAAGCAAATGTCTGCAGCGAACAACCACAAGTCGGACAGTAAGACGGAGACGTCGCGATGGGATCGTTGTCGCCCAACGAACGCCCAGTCCTCTCGTCTCTTCGTCGTCGTCGTTGGAGTCGTCTTCATCATCATCGGCTGTGTTCTTCTGTGGCAATATTCGCGCATGCACCTGCGAGACTTCCTCGTCCTCGGCGTTGGCATGCTGGTCGTCGGCGTCGTCTTCTTGGTCCTCGTCACACTGTTTGCCTTCATGGACGAGTGCAAGTCGTTGGTGAAGTCTGTCGGAGGCTTTATGTCGCCTCAACGGGTCGGCGAATCGCACTCGCAGCTCGAGCCGACGCTTGCTGAGCTTGCTGTACCTAAGCCTTGCATTCTGTACCAGAATCGACCGACATCGCGTCCAACGGACGGCCGGAAGTTGTCAGGACGTGACCCAAAAGCCGTCAGGATTAACGTCGGCCCCAATAATTTGCAGGTGGCAGAGCCCCGACACAGCACGTCGGACATCTAATTGACTGCGCGAGGACTAGGTAACACTTGGGAGATTATTATTACAGCACAGTTAAATATATGTGCAAAGTTGACAACTAGTGTAAAATGTCCAACAAATAATCCATTTGTGCCAATTTAAATGACAAAGTAATTATAAACAACCAGCGATACTCAACATATTTTATTTCTTTACGTGTGTTCTGTTTTTAGGTAGAAAATGTGTGTCTGTCGGAGTCCTCATTGTCGAGTTTTATGCCAAATCCTTTTTTGGAGTATGTTACATATTATCGTGTTGATGTTTCAATAGTTCCGTGTAGTTACGCTGAACATCGTTGTGAGTTCCGTGTAGTTATCCTGAACATCGTTGTGAGTTCCGTGTAGTTACCCTGAACCTCGTTGTGAGTTCCGTGTAGTTACGCATGACCTCGGTGGTAGTTCCGTGTTGTTACGCTGTACCTCGTTGTGAGTTCCCTGTAGTTACCCTGAACCTCGTTGTGAGTTCCGTGTAGTTACCCTGAACCTCGTTGTGAGTTCCGTATAGTTAAGTTGGACCTCGTTGTGAGTTCCGTGTAGTTACGTTGGACCTCGTTGTGAGTTCCACGTAGTTACGCTGAACCTCGTTGTGAGTTCCGCGTAGTTACGTTGAATCTCGATGTGAGTTCTCTGTAGTTACGCTGATCCGCTTTGTGCGTTCCCTGTAGTTACGTTGGACCTCGTTGTGAGTTCCGTGTAATTACATTGGACCTCGTTGTGGGTTCCGTGTAGATACGTTGGACCTCGTTGTGGGTTCCGTGTAGATACGTTGGACCTCGTTGTGGGTTCCGTGTAGATACGTTGGACCACGTTGTGGGTTCCGTGTAGATACGTTGGACCTCGTTGTGGGTTCCGTGTAGTTGCTAAACGCTAATTTTTTTTGGGGGCTTCTGACCAACGGCTTCTCCAAATTACTGAAACGGATGGTGAATCTGACACACCATTCTGTTTGTGTCCCCGATTGTTATTTCGCAGGAATACATTTGTTATTTTATATGAGAGTCTGTGTTGTGTTCGTGCCCACCATTTATGTTTAATCAACTAGGCTACTAAATACGTCCAAGGATCGGCTGTTAAAAGATCGTGTGTGTTACTGTTATTATCGCACTGGTCGCAGATGCAGTGCCAGTGTGCCGTAGCGACGAGTGTGCTATTCCGAGTTATCGATTTTCGTTCATACTAATGTCCACAATGCTGCATGAAACGTTGAAGCTGGTGAAGTCACTTAATTGGCAATGCTGCATTATTAAATTCGTTACTATTAATAAACACACACGCGCAGTAGGCTTGAATTATATATGATGTGACATTGCGTTGGCGGATGATTGGTTTCCAAAAACCGGTCTAATTGAAATGTAATTAAACATATTCCTATTTTTATGGAAAATTAATGTTACTCATTGACATGGGCGCAACACCGCCATACTTGCAATGCACTAAAGCAGCATATGGCTCCCTTAGTAAACCGAGGGGCAAATAAATGGTGTCAGAGTATTTGCGACAGTGGCACGCACGAGACGGAGATGAGGGAATGTTGTTGGTCAACATTCGCTGCAGACCTACAACTGATCTTAACTGTCAAGACGGTTTTGTATCTGCGACACATTTTTGCTTCAAGTCGCGAGCATCGTGCATCGACAAACATTCGCAGCAGCCAGAAGTCAGACGGCCGGTTTTGTCAAGTGTTATATACAGCAAGGCCCCGTCACACAACACGTAGACACTGCACTGCGTGTAATATCCACAGTGCTTTGTCAGGTACTGTTGTATACAGCTGAGAGAACATCTACAAGACATGACATCATTCGACCGTTGACCCCCCCCCCCACCCACCCACCCAACCAATCCCCTCGATGATTTTGATGTCCGGAACAAAATGTTGTATCAGCTATTTAGCACTGGGCTTCACGGAAACCAGGACGTGTTATTGTTTGTGTCAGGATTATCCGTTGCGAAACACGAGTCTCACTTTCTTTACAACTTCTCCTTTCCTTGAAAGAAATGCTGAATCATCTCCTACTTGACAAAAGACAGCTAAATTATGATCTAAGGTACAATAATCTGTATCCCTTGCCAATCACTTGCACGAACACATACCAAACCTATGTAATACCATGGGGCTTATTCAACTGGCAATACATATTCAGGTAAATAATATTATATGACAAAAACACACTGTCAACGTAAATAATAGTATACGGCAAACTTTTTTTTTGTAAATTGGACAGGTCGTACGGATTTTTTTGTTTACCAAACTCCAATATCTGTATTATTTTTAGTTAGCTAACAATAATGTAGTGCATAGATCTAACATATTGTGAACACCACTTCAACATTTATTGTGCCGCATTCGCTGAAAAATCAGATTTGTTAACTTTTTGATTATGTTTATTACGACACCCGCCACCTTTCGTAACAAGAGACAGTGTTTTGTACTGATAATACCCACAATGGAAATGTTAATGCTCATTTAATACTACCAACAACCTTTGATAAAACAACAGAAAGGGGATATTTGTGGTTTCATGACAAACACAAGGCTCCAAAATGATGGCATGTTTTCTGCATTACACGTTTTCACACCTTAAACAAAATAGACCAAGCATAATTTGCTATATCTTTCTTAATGGGTATCTGAGAAGCATTACTGCTCACAGAATGTCTTGACTGATGAAGTACAAAATATGCACACACTGTCAATATCCTTGGTCAGTATTTGTGAAAAACAATAGATAATTTTGTCAATGCATCGTTTGGATGTCGTGATAAATATGAATACCTCATTATTCCAACAATGCAAACAGTTTTTAAACTGTCTTTTACGTTTGGTAATGTATCACCAAAGCATCTTCAAATGTGTATTTTTTCTTCTGGATTTTTTTGGTATATCGGCCTAGGCATTGGTCTCAAAGGATGTGGGGGACAAAACTATTCACACCGAGTTCTCCGCAGTCGGCATATATAGTGGAGTGGCTTAAGTGCAAATTCCAGTGATATCGTTGGGTCAAAACACCAAATTTGGCACAGTTGGACCATACAACACTTTTGGGAGGGGGGTTGTTCGATTTTAAGGTCAAAAGTCAAATTATGGGTGTATCATTTATTGGTCATAAGACACTTACTCAATATTTATAAACGTGATCTTGGTGTATAAACATACTCATTCCTCAAGGTAGCACACCTGACCAGGACACGTCATGCATATCAAGTGACTGCCATGTCCCTTGCAAAACCCCAACTTGATGCCCTCAAAACAATGGGCAATCCAGATGAAGAGACAACGTTTGAAGACTGGAAAGATGACATAAACGGAAGAGTCCAACGTTTGATTTTTGGGATAAAATCCTGCATGTCTCGTCTTTGTCCGGTCACACAGGGAAAAGAACTTCGCCGTCTATCTCCTGGAATCGCTAGCACCCTGGGTGTTCGTACTTGTCCACACGAACTACGCCCGCTGGCTACCAGTTCACATCAGAGATATGAAGGCCCTTCCACTTGAAATCAAAGATGTGTTCAAGAAGTACTGGGTATTAACGAAAACTAAGAGGAAGTTCTCAAGCATGCCCATCGACTAAGTGCACGAGAAAAATAACGAAATCGTGAATGGATCTGGCGGTGCCATCTTTCTCACGGAACATCCTACTGCCCTGAAGAGATGGATGGTGGCAGGTCCAGAACAGGCCATAATCCTCACTGAGTTTGAGGAACAGTGGGATTCGCTGGACCAAGTCAATCAGAATTACGAACAAGGATATTCCACTCAGGAAACGTTCAAGATACAGGTGACTAATATATGTGATACCATTGTGACAATGGGAAATCCATTTATAGACACATCCCATGAACTTATGGTGCTGGATACACATGACTACGTGGATGCTATGGTCGTGCACGCCTTACACACGATGCTATGGTCGTGCACGCCTTACACACGATGGAGACGTTAGGTAAGGAACAACATTGTAAGTACGTCAAAGATGTGCTGGTTGACAGAACAGAATCAATCCACAAGACCTTTAAGAAAAATCAACTACCAATTTTCAAGCGGCCACACTCCATTACAACGAATTCACAAGCGAAACAACAATTCCAGCAAATAAAGAGTGGCTGCAATCTGTTCTGCCAGCTGTTCAGTCTGTTCAGCCAGCTATTCAATCTGTTCAGCCAGCTATTCAATCTGTTCAGCCATCTGTTCAATCTGTTCAGCCATCTGTTCAATCTGTTCAGCCAGCTGTTCAATCTGTTCAGCCAGCTGTTCAGTCTGTTCAGCCAGCTATTCAATCTGTTCAGCCAGCTATTCAATCTGTTCAGCCATCTGTTCAATCTGTTCAGCCATCTGTTCAATCTGTTCAGCCAGCTGTTCAATCTGTTTAGCCAGCTGTTCAATCTGTTCAGCCAGCTGTTCAATCTGTTCAGCCAGCTATTCAGTCTGTTCAGCTAGCTGTTCAGTCTGTTCAGCCAGCTGTTCAATCTGTTCAGCCAGCTGTTCAATCTGTTCAGCCAGCTGTTCAATCTGTTCAGCCAGCTGTTCAGTCTGTTCAGCCAGCTGTTCAATCTGTTCAGCCAGCTGTTCAATCTGTTCAGCCAGCTGTTCATCGCTGTACAAGTTCGTAACACCAAACTGGAGTTCTTCAAACACGAAAACCACCCGTGATCACCTGCATTATCCCTGCAAGGGAGATTTCGACTGCCAAACAACAAATCAGAGCTATTGCTTTGCATCGAGCCAAGTGTCCAGCCAGAAGCACCATCTCATTATGACATCAATGTGTTTGATGGTGCTGCCACAGTGCATTCCTTGCAAAGAGAAAACACATGTACGTTCGGCGAATACAGTGACAACATCTTCATTCCCCGGACAGAAAGGCAACTTCAAAGATGTTCCAGGATTGACATCGTTTGGGACACTTACCGACTTGACAGCCTGGAAGCCACCACTCGAGAGAAACGAGGAAAGGTGTTCGGAGAAAGATATCCCGCTATGCAAAGTTACCTATTTACTTTTGCTGGTTTCCTACAAGACGATGCAAACAAGGAAAAACTGTTCGCATTCGGAGGACGTGGTCAAATATGACTATCCACTTAACAAACAAGTGTTCATTACCAAGTGTAAAGTCGAATCACGCTGTGCTGACGTATCGATGGAGGAGAGCGAACACGAAGAGGCAACAGTAGAGTATGTACATAATACCCTAAAGGAGCGGGCGACAACTGTTATCGTCAGAACCGTAGACTCCGACGTGGTTATGATCTTGGTGGTAATCTTTCATGATTTTGTGCAACACTATCCAGGTATGCAGTTATGGGTTAGCTTTGGTACAGGAAAATACTTCTGGTATTACCACGTTTATTCAATATGCCCGTGACCTTGGGGAGGACAAACTCGAGCTCTGCCGTTCTTCCATGCTTTCTTCGGTTCTGACGCAACATCCCAGTTCAGCAGCAAAGGCAAAAAGAGAGCTTGCAAAACATGGAAATCTTACCCAACAGCCACAGAAGGATTCGCCATCACATGCCTGAATGAGTTTGTTCTGTTGGAAGTTACATCTGCAGCATTCGAAATAACTGAGCGGTTTACCTGTACGATATGCGACACCACAACATCCATTACTTCAAAATGAACGACCTTCGACAGGAGATGTTGCCCACGAAAGTGAAGATGATGGAACAGCTTACTCAGAGCGCACTGCTTCAACACGTAAATGTATGCCTGTATCAAGCGAGTATTTTGAGAGAATATCTGGAGCCCACCTTAGCTGCACCGAGTCCTGAAGGCTTCAGGTGGACTAGAGGTGACACTGGATGGTCAAACGATATATATTTAGATGTCTACTTGCTCACTGGGCATCCATTGTTGAATTTGCTAATATGTTAATGCTTAATGTTCAATTTCAATACACACTGCATAGTTGTTAGTTGTGTGTTTTTTAGATAGGTGTGACTCATCATATGCAAATATAAAATGTTTACTAGTGTTAACCTATAATTATAAGTGAAAATACCAGCAAACATAGCTTGTTTACGCACTCTGGTCGCCATTTTGGATTTATGCAATTTTGTAAATTATGCAATAGGATGGACATTGTTTTATAAATTAATATCCCAGCTAGCACAGTGACAGTCAGCCAACCATACGCCAACCGTTGGTGCAACAGCAGCAACTATTGTTGGCGCAACGTTACTTTGCTCGTTGGGCCAACGTTGCACCTACGTCAACAGCATATCTAGTACCAACATTACCCCAACCACCAGCCAACGTTGCCCCAACTATGCGCCAACGCTACCCCAACCATCAGCCAACGTTGCCCCAACCATCCGCTAATGTTACCCCAACCATATTTCAGTGTGTTCCCAACCTTAAAAAATAAACATATTTATAATAAAAATATTCATTTTATTTCAAATATGTTTCACAATGTAAAGTTACAGTAAGTTTTCACCAGAGTATAGTTGAACGTACACAAATACTGTGTAATATCATTATGTATACATAGATAGTGTGATATAGAAACATTTCAATCCATTCTTAGACACCGAGGGCATAGTCATAATAAGACTTTTAATATCATACTAACAATCATAACAATGCATTGACACCATAATCCTAATTCAAATACAACCTTAGTTATTGTATATTTGAAAGCTGTACTAATGTATAAACAATTTTATATGATATAGCTTATGTTATAATTACAACTGTTATACTTTAATATTCTAAGGCATACTCAGATATGGTTTCATACCGCAATAAATTTGACAAAAAATACAATAACAACTAAAAATTATGGCTTCACAATTACTAACCTATCAATAGAAGTACAACATAACAATTTTACAATTATTTCACAGATATAACCTGACTAATACACATTAAATCCCCTACATTTGTGCATTCCACACAATACCCATGCATGGCATACAATGGCATACATGTGAACGTTATACTAGTCCCAGTGTAGATAATAATGGTCATATGTGAAGATGACACAGCATCAGGATTTATATTCGGCCCTCGACACAGCAGAAGGCATCATGCAAAGGTCCTAAATGATACTGATTTTGCTGACGATATTGTTTTACTGTCTAACACAATGAACCAAGCCAAGGGTCACTGTACACAGTGGAAACAGCATGCTATTCAGTTGCCCTCTATCTCAACTCACCCAAAACAAAGTATGTTGCATTCAACATTGATAGCCCCCTCATCGAAACCATATCTGATCAGAGACAATCAGATGGAGGTGAGCCCAATTTGAATGCCTAGCTTATCCAAAACTACTCGTCTGAATTTGGGATAACAGTTTCCGAAATTGAAAAAGGTTTTGCAGGACACACACCAATGGGGAAGTATCATGAACAACTTTCACAGAATAGGTCCTCCGGGCAACTAGACGACATGATAAACATTGAATTGTACTTGTAAATACACCACAAACACAACTTCCTTAACAATCACAACACATGTACTGTTGGTGTCAACAGGATTGTCAATATTACCAAATTTAGGTCCTACTACAGCAATACTTTTGTCATTGCTGCACCATAGCTGTATTTAATTAAGTTTGAAGGGTGATGTAATCAGACCTGGGGTCAATTCTGAATTGAATTAGAGTTGATCAAAAAATTGTGTTAATTGGAATTGAATTGATAACAATCAAAACAGATTGAATTGGAATTGAAATCTGCAAAGTACACTGCTCTCTGGCTGTTACCAGGTATGACAACAGTTGGAATAAGATGTAAATACATTTTTAAAGCTTGCAGTGATGTGTGTAATATAATATTGACCCTAGGCCTGGATGTAGTGTCTGTGTTGTACCAGTTCCTCCTCAAGCTAAATGTGTTACAGTTGTAATTGTTCCCTCATCCTATGTTGTTACAGTTGTAACTGTTCCACCCTCCTATGTTGTTACAGTTGTAACTGGTCCCTCCTCATATATTGTTACAGTTGTAACTGGTCCCTCCTCCTATGCTGTTACAGTTGTAACTGGTCCATCCTCCTATGTTGTTACAGTTGTAACTGTTCCCTCCTCCTCTGTTGCCTCTGATGTCTTACACCGTCTCGGTGTGCAGCAAATCGCAGCCATTGTTTCAGGGTGCACTCAACATCTCTGTTGTTTGCATCCCGAGTACAGGCCGGGGTTCCGACATACTGCACCTGTTGAAAATGTTAACATATTTGAAATATCTACCATTTTAAAGGCAAATGCAGAGTAAAATGGTGAACAAAACTATGCATCCAACAATAGTGTATCTCTGTTCCATGTGGGGTATATATTACATTTTCATAGAACAAATAAAATATGCAAAATGCTAACTTACTAACTAAACTCCATAAATTAAATACATGCTTGAGAATATTTTAAGCACATACTTATAGAGTCAAATGTAGCTGTTGCTCTTCACCAACATCTCAAACAGAATAACTTCTACAATTCATCCAACCTCCACAAGCCCGCCAGGACTGGATAAAACGGTTGTAAAATTTTCAACACCATTGTTATGAACCCGCCTACGTTTTGACGAGTACAAAAAAAATCACAGAAGCGTCCGTAATAGCTAAAAACTACAGAAAAAACAGATAAACATGTTTTGCTATGTTGAGTGACAACTTTTACGCTATTATCGCTCGCCCAACAATAAACTCAATTAAAATACAAAAACTGTCAGATTTGTTAAAAATTATTACAGACGGAACACA
Source organism: Lamellibrachia satsuma (assembly GCA_033239005.1). Lineage (NCBI taxonomy): Eukaryota > Metazoa > Annelida > Polychaeta > Sabellida > Siboglinidae > Lamellibrachia > Lamellibrachia satsuma. The sequence goes on from BSQZ01000023.1 coordinate 9,906,419, forward strand.
ACTCCAGCAGATCTAATTACTGCCCTTGGATGGCCAATCCTCGAACGAAGACGTATCATTAAACAAGCCACAACCTTCTACAAAATTCTAAATAACATTATTGAGATCACCCCCCCCCCCAAGCCTACTAACCCGCTCTCGAATCCGTGGACAATACGTAGCCCCCAGGTGTCGTATAAATGCAATGGTCTTTTAATTTTATCCTCGAGCCATTCGCATATGGAATATGATTCCACCAAAAATTACCAACATAAAAACCCAAAATCATTTCAAGACGCTATTATGGAACTCCCTTTCACCACACCTCCTCACCTAAACTGCCTTTAAAACACAGTGCTCAGCGTAAACTTATCGATGGTGTGGTATGGAGACTGTCTATGTGTGCATGTGGCAAGGCAGGGACAGTATCCATACACATAACCAACCTATTCAAAATTTTCGTTTAACATCCTATACGTAAAATAAATAAAACTATCAGATAAAAACCATCTCAGCAACATTAAATATACCAGTCTTTTAGTTGTCTGTACCACCCACATCGCATGTGCACAGTCCACCACAAACTCCTGCAATGTTGGCCCAAGTTTGGGCTGTTTGAAGTATAACCACTTGAGACTTGAGACCCGTTTATGGTATTAATATGTTATGAAATGCAACCTTTATGTGACAACGGCTATATTTTACTATAATAAAACATTACCTCAAATTGCTATCTACAAAAAACGTTTTCTCTGCTGGTACATTTAACGGTTTAACGTTATAAAAATTTGTCGCCGAATGGGTGACTAAACCGCTAATTCAGACATTCTTCTCCCACGCTGTATCGCTGGGTATACGTGTTATCCCCGGTTGGCAGATCGCTACGGTGCCGACCACTTGACAACGGTAAGTTGTCAAGTGTCAACCAATGATCATAAGCGAGATTCTTCGCCAGGTGTCGCTGTTTTAATAGTTGGCATAACGTAGGCGTGACGTCGCCGCGTTGCCGTCTGCCCACTACAAGTTTCCACCGTTGGTCCAACGTTGACATTAGGTCAACATGCAGACCGCGACCGTAGCGAGTTTATTACAGTGTTGGCCCAACCAAGTTGTGCTAGCTGGGATGGCCTTTTAAAACACTCACAAATGTTGTTTAAGTGACGATATATGGTGGAAATGGAATTATGACATTATTTGACCTGACTTTGGCCAAGGGTGTCACGATCATTCCCCTAAGCCACTCTACTATACGTTAAATGAGGTTTCGTTGTTTTAACACGTGCATTCCGGTAACGCGTAAATATTAGATTTTTGAGCTCGTTCTGTAGCTCTTATAAAATGTTCACTGAAAGCTCGTAATGGCGGCCACTCTCAACAAAGCGAGCGTGGTAACGGCAAATTCTCCTCGCGCTGAATGGTGTTATGAGACCTGAATTTACGACGCAGACATAGGCTGCGCGTCATTAAAGCGGGTGCCCTTTGGACATGCCGAAGTTCAGACCCACTTGTCCGGCTCGGGGGGGGGGGTTATTGGCGCCTTAGCACAATGCCATTGGACGAAGGATGATGCAATACGCACAGAACGCATTGTAACCACAGTAGGCATACGTACGCGAGGCCTCTGTGTATGGTAACCCCAGTCACACATAACGGTCGGCCGTTGCACAACGTACGTTGTTCGATTGTAGAACAGGCGAACACAACGACGTTACTAGCTCAGAATTCCTTCGTAGCTCGAACACTGACTGGTCGTGAACCAGGGATGCCACGTGTGTCGCTGGTCTAATGTGTAGCCGTTCTGGTGGTACGCGTGTCGGGTTAACAATTCTACTTCGATCAGTATCTGTTGAAATGCGAGTCAAGGCTACCTCGCCGAAGATCTTGTCACCTCACCGACCGACCTGATGGTGTCACCAGGTCAGACTGCTGCAATTAATATCTATAGCGATTCCTAATGTGTGCGAGTAAACCACGCACCAACTGAACGCCGTAAGCCACCGGTAACAAGCAATCTGTTGACATACCCGGAACATAGATGTCGACCGTAATATGGTGGAACTCCGTATGTGGAAACTCGTCCGAACACGACGCTTTCTGGGTAAGTCACGCGTGCCTGCATGCATGCAAGACATATTGTTGTCAATGGGTCATATATAGTTGGTCCAGTCACCTTGTTTTCAAGGTATTGGCGAACAAACTGTCACGAGATTCATAGGGTTAAGTTTGATAACTTAACGTTATAGATAGAAGCAGCAAGTACCGGTGTTTTCATACTAGACTTATATGGCATTAGGTGCAGTACTTGGCATTGTTAATCCTTCTACTCGTGCTAAATTAACACAACAACAATCATCCTCCTTATCTCACTGGCTGGCGTTACAAATAGCTATTAGCTATACAAAGTTGGAAGTTGACCCAGCCCTGTTGATTGGAAACACATTCCCATGACTCGGCTTTGTTGTCTATGTCGCCGTTGTCTGAGGTTGGAACTGCCACCAAAGCTGGCAACTGCATTGGCTTGTGTGTTGCATGGTTTAACTGGCACACGATACATCACAGCTGACTGGGCTACCACCAACTTTATACATGGTTTATATAGGGGAGGATCTAGGCTTGTTGGCAGGGGGGTCTCAGTCAGTCGTAGTCATGTCATTCTACCTTACGAACCTGGGGGGGGGCGACGCAACGCATGTGTCGTTCTACTTACATAAGGGTTAATATTAGCCGGCTGCTAATACTTCAGTCTTTACACTGGCACTAGTTCCGATGTAGGCCTATATAGGGGACACCGGGGCTAGTCTAATAGATCTGGAGACTGTATTTGTAGACCTAGCTACCCAAGCACGGGCAGACTTACCTCATGTCGGGGCAAGTTCGCCCTACACGTACTTTAAGCAGCAAATACACAAGAACAGTGCAACCAACGTTTGGCACTGCTAAAAAAATTGTGAAATAAAATCTGGTTTCGTCACTTTTTTTACTAGAAAATAACACCAAACTGGATAACATCAGATACCCTAAGGGCGAACTCGCCCCGTAGCACATAGGCGGACGTGCCCCAACACAGAGACATATTTGGTGGGCGGCAACTAAATACCACTGACACTGGATAGAGCAACAACGCAAGATCCAAACAATATCTCTGATATAAAGGCCTTACTGAGCACTCTGAATGTCTGACCAATGCCACTTATAAGTACTGAAATTTGATCGAAATAAAATAAAATAAATACTTTCAGTCACCAAAATCAGTTTTCTAGTTCACAACTTTCCAGCCAGCAACTCGTGGACGTTAGTTTCCCGCTGCATCAGTGTTCGAAATGAGGGGGGTCTTGGGGTCCTGCCATAAGGCACGAGGGACCTCCCATAAGAAAGAAAAATGTAAGCTTGGGGGGTTCCACATTTCATCGTAGTACCGATGTAATTACCCTTCCACGGTTGCACCTGTTGCTTCGTGTGAGGCTACTTTGGTTCGTCTGTGCAAAAACATGACGGTTTTCGCAGAACTCGACAGTTTTCGCAGAATTCGACCGATCTCGCAAAATGAACTCGATGGTTTTCGCAGAATTCCATCGATCTTGCAACAAGAACTCGACAGCTTTCGCAGAACTTGACGGTTTTTGCAGGACTCGAAATCATCATATTGGTAGTTTAGCTGATTCATTCAGGTCACTCTATTGTCATTCAGTTAATCTCTGTTAAAAACATCTTAACTCATTCCACTCATATCATTGATGAGTGCGTGTTCTGTGGTTAAGGGCGCCATCTGTTCGGTGTCTGCAGTAATGCCACAAATGAGTGTCTAGTTGAGGCACATTTTACCTTGGCATTTCACTTCTCAGAATTACGGAGCATTGTGTCTGCAAGCGCATTACTCCAGTAACAATGGCTTAGACCACAACTTACACTTTAGTCATTTAGCAGCAGTGTTTGAGCCAGGATATGAAATTTAGGGGACACATGTCTCCCCCTCTTTAAAAAAGTGAGACATTCAGTTTTAGGCTGAACCACTGATAAATATTTATTAATCAGTGGTGATCACAATTGATATAACATGCACAGTCACACGGTACACGCACGCACGCACGCACGCACGCACGCACGCACGCACGCACGCACGCACGCACGCACGCACGCACGCACGCACGCACGCACGCACGCACGCACGCACACACACACACACACACACACACACACACACACACACACACACACACACACACACACATTAATTATATATGGCATAGAGAAAAACTATTAATATTTTCTGTTGTTCGCTCAGAGTAAATTAAAATACCCAAGATGCAAGATTGAAGGGACAGCACTATTGATCATTTTAAACACTAAGCATAATGATTGCAAAATATGCACCGTTGACCTGTGATTTGTTGCAGTGGCCAATATAAAAAATACACCCTGAAACCTTAATAAGATATGTAAGATACATGGAGAGGCTGAAAGTCACAAAGTCAACAAATGAATTACCATTTTTTCCATCTTTTATTTAGTCAGACAGATATTGTCACATTAACTGCATTTGCATGCTAGATATGACTTTATCAAACAGTTTTGTTTGCTGTACTCACACTTTGCTGTAGAAACTGCTAGTTGATGAGGTACTAATTACATACTCAGTTGGTGTACAGCCACCCAGTATAGGTGAGATTTATTAACCCTTTCACGATCATTAATGCCATCACCAGTCCCTAACAAGGGTGCCTTTCCTTCACCTTCCAGAAGGTTGCCAGGAATTCAACATAATTGAATTCTCACCAGTGTGGGCCCTCTAGCTTGATTGTAGCAATTATGAGTCGCTGACTAGACAACTTGTACCACAGCATGTTTTGTGCTGAAAATCCACGTTCCACACCCACAGTGTGGACTGGGAAGACCATTGCCATGGATGCCAGGATCACCAAGTTGGGGAATATGTCCCTGTGATGTGTACTGATGATGATCCATAACACTGGAAGCGACTTTGAAGGAGAGTTGTAGAACAACCTAAGCCGGACAATGTTGCCGTACAGATTTAAATGACGTGGCATAGCTATCAAGACAGTTATCCACTACGCTGCCCGGTTCTGATAACCACTATAGCGTCAATGTGCATTAATAATAATATCCTTTAGGTGGCACAACAGGTGTTGGGTTTATTTGTCAAAAGAAACGAGGTGACAACCAAACCAATATGTTTTTAGAGTTTTGAGTGAGAAATTATCCTGCTAGTAATAGTATCATATTTTCCACACCACAGGCACAGACTACGGCTATGGCCTATACTAGTTACGGAAACTCAACGCCAGCGGCAATGCTACCTTTCCTTAAACGCATGATTTTTTGCTAACAAATGGTCTAGTATCATATTGAAACATATTTATTATAATAGCATTAGCTAAGTCGTACATTCACATCCTATGCAAACATATAATTGCCGTGGCGTTGACAGTACTACTTAGGCATTGTCATTGGTACTACAACAGCTGCCAGAATAGAACTAGAACTGTAGGGGCAGTAGTGGCAGTAGTATTACATCGTAACGTGCACAAATGCAGATTTATTGCTGCAGTACTTTAATAAACATCAATGTAATCGATTACTTAACTGGCCTAAATTATTAGGGCTTTATGCCTTCGGTTACAGGCGCCATGTTTATCATGCAAACGGTTCCGCTGTTTTGATGTGTAAAACTGATTAAAAGCGGCCTAAAACACAACATTTTAAAAGAATACATGAACTTGTTTACTTACATGCGGAATGATGTAAGGAACGCAGGTACAAAAATGCTGGAAAAACCGACGGCATAAAGCCCTAATAATTTAGGCCAGTTAAGTAAACGATTACCAACATCAAATATATAATCGGTATAGCATATACATATAACAAATGTGTGCAATAACATCTTAGTTCGGTTACCGTCTGGTTTTTTGGTCTGCTGTGCGTGACCACATCGGCCAGCTGCAGTTCCCGTTTCGACGCCATTTTGCATGCATAATCTAGATTGCCCACATTCCAGCTGGTGGCGCCACTATCTGGGAAGCGTGGCTAATTCCGTGATTGGACAACTGATCGGTGATGCCAGAGGTAAATTCTATGTGGTTTGGGGTAGATGTAAATGATTTTACAGTAATATTAGACGCCGAACAAGCGTAAAAAACTGTATTTCACAATATAACAAGTGTCGCTCCACTGATCAAAATGTGCGATATTTATGATAATCATGCGACATCGGTGTCGCGCACTTTCCAAAAATATGCGACACTTGACAAATAAACGCGAGAATGTCGCAAAATCGCGTCCTATCTCAAACACTGTAGCAGGCGCTCTTATTCAGAGCGACTTACAACAAGTGCATTCAATCTAAGTTGGTAAAATAATTACATGTCGAAATAAAGGTCGCTATGATAGCAAGCAAGTTTTTTTTTTACAAAAATAGGCGTTAATAGCCATTATAGTGCCTGATTAGAAGATTTTTTTGGGACCAAGAGTCAGTGGTCATTTCGAACACTGCGCTGTATGTAGTTTGATGGCGACTTAATCGTGTGACCGAAATGAATAAATTCAGCAACGGCACGGAATAAAAACCGGTTGGCGGACATGCCCTGGGGGGAACTAGTCCCGGTCTCCCCTTCGTTTTCCTTCATCAATAGAAGGACGAGGTTGCTGTCACTCAAAGAGGTATTTCGTCTAATGTTATTATAGAGGCGTGCGTGTAATATTTGCCACGGACACAGGGGGGTCTAAGACCCCACCTTCATGGCAGGGGGGGTCTTGAGACCCCTAAGACCCCCCTGGATCCGCTGCTGTTTATATGTTATATCATGTAACTGGCACACGTGGCATCATGACTGATTAGGCTACCTTCAGCTTTTTACGTTGGCTTCTGTTTACATTGGCTGCTATGTTATATCATTTAATTGATACTATATGTATCACATCTAACTGGGTTAGGGGCCATCCACATAGCAACAGAATCATAATCAGTTTATTATTGACAACGTTTCAGTTGGATTGTACATACAGTCACGATAAAATACACAAAGCCACGCAAGTAAAATTCTATTATGAAACACCGGAAATTACGTTAAAATTATTATTGCACATTTTGTACAGAAGAACAGTAATGCAATTACACTAAAATTACATTACACATAAAAGTACTTTACATTAAAACTGACTGTATCATTATAATGCCATTAATAAACTTCATTCTAATCAACATAATTAAATTACAATAAAATTTAAATAAATAAAAATTAAACAATTTAAGTGTTTCGACAGTGTACCAAAGACCATGGTATTAACGAGTTTCTGTTAGCCATTGGAACATCCAGCTCATTAAATGATCTTAGAGTATATGAAACCATCCGAGTGTCCGGTAGTAGCTTATTCAGTTTGTGGTCACCACGCCTCATTCTACCGAAATACGGTTTACATATCGCATTGCGCCTGTCGTGCAGCGTTGGTATCAGACCTGGGGCGGAAGTACTCGGTACTCGAACTCGTACTCATATAACTTATGGGTCATGTACTCGTACTCGTACTCATATAACTTAAGGGTCATGTACTCGAACTCGTACTCATATAACTTATGGGTCATGTACTCGTACTCGTACTCATATAACTTATGGGTCATGTACTCGAACTCGTACTAATATAACTTATGGGTCATGTACTCGTACTCGTACTCATACTCAATGTACACAGATTTTACGAATACATTACGAGTAGATCTGAGTACTTTATCAATATACGCTGTGAAAATGTATTTATTTGTAGTTAACAAAATGAAACTTTCCTGAAGTATTTGAATGTTCAACTATTTTTTTTAAATAATGTTATTATTTGTTATTTCTGATTAATATGACTATGATACCACCGAGTCTCAGTACCTCCCGAAACGGATACCCCCTTACCATCCCTACACCCCCATGGTGGCATTCTCCTATAACCATAACTATGATACCCCTAAACGGCAACAGGCAGCATCTTTTCCCAATCAGAAACACCCAGTTAAGCAACTAATTGTAGGCTACCAGTTCAGGCCATAATCCCTGTTTGCTTAATTAAGCCAACAGAATGTACACAAAGCGCCATTCACCAGTTATCACATCAGTTAGCCATGGAATGCCTTTAATGCAGTCCCGCCCGGGCTTACCTTACACTTATAGATATTAGATAAATTTTTCAATAATTCTCTCTTGGTGGCCCAAAATTTCTTGATTTCTCTCTCTCCATGTGCTCCATGGGGCTCTGGTGGCACACCCCCACCACTTTGGTATGGCAGTACCCCCCCCCCGGAATGCTAACTGCTAAGAACTGCCAACTGAGTCTTCCTCTGTAGAAGTAAGGTGACTCAAGTCAGACTGCCTGCAGCCCTACACCAGTATAAGTATAATCTGGTGCCTGCAGTCTGACTAAAACATACAAAGGGGATTTTGAGCCTGTTATATTGGCATGTGCTAACCCTCTCAACAACCAGTAGTTTAAGAGCAGAAAATATACATTTGCAAACTTCTAATATAAACACATTACAAATTGCAACACTGCCTTTGTGCACCAACAGAAGACAGACTGAACTGATGTATCAGCATGTAAATTGGTCGTATGTGGTCTTTATTTAAAACAAAGACAAACAAACTTTATAAAAATTGCCGCACATCCCCTTTGCTCCAATTTAGACAAATCTTCTCACCTCTACCCCATCAAATGATGTGCATGTTTTTTTTGGGTGGGGTGGGAGTAATGTTTAGCTAGTGGTAGATTAACTACACATACATTGGTTTAATGGGCATTATTGTATCAAAGCATGTGGTTTATGAATTGTTTATTGCAGTTAAGAAGGGACTACAAGCAAAAACTGATTTAATGAGTCATACCATGTCTGCATGTTTGTAAAAGGGAGGCGTTTGTAAAAACTAACCGTATGTTTGGGAATGGAAATGTCATAAAAATGTACTAGTACTTTTATTCGTACTCATGAGAATGTACTTGTACTCAGCTTTTAGTAATGTACTTGCACTCGTTCTCATCCATCACCAATGTACTCGTACTTGTACTCATGAAAATGTACTCGCCCGCAGGTCTGGTTGGTATGTTTATCATCTGCAGAATATCCTCGTACGTGAAACCAGGAAATATAGTTTGGAGATAGTCGTTTTTGATTTTCTCGAAGTTGTCCAATAAGTATTAAACATTTTAGGCAAGTTCGTGTACCATACTGGACAAGTTCGTATACCATAGCGGACAAGTTCGTATACCATAGCGGACAAGTTCGTGTACCATACTGGACAAGTTTGTGTACCATACCGGACAAGTGCGTGTACCATACCGGACAAGTTCGTGTACCATACCGGACAAGTTCGTGTACCATACTGGACAAGTTCGTATACCATAGCGGACAAGTTCGTATACCATAGCGGACAAGTTCGTGTACCATACTGGACAAGTTTGTGTACCATACCGGACAAGTTCGTGTACCATACCAGACAAGTTCGTGTACCATACTGGACAAGTTCGTATACCATAGCGGACAAGTTCGTGTACCATACTGGACAAGTTCGTGTACCATACCGGACAAGTTTGTGTACCATACCGGACAAGTTCGTGTACCATACCGGACAAGTTCGTGTACCATACTGGACAAGTTCGTGTACCAGACCGGACAAGTTCGTGTACCATACTGGACAAGTTTGTGTACCATACCGGACAAGTTCGTGTACCATACCGGACAAGTTCGTGTACCATATCGGACAAGTTCGTGTACCAGACCGGACAAGTTCGTGTACCATACCAGACAAGTTCGTGTACCATCCCAAACAAGTTTTTGTACCATACCGGACAAGTTCGTGCACCAGACCAGACAAACATATTTCACTACTGGTCTTATCACATATACATACATTCTAACCAAATAATTTTTCTTGATTCCAGCACGTTTCAACTGATAGATCGTATACACCCTTTTCCTTGACTTTGCAACTATTTTATCTACGTGTGCATTCCAATTTAAATCATTTAATATAGTTCGAGAACTGCTTTACTTGAGTAACTCTTTCAACACCAGTCCCATTTATATCAATATACGGCAGAGATTCAACATGTCCTATCTTTATAGAAACCTATAACCATTTATTTTGTCTTACTCAGATTAATGCGCACATCATTGTTGCTAGACCAATTGCGGAGTAATGTTAGCTGAATCTTGTATGACAGATATTCTGCTTTGGTTGCATATTTGAAATATTGTGCTGTCATCCACATATTTGTAGATAGGGCGAGGTGTTCGTAAATCATTGATATGGTCCAGACAAAGTTCCCCGGGGAACGCCTCCATTAGGGTAGCCTGGTCCCCGATCTTAACTCTCTGCTCACGGTCTAGGAGAAACGTTTTCATCCATCGGACTAGATTTACTGGTGGTTCAATTGTGGTCAGTTTATCGATTAATATATCATGATTAATTAGATCAAATGCTTTCCTGTAGTCCAGAAACAACACTCTCACAAAATTGCCCGTCACAACAGTGGCTTCGTACCACTTGTGGAGCATTCCAACCAAAACATCAGTAGTACAAGTCCCTGCCATACCTCCGAACTGCCTATAATCAATCTGGGGCTTAACACAAATGTCAACCCACTGATGAACTGGTTTACCATCATGACTACCAACAAATCAGTATACAACTGGAGGTCCAAGCGGATCATGCATTAGAATAATTTACTTGATGAAAGATGGAGGTTATCAAGAATAACAAGGGTGGCAGAAAACTCTGCATGTATGGGTGCATGTATACAAGGTCTGTCTGTATGGGTACATGTACACAAGGTCTGTCTGTATGGGTACATGTACACAAGGTCTGTCTGTATGGGTACATGTACACAAGGTCTGTCTGTATGGGTACATGTACACAAGGTCTGTCTTTATGGGTACACGTACACAAGGTCTGTCTTTATGGGTACACGTACACAAGGTCTGTCTGTATGGGTACACGTACACAAGGTCTGTCTGTATGGGTACACGTACACAATGTCTGTCTGTATGGGTACATGTACACAATGTCTGTCTGTATGGGTACACGTACACAATGTCTGTCTGTATGGGTACATGTACACTAGGTCTGTCTGTATGTGTACACGAACACAAGGTCTGTCTGTATGGGTACATGTACACAAGGTATGTCTGTATGGGTACACGTACACAAGGTCTGTCTGTATGAGTACACGTACACAAGGTATGTCTGTATAGGTACATGCACAAAAGGTCTGTCTGTATGGGTACATGTACACAAGGTCTGTATGTATGGGTACATGTACACAAGGTATGTCTGTATGGGTACACGTACACAAGGTCTGTCTGTATGAGTACACGTACACAAGGTATGTCTGTATGGGTACATGTACACAAGGTCTGTCTGTATGAGTACACGTACACAAGGTCTGTCTGTATGAGTACATGTACACAAGGTCTGTCTGTATGGGTACATGCACAAAAGGTCGGCCACTCGAAAGAACAAGCGTTTGTGGAAGTGTTCGTTAGTGCTTGTTAGGAAACTGTGTTGTTATTTTGTTTAATTTAAATAATTTTTTTTTTATTTTTACTGACATTTTCTTCCGGAAGAAACTGGAAAAAACACGGAAAAACCGCCCTTCTGATGAAACTACAAACCCTGATGAAATATAGCGGAACAGGTGATTACAGATCGACTGTCGGTCACTCCATACGTGGCATGGCTGAGTTATTCCGGCCTCTTCCCTAGTCCCTCTTCGTGTGATGTTTGATCTTGTGGACCTTCTGACCACAAACAAAGCACGACACAGCATGCTCATATCGACATGTTTGGATGACATGATTTGTCCCCCCACACTTGTTACACTGGCCAGTCTGGAGCGAAACCGGTTTCGCTCCCTTTGAGCGTTTGACAAAATCCAAACCTGATCAACGAATTAAACCCGTTTAAACAAATCCACCTCCTTGAGGTATGTATGTGAGACATGTGTGCAACGTGATAAACGGTTTGTAAAATCCATTGCAAAGTACAGCTAAATTGCTCAAAGACGCTGCAAGAAACACTGCAACCCATCTGAAGACAAAGATCTTCAAACATAAAATCCAGCAAATGATAATCGCTAAGATGAACAGTAATAATCCGAAATGCTGCTTCTATATCCGCTTTGATGATAAAGCAATTCTGACCAACATATGTTAGCAAGGAAACAAAATAGTCATAATCCTCATATCTTGCGTAGCAAAATTTCTTTGGTATCCCGAAGTTCACTGAATCTCCCTTTGGAAATGATAAGTCATGAATGATCCGACACTTGCCTGGCTTAGACTTTGGAATGAGTCCCAGTGGTGATATAACTAAGTAACAAAACGGTATTGATGTTAATGGACCTGCAATGCGACCTAAGACATGCTCGTTATGAGTCATATCCCTGAATACAAAAAGAAAAAAGAGATGGGTGATTACCTGATACTGTCCTGTGGCTTAGGTCGCCCTTGAAAGACATCTGAAATGAACCCCAGCCAAACTTTGTTTGTCAAACTGTCGTCTAGGAGGTGCAACAGCTGTAACAGGACGGCGTGGACCGGTGTGGGTGGCTTGGGAAGCAGGTCGGGGGAGGACAGGGCGTCCACATGGGCATGGCATGGTGTCCATTACATGTTGGACACATGTGTTTGAAGGCATGTCTTGGATTTTTGCACTGCACATAACTGCAGAACGCGAAGCAGTAACATGCAGGAAAGGATTGTGTCCTTGGGTTGGGCTGCCTTCGGGGGTAGAAGAAACATGACTAGCAGTGGCGTTACTACTCACGGAAAAAACATCTCTTGATGTAAATGGCACCATGGCATAGAGTTATATGCCCGCAAGTTCCTGAAGTCCCTGTCATAGGCCAGACAAACGTTGTTGCATGAGTTGGACGCTGTGGGGAGCGGTGGTCTAATGGTTAGAGCACCCGCCTGTCGTTCGAGAGGACGGTGGTTCGATTCCACCTCCGCCGTTTCGAAGCTTGGGCAATTTCGTTCACCCCACTTTGCCCGTGTCTTTCGGAAGAGACATTAAAAGCCGTTGGTCCAAACTCATGCGTTTGCTCAAGATTGGGCTGTTTGGAGTATAACTACTTGAGACTTGAGAAATATTTGCAAATATTTTAGAATTTCCGCAATTTCCGTTGGGTATTTCTGTGTATAGACAGCGATGTAGATCAGGAAGGCATCGGACCATTGCTCAAAATGTTATGTTTTCTTCCTTGTCTGGTCCTTAACATGAACAAAGGTTTTATTGGTGGCCGGATCTAACATGTAAGTAGTTTGGTAAGTTGAGTCGCCAACTAACAACTCCAAAGCGACAAACTGCTTGGCCCATATTTTGGCCTTTATTTTTGGTTCTAACAAACTCCCCAGTGGAATGGATGCAGATGATTGTATATCAGATGGGAACACATCCGTAACATCCCCTACATCGAACATATCAGACTCATCAATGTTAAACTGACCCGGATCTGGTGTCACAGTCCAACTTGTTGCTGCTGACCCGGCTGTTGTTGCTGTAACTACACCAGCTGCTGATGTTGCTGTGACTACCCCAGCTGCTGGTGTTGCTGATCCGGCGGCTGCTGCTGTCCCTGCAGTCTGCGTTGATGTGGCAGCCATCTGCCGAATTATATCCTGCATCGATTGGAATTGCTCCTGCAACGACTGCATATGTTGATGCAGAGCGCCCGTCTCGCCAGTCTGAGGCGCAGTTGGTGCTGTCGTCTCAGCTGTAACTGGGATCTCTGTCTCCTGCATGGTCAGAACCGCTGCCGCTGTCCTCGTGGTCACATGTGAGGCGATCGCACCAGGGCCTCGTCACGGCACCGTGCCGGCACCCTCGCTTCACGTTTACGTTTGGGAGGAAACATTACATAAACACAAACCCAACAGATACTGGGCCGCACTTCATTGCACTTACCCAGCTGGTTAAATACCATAGGACAAACTGTACGTATGATAAAGTAAAAAGGCGTAATGTAATGCCCCAATTAAAAAGTACAGTTGCAGAATAACATACACATAAAAATAAACTTCCAAAGGTGCAACTATAAAAAGGTGCTGCAGAGTTTACTGGCCACACATCTGCCACTGTCATCAAAGCCTTAACCGTTTACTGGCCACACATCTGCTAATGTCAAAAAAAGGCTGAACAGTTTACTGGCCACACTTCTGCTAATGTCAAAAAAGGCTGAACATTTTACTGGCCACACATCTGCTAATGTCAAAAAAAGGCTGAACAGTTTACTGGCCACACTTCTGCTAATGTCAAAAAAGGCTGAACATTTTACTGGCCACGCATCTGCTAATGTCAAAAAAGGCTGAACAGTTTACTGGCCACACATCTGCTAATGTCAAAAAAGGCTGAACATTTTACTGGCCACACATCTGCTAATGTCAAAAAAGGCTGAACAGTTTACTGGCACACATCTGCTAATGTCAAAAAATGGCTGAACAGTTTACTGGCCACACATCTGCTAATGTCATCAAAGTCTTAACCGTTTATTGGCCACATATCTGCTAATGTCAAAAAAAGGCTGAACAGTTTACTGGCCACACATCTGCCAATGTCAAAAAAGGCTGAACAGTTTACTGGCCACACATCTGCCAATGTCAAAAAAGGCTGAACAGTTTACTGGCCACACATCTGCCAATGTCAAAAAAAGGCTGAACAGTTTACTGGCCACATATCTACCAATGTCAAAAAAAGGCTGAACAGTTTACTGGCCACATATCTACCAATGTCAAAAAAAGGCTGAACAGTATACTGGCCACATATCTACCAATGTCACAAAAAGGCTGAACAGTTTACTGGCCACATATCTACCAATGTCAAAAAAAGGCTGAACAGTTTACTGGCCACATATATACCAATGTCACAAAAAGGCTGAACAGTTTACTGGCCACATATCTACCAATGTCACAAAAAGGCTGAACAGTTTACTGGCCACATATCTACCAATGTCACAAAAAGGCTGAACAGTTTACTGGCCACAGTGGTAATGAGGTTGCTGAAGTCCTGCTTCACATGAGTTATGTCCGCGTCAGCCATGACTACCTCGCTACAAACGATAGTGAGTTCGTCAGCCTCTTTCCACACCTCGTTCCAATGGACAGCAATTAGTGAGTCCTTTGGCGTAGCCCAAGATGCTTTGTGCAAGGCCGCCGGCTCGTTGTCCGCAGTAGTGTCCCGTACAATCTGGTCATCAAACAGGAAGACGCTTGGTTTCCTATTTGTTTCTGCGGCATATAATTTGCATGCAGTAGGCGCCTGACTCAGATTTGCCAATTCCGACGAAAGTTTGTCAATTGTGTTATTCTCTTAGCTGTAGCATTGTCTCTTCGAGATTGGATACGTTGTCCACCAGATGCATTACATCTGCAAGCATAGCAACTCCACACGCCAATGGTCGTCGCTGGTTGTTTACCAACGCATTCGTAGTGGACCGACAGCTAGCACAGGTGGCAGTGTACTATGTTGTCAGTTTCTTTTACATTATGTTTGCACTGTGGAACACGAAAAGTTGTTGTTTGTCTCTTTTCCTCTCCCTTTGCCTTTGTCACAGGCTTAGGAGGTTCCGCTACCACGATTAGTTGTGTTGATGTTTGAGGCGGCGAAAGGGTTAAGTTTGCAAGCATGGCGTCAGTGACGGTGAACTCAAGCTCGTCATGACTGTATGTACAGAGGACGTACGCAGTACATATTGTAGTGAGTCAAGCTACTTTTTGACGTTTTTGAGACCCCCACCCCGTTGTGACGCGTCGTAATTCTGGCATGTACACCAAAGCCTTAACCGCTTACTGGCCACAATTGTACACCCCCTGTAATTACGTTCGTTTTGACAAAGCCCCCCCCCGGTTTATTGTTGAAATGCTTTTGAAATATACAGAAAATGGCTTAACAATTAGAGCTTTCTGTCGGATATTGACAGCTAGAAAAAAAGCATTATGTAACGCTGGCCCAGAGACCCCCACCCTCGTGTAACGTTTCGTCATGCTTGCCCATAGACCCCCATCCCTAAGCGTGAAGTACTTTATGGATGACCCCTTACCCTCAACTGTTTGCGTTGGATGGTATATCGCATAATTTAACTTGCACACTGTACATCACGGTTGACTGAGCTACCACCAGCTGTGTACGTTGTTTAATTAACATAACATACACCACAGCTGACTGGGATACCACCAGCTACGTCAATTTACATGTTGCATCATTCATTTTAGAGATCATCTGGAGATGTATTGCTGCTATCATCTGGAGATGTATTGCTGCTATCATACACGACAAAACACCCTGGCACACTAACCGCCGTCGTTGTTTTGTGTCAACGCGTATAAATCGATACGAATTTACTCAAGTGTCTATTGACAATTGACCTTTCATATAAGTTGCACACCGTCACAGCTGATGCTCGCAGTCTATTTATGAAACATGTTCATGGAGTGGTTGTTGAAACAACTCGATGATAGACGACAGATGACATTGTAACGGTCGCTTCAGCAGCGTTTATTCTTCGCGTCGGCGGCCATTTTTGTTTGCCTCGGCGCCATTCCATGAAAGCAATTTCGCCGAAGTGGTATCGCTGCCGAAGTGGTACCGCTGCCGAAGTGGTATCGCTGCCGAAGTGGTATCGCTGCCGAAGTGGTATCACTGCCGACACGACTCGGAACCGGCGAATTTATGTCGTTTCGGCGCCGTTGTTTTATGAAAAGGTTTTGGGGTTTTAATATTACACGACTAAGGAGTGACCTATATCACGGGATTTTGGTTTAAGTAAAAATTTTTGATGTGGCACTATATCGAAAGCTTTCTAAAAATCTAAGTAGACAACATCCACTGGTGATCCGTCATCTACCCACTTTGTAATTTCTTCCCCAAAACATAAGAGATTGGTTAGACATGCCTTTGTTTTTAGGAAGCTATGTTGTGATGCATTTATTAATTTATGTTTCACAAGGAATTCCATCATGTGGTCTCTAATTAATGTTTCTAGTAATTTGCATACAACTGCGGCGTCGTGTTTGCTTTTTCTATTCTGAAGGAACCATTCTTTCTTCGAATGGCATGTTAAACACTTTTGCTAGTGGTGTACTAATTTGCTCAACAATTTCCTTAAGCAGTTTGGTGGTATTACATCAACTCCAGGTGATTTATTATCTTTCATCTTCTATCATTTTAGGAGTAACAAATAACTGCTATAAGTAATCGCCCTCAAATTTATTACATCGAACTGGAAGTGAGCTGGTATCTTCTGTGGTAAAAACTGAGCTGAAACGCTCATCCAGGACCTCTGCCATTTGAAAACCGTCTGAAATTATGTTTCCACTGTTGTTTTCCAGTCCGACCTTATATTGAACCTTCTGTTTACTTCTTACATAGGCATAGAAACTCTTCCTGTCATTTTTATATTACCTCCCACTTTTCGTTCAAAGGTTCACGTTCTTTTGGGTTTTCTAATTTCAGTTGTATTTAAGTTAAGCGCCTCTTTGTAGTTTGCGTAGTCTTCTATATTTCCAGTGTGTTTATGTGTCCCCACAGCATTTGCTTGTGAGCAATGTTTCTAATAGCCTCTTTAGACAGGTGTTTCTTCCTGGACCTTTCCCTTGTTTTGTTAATGGAATAAATATCTCAGTGATGCCTACAATCTCATCTTTAAACAAAACCAGTATCCTGTTTCTGGCTTACTCTTCAGCAAGTTATTCCAATCTCTATTCGCTAGATATGTTCTCATCTCTTTATATTTGCCTTTGTTGAAGTTCCTCCTCAATTGTTTTTGATATGTTTTCTCTGTTTTTACTTTTATATTAAAATGGATCTGGCCATGATCATTGAAACCCAAAGGTTCGTGTACTTTAACATGATCAACTAATTAATTTTGAGAAGACAACATTAAATCCAACACATTCCCACCTGTGGTTGGTTCCAATACATGTTGAGTATGGAAATAATCCTGTGGTAGAAGTAGAAATTGATGGTCGTCACCCCCAGCACTCTCTAGCGATTTCCATTGCATAAGACCATGATTAAAATCATCCATTATAACACATTCCCCCTTATTTATCCGCAATGGCCTATAACAACATATAATATAGCGTCATATTTGTTAATAAAAGGGCACGCGTGTGCCAGACAATTGTGACATGCACAGAGACCAGACCACATTACACTCAATACACATATATTGCGGTGCCGAAGCTTCCACGAATGTCGCTGCCGAAGTAACGGTAACGGTAACGGTCACGGTAACGGTGGCGAAGCGACCTGTAACCGATGATATAATTTAAAGTTTAATGTTGCATAACATTCTGTATTGATTCTGACATTGTGAAATGGTTTACTTGAATGCAAACACCTGTAATGTCGTAGAATATTCCACAACTCTCTCATCATCGGCGGTCATTCGGGTCATCGGCGGTCATTCAGGTCGGTGTTTCCTCGAGATGGTCTAAAGCCACAATATGTTTTGGGCTTTTAGCGAGTATCTCAAGTGTATGATCCTTGGAAAAGATAACAGTGAGATATGGAGAATATGTAATATAATAAATTGCCCAATGTGTCGTGTGTGCGCTTGTAGAGCGACAGCATCTCGGTGAACACGACGAACCCGGATCTGACCCGCTGTTTCCAGTCGACGGTGCTCGCGTGGTTTCCATGCGCCTACCTCTGGCTATGCTCGCTCTTCTACGTGCCGGCGTTGGCGACCCGGCCCACCTGCAGCCGTTGGGCGGACAAGAGCCTTCGTAACGCCGTCAAACTCGTGAGTTCAGCCGTGCCACCAAGGCCACTCGCCTGCTATGAAATCACATGCTATACTTCTGATGGGTGAAGTTGAAATAGTTGCGTGAAATCTTTGAATGTTGATTTTTTGATAATGCGCATTGATTGGACTATGCGCAAATCAACGCTGGTACTAATCGCAACGTTATGCTATATAGTGTGTTGTCAGTGCTGTCACATGTTGACAATCCTAATATAACTTATAAGTAACTATTATAACTAAGTTATGCGTTGACAACCCTGTGAGTATTGAAAACCATGTCAGTGTTGAGACCCCTGTGCGTGTTGAAAACCCTGTGGGTATTGAGAACGATGTGAGTATTCAGAATCATGTGAGTATTAAAAACCATATGAGTGTTGACAACCATGTGAGTATTGAAAACCCTGTGAGTATTAAAAACCATGTGAATATTGAGAGCCCTGTGAGTGTTGAAAACCCTGTGGGTATTGAGAATACTGCGTGTACTGAGGACCCTATAAGTACTGAGAACCATGTTAGTATTGATAACCCTGTGAGAACCATGTGTGTGTGTTGACAACCCTGCTACGTATAATGACAACCATATTTCGCATTTGTAGTTTCTTGGAGTGTGTCTAAGTGTCGTGTCACTGTCGAATGTCGTCAAGACAATATGGGACGGGGCGTCGGGCAATGAACTTGTCCTGGCACAATACGTCACACCGGCCGTCTACTTCGTCTCAATGGTGCGTACACGTCGTTGTTCACTAAACGTACAAACGCATTATCACACGCATATCGCGACTGTGAGCACTAAATAAACAGTGCTTGACAAAACGCGACTGCTAGTTTATGGTTGACTTCCTTAAACAGGATTAACATTTACTTTCTATTTTCATAATAATCAAATTAGATCATCTTTGGTAATGATTGTTTATAATTATGATCCATTTATTGCATTATTGATATTCGCTTTACTATACACGGTGTGGTTTGTATAAAATAATACGTTTTGTCTTTTATGTTCCAGATGCTGGCAACGTTCCTCACACATTACGAATTCCGCAAAGGTGTTATTTCTGGCGGAGTTCTGTTTTTCTACTGGCTTTTGTTATCGTTTCTTGGTGTTGTACCATTCCGGTCCAATGTACTGCGTTTGCAGAATGCCGAGCAGGTGAGCGGTGTGCACTGGCACGGTCACAGATTAACATTCGGGCCAGATCGTACGTATACAATCAATAAATATTTTATTTTACTTAATGTGTCACCTATAATACATTGATATAAACAGGTTGGACACAATTAAGGTATAATCCAGTTAAACCTATTATCAGCGTAAGTCAGAGTTTGATGGTTAAACCCTCTATTGCATGTTGCTACCTATTATCATAACATAAACAAACCACCAGAGAGTATATTAAGTTTTGTGATCCCTAAATGTTCATCGAATACGACGCCCTATTTGTTAGGGTATCAGGCTCGCAGTTGCACCCAAATATGCTACAAGCAATGTCATGGCTGAATAAAATACCTCGTGAAAATCGAGTTGAGAAAATTATATAATTTAAAATTTATTTTGATCACAACTATGACATTTTTAATCACTACGACGTTTCAGCAATCGCCGAATGCCTTCCGGTTGCTGAAACGTCGTTGTGAGTAGACTTTATAACTGTGATAAAAAAATAATTCCACTTTATATTGGAAATCTAATTAATGATACTAATACGGTTTCCTGGGTAGTTCGGGTTATACAAGTTGTAATTGCTAGAACAATGACGAGGCATTGTTCTCTCTATCAATGTAAGACTAATGCGAAGACATGATGTCGTCGTAAGAGTGCTTGTCATTCAATATATAAATTTCGACTCAACATGATGTCGTCGTAAGAGTGCTTGTCATTCAATATCTAAATTTCGACTCAACGGTGTATTGAACATTGCATTTCAGAAAGCTGAAGATATGTTCCACATCGTCGCCTTCTACGTCTCCTACGGCCTCGCGTTCCTGCAGCTGTTGTTGTCTTTGTTCTCCGACGTCGCCGCCCGCCCCGAGTTCCGTCGTCCTGACAGGGAGCGACAACCGCTCCTGGGCCAGTTCTCGACCGTTGGCGCCGCCGATATACAAGTACGTGACTACTACAGATAACCGTACCATATTGTTTTGGCAGATAATGTGCGTTGACTTGAATTACTTTACGTGTCCTCCGAGGGAGGGGTTGCACCCTCCAGCCTGCTCTGTTCACTGCGTACCGCTCTATCGTCAACAATGGAAGTTCCTGTTCTATTTCGGTCGGCATATTGTGAACGTGTCCAAACCCATCTAACCTCGCAACCGGTGTGATAGCTAATAGGCAGTGCATCTCAAAAAACTGTCTCCTCTGATTACTGTGTCCAAGCCTATGCGCCATAGATTGCTATTGACACCATAAGGGCCCAGCATAGTCGCGCGTTCCGTCTTGGTGAGATATACCTTTGTTAGAAACTGTGCCTTCTCCAAATCTACCAAAGGCTGCATCAGCTACAGCTATGCATCAGCTAACAATATATATATATATATATATATATATATATATATATATATATATATATATATATATATATATATATATATATATATATATATATATATATATATATATATATATATATATATATATGCCGAGAAAGCTATGCTACCCAAGAATTGCAACTCTCCAACAATCTCCAAGTCTTCACCTGGCCGAAAAATATGCTTGTCTGACGAAGTGATGATCTTGCATTTGGATAAGTTGATTACGTAGTTTGAGGGTGTTCTCTGGCATTCCTTTTGTACAGTGGGTTGATCATACTTCTGCACCAATATGTTGGTAAATTTGTTAATGTCATGCTGCATTATTTTCAGGAGCATCTGAGCCATCTTTTCTCCAGCTTCTGATGTTATACGATCAGCACCATGTGCTTTCATGTACTTCAGTGCCTTCTGTGCCTCCTGTTATCAGAATAAGGGTCCATCCGCTAGGAATGTTATCTGGAATGTCATCTCTGACCTTGGTCAATTTGTATTAAGACGCTTCTCAAGGTTAAGTTTCCCGACGTTTCAGCAACTTATCCAGAACCGTTTTCAGGTTTCGTCACACCCTTTGCAGACATGAGATTTAGAAGGTGCGGCTGTCCATCCTGGGCCTTCAAAAGGTGACGGAAAGCAAGAAGAGTAAAACAAAAGACAAGAGAAAAATACAGAATCCCATACGTAGAAGGTGTCTCAGATAGGGTTGACCAGGTACAGAAGAAATACGGGGTGGCCACAGCCATGCCTCCCCACACAACTCTGAGACATCTGCTGGTACATCCAAATGACACATTAGAACCTGAAGAATATCGTGATCTAGTCTACCAAATACCGTGTAAGAGTTGTGGCGCCGCATACACAGGAGGGACAGGGAGATTGTTTAAGACCAAACTAGATGAACACAAGGAAGATGTAGAGAACGCACAAAAAGAACAATACACGAGGAGCGAAAAGAAGCGGTCGCAGTCCGTCACCAACAAGTCCGCCCTTACAGACCACACAGCCACCGATAATCATCTCATAGATTGAGAGGGAGTAAAACTGGTCGATAGGGAGTCACACAGAAGGTGAAGACACGTGGAAGAGGCCATATAGATAATAAGTCCAACCGGAACGAGGGCCTATTACGAACTTCCTCACGTGTACGATGACGTCATCCGACCAGGAGTTCATTAGTACTGACGAAGTCGCCTTGATTACACGAAGAAAACGTCTACTAAGGTAAAAACAAGTTTTGGATAGGTTAAACTAATTATTTCAACATGAGGTTTGTTCTCTTTCCAGAAGGTTTGCCCCGAGATCATCGCGCCGTTCTGGCTCCGGATGCTCTTTCTTTGGATCACGAAGTAAGTAGTTTTACGTTCCTGTTGACATTTGTCTTAAATGTGACAGAAGAATACTATCCCAAAAGGTCATAGCTTGTCAAACCCCGTTCTTTTTCTCTTTATCGAAAGAAGGAGCATACATTCTATGTCTGCAGAATGCTGATGAGAGGGTACCGTCGAGACATTACCTTCGATGATCTGTCGAACCTGAAGCCCGAAGACAAGTGTGACGAGGTTGTGACGAGGTTCGAAAAAGAGTGGGAGAAGGAACTAAAGAAGACGAAATGGAAGTAAGACAAAGTCTACGTTAGGTGCACACACTATAATTTAAGATAGAGTAGATCATGCTCCTTATAAGGGTGTGGTCCTAAGTCATTCCACTAAGTGCGTCACTCCTGTGTGGCCCACATGTTGGCGCGACGGTTCTTCGACAATGTTTTTAACATAACACGCTTAGCGTTGAGAGTTTGACAATTTATGTCATTCTATATACAATATATAGTGATTGTCGGCACACCTTCGCGAACAAACTAACATAAAGAACAAGCTGATCCGAAGGCAATAATCACCGGGGGTAAATACACTTGTGAGCATGGCAGGACTGTGAATGAGTAATGTAAATGACATGATTTTACCCTCTGTCCTACAGAATGATCAACAAACACACCATTCCGAATGGAGTGCGCCACGGGACTGTACAAAATGACGAAGGACCCCAAAACGACCTTCATTCTCGTGACTCTGCCACACTTAATCAAGTGAGGTTTTCGTCCGAAGTGCCGTGTAAAATTACAAGACAACCGTCCATCTGGAAAGCCATTGTCCGCGCCTTCGGCGGCTACTTCGCTCTGGGAGGTGTCTTCAAATTGTGCTACGATCTAATTACGCTAATCTCACCCCAGATACTGAAGTAAGTATTAGATGGCTAGTGTTTTACCGCTTGTTATTTTGTATCTTTATTTGTATTTTTCTTCCCTGGTTTTCTTATTTGTTATCGTTGTATTCCTATGAATATGTCCATATTTTCTACCATTACTACATTCACATACTTAACTGTAATGCTATCCGATAGTCTAACGAACATTTGTCATCTACCCCAAGATAATAATATATCTTATGTGCTTGCCTTGTTCAGTTGTAATTTTAGGAACTGTTGGACTGTAACAATTTGACATGAATGCGTTGCGAGAGGTGTGCTCAGCGATATTGACTTATTTGCATAAATATGTTCAGCCAAAAACAGCGTTTCTGTAAAAAAAAACCTAATTCCTCATACTACCTTTAGAACAAAGACAAGTTAAGGCGTTAGAACACCCAACATTTTGATCACACTGTAACCAAATAACCACAAAGTTCGACTTCCTATTTTATTAAAAGGACGTGCGAGGAATATTTCTAGGTATGGTGTACAACTGGAATGTCGAATAACGTGGATTGGTTTCCCATGTCAGCTTGTTTACGTAATCGACGCATCACATGATGTTAGGTTCTGCCAACATATATTAAAGGAACGCATCAACCTCCACGGCACCAGCTTGGTATACATGTGAACAGTTCATGCGATTATGGTGTCATCCAGCCATCCTAAACCCCAGAAGGGTAGTTTACGTACAAAGTGGAGGAACTGCCACCAGCCTTTTCATTTGCCTCTCCCGTTTAAACCAACGTTCCCCGCAATTTTTACCCCCAGCATCACCTTCATGCTTTATCATCCATAACCTTCACAGAAAATAAACTAAAAACGTATGTGTACTTGGTGCAGCACGTGGCCACAATTCTTGTTCTATGTTGTGATTTGCCGCCTTATATATAATGTTTTATGTATTTCGCATATCTATATACGATGGTTGCAGCTTGTTGATAACGTTCATCGGCTCCAAGGATCCGTTAGCGTGGCGAGGATATGTTTACATCGCCGCCATGTTTATCGTTGCGTGTACACGCACAGTATTCGTTCAAAATCATTGGCACGTGAGCCTCGTTACCGGCATGCGCTTGCGCACAGCCGTCGTCGGCGTAATATACCGTAAAGTACGTCCGCCATGTTTGCATGTCCTTGTTCGATGCTTGTAGCCTGTTGATAACTTTCATTGGAGCGAAAGAGCCGCTCGCATGGCATGGATTCGCCTACGTCGCTGCCTTGTTTATCGTGGCGTGCATGCGCACGCTTTTCACACAGAACCATTGGCATGTCTGCCTCGTTACCGGCATGCGTCTTCGCACGGCCGTCGTCGGTGTGATATATCGCAAAGTACGTCAACCCAGCAGGTAGACTCAGAATAGACATTCCGCAACGAAACTAATACAACTAATCGGATACTTACAGCTGTGTTATATAGTTCCTTCTTCTCTATTGTTGATTTGTTTAACCGCACTTACGCATGTACTAATACACAGACAGCATGCGTGAATGAAAGACGAAGCCAACATTTCATCGTGCTTTATATAATTGTTTTACAATTGATATATCCCATTACGCCGTCTGTATGACATTGCATCAGCTACAAAAACGGTCACAGGATTATTATCAAATTGCTTTAATAAACAGTACATGTGTTGATTTGAAATGACGTTCAAAGTCAAGAAGAGGACACAGAGCGCACATGTTTTGAGCTACAAAAATACTGAGAACAAACGCGGGAATTACATATAGTATATAGTATATAGTATATAACAGTGACATCCGCTGTAACAGACAAAAATCGCCGTCCTTGATCTACTGCTAATGGACGCATGTTTTTATTTTCCTTGTGCGTAACTTTCCCGACAGGCCCTACGACTAAGTACTTCCGCACGCCGACAAACCAGTGTTGGCGAAATCGTCAACCTGATGTCTGTCGATGCGCAGAAGTTACAGGATGCTCCGAGCTTTCTGCACCTGATCTGGTCGGCTCCCCTCACCATTGGTCTGTGCATGTACTTCCTGTGGCAGCAGCTCGGACCTTCCGTTCTCGCAGGACTTCTACTCATGCTGCTCATGATTCCTGTCAATGGCGTCATTGCACAGAAGACGCGGAAACTACAGGTAACCACAACTCTTTTATTTCCAAATGAGCCCAATTACATCAATATAACAAAACAACAACATAACACCAGTAGAATCCTGCATAATACGAAATTTAAAAAAAAATTTAAACGCGTTAATATGTTGGAAATATTGTCTTAACATTTAAGAGTAAGTAAGTAAGTAAATAAGTAAATAAGTAAATAAATAAATAAATAAGTAAGTAAGTAAGTAAGTAAGCGAGGAATTTATTAGATCCAAAATGCACACGCATTAAATAATAATAATATATCATATAATTGTACGTAATAAAATATTACTGTATACAGAGAGGATCATGGAGACTCCCACAAAGACTTATTAAAAGTCGCTACCGTAGGAGCCACCCGTCGTATTCTTTTATTTTAGTTTCTGAGGAAAGCAAAGAATGTAGATATAAAGTTATCAACATCATTAAAATTCAGTAAAGTAAAGTCCACCGTCAATGAAAACCTGGATTGTTGTTTTATTATGCTGCTGTGGTGTGTGTCACAGCATGTAGTGAGGTGAGAAAGTGAAAATGTATTTATAGTGTTTGAGTGTAGCTAACAGCATTGAAGTTGATTGTGCATGTATGTACAGGTACAACAGTAGATGATTGTGCACATGTTTTTATAATTCTGAATGATATGATACTTTGCATAATTTATTAAGCACTGTAAACCGTGTGTATAAAGTTTGTCTTTCACACTTTGAGAGGTATTGTTGATAGTAATTGGTAAACTGTATTAAAGACATTGTTTTGCAAAAGTATGCTTTGTACCATAAATGTGAATTTTATTTTGGTTTCGTGTATTATAACCATGTATCTTGAAGTTTGTTGCTATCTGCCAATGTTGTAGGTATGTGGGTAATTTATTAAGTATAAATTTATAATAACATTTTTATTTTTGAAGGGCTAGCATATCATTCACTTTTCATAAGTTTAATTTTTTAAATAGCGGGTCAGTATGTGAATTGAAATTACTCAACGTTATTATTCGTATAGCCCTTTTCTGAAGTTGGTGGAAGGTGGAAGTAAGACTAAAACATGTTAAGAACCAGAGGGCATTAGGAGTAATACAATAACCGTGAAGATTTGACGTCAGAAAGTATTCGATCTGAAAGAAGATGGTAAATGGTTGAAATAACTGATTTACTGGCTAGCTGCATGATGTTAAGACAAAACTGACAGCTGTTTGACAGGGGCCTGATGACACATTGGTATACAATTGCTAAGCACAAAATAGGTCAAAGGATACTTTGTCCATATGCAATATAGAGGTTGTATCTTTACATAGCAAACTTGTTAAACTTTGATAAGTATAAAATATGGAAAAATCTACCAACACCTAACAGAAACCTAAATATCGTAAACACCAACGCCTACATTTAAAAGAACTACCCCTCAATTTAATTTATATCATAGACTTTATGATCACCATCAATATACACCACCTCGTCCTAACAGTCAAAAGAAATATGTTTAGGTTCTGTGTATAATCGGGCTATTGTTTTTACTTAATTACAATAACTGACGACCTCGGTATTTCAGTAATCCAATACATGTTTCCTTATGTCTGCAAGGTGACGCAGATGAAATGCAAAGACGGAAGAATAAAACTAATGAACGAATTGCTCAACGGTATAAAGGTATGTACCTGTTGCGGTTCTTTCAATAGCGGAAAACCGATGCTTATTCGTTCTATGTCAATTGGAAACCTTTTATTTTGTAAAATGCTTATACGTTTAAGATATTTACCATATGGTGTCTACGTAATTATAAAGTGAGCGATCATATCACACTAACGCGGTTGTATATGTCAAACAAAATAGAAGACAAAGACCCAAGGAACTGTTTTCGTTTGACCCCTCAAGGGACATGAACTTTCGTTTGCTCCGGAAAAAACATCCACTCGCCATGTGATTGGTCAGCACCGTAAATTTTATCAGAGCTAGTGTATACCGAGGTCCCTCTACGAATTAACATGGAGGAGCCATTTTGTAAATTGACGTTCAGCGCCAACAAATAGGGGGCAGCTACAACTTTCGTCAGCGCATCCGGTAGTTTGACTCCGCATGCGCCAAATCTCAAGTTACATTTCCGGGTGAGAGGGCAATCAACATAAACCGCTGTTGACAACGCGATTGCGTTTAATCTTTTCTGCTACACAAACAGTTCTCGAAATGATTGCTTTGTTACAAACCTCCTTAAACTTTGTAATGTAGCCTCCACAAATGTCGCGGTTATACAAATGGACATCCGTTGAATCAAGGCAAGAACATAAACGAACAATTGCACTCATCGCCATCGCATCGCCGTGACAGTCACAGTGTTGTTGTTGTCATTTGATGTTGGGGATGTTGATCTATTTTGTTTTAAAATTTTTATGATATGGCTGCAGCCGTGGGAAATGGAAAATAGTTTAAAAATCGGTAAATTACTTTTCAAAATATGATCGGTAGCGTTACGTGTCGTGTGTGCGACACTTTTCATCTGCAGATCTATATAAATGGCATATTAAATTATTGCCGACTGTTTTAGTTTTGATCATTGCATTGTTCTACATGTTGTTGAATAGTTAGGGTAGACAAGATAATGTTTTTATCAATAATGGATTTAAGAAAAATTATTATAAAATATTTATAAATATAAATGCGTGACGCACAAAAATCTAAAATCAGATGGGTGCATTAGTTATTGGCAACAATCTGTGAAGTTATGTAGTACGTTAATGAGTTGCTTTATAATTAAACACATCATATATATATATATATATATATATATATATATATATATATATATATATATATATATATATATATATATATATATATATATATATATATATATATATATATATATATATATATATATATATATATTAAACGGAGAGCCAGCATAAATGTCTTGCCTCTAGCAGGTAGTTGCAATGTCGCGTTTTGTTGTTGTTGTTGTTGTTGTTGTTGTATTCTATTATATTACTCTCGTTTGTTTTTAACTGTTTTTAGTATTACGATTGTGATATGTAATGTTTAGTTCCGTTTGTTATTGGGTGCATGCGTGTATGTTTGTGCTAACGCCACAACACTACGAATTCCTTGTACTTGCTACTTGGTAATAAAACCTATCTCTCTCTCTCTCTCTCTCTCTCTCTCTCTCTCTCTCTCTCTCTCTCTCTCAATATGTTCAAGGTAACTTTTTATCTTTAATAACCAAACCCACAAACAAAAACAGCATAATTTTACAAACAGTACATTAAAGTACTAAACCTTATTTTTGGAACTTACTACCAACCATGCATTTTGCAAACAATGTCAGTTAGACTGATCCATAACTGTGTGCCCATCTGAAGCGGAACACGTGCAAATCAGACATTGTAAAGATATGATTAAGGGCATGTTTCCCCTGGTGTGTCAATTATTATCTAGTTAGTGTTGTGTATCCCCCTTGTCACTCTTTTCATGTCTTATATGTTGGTATTACACAAGTAGTCGTGTTGATTTGGAAATCATTTGGAAATAAAAAATCATTATTTGGGAAAACAAATGAAGGTTATAGAAATTTGTATTGCGGGTATGACATTGAAATACAACTTTTTAAAAACTACGTAACTTTTATAATCAATATTGTCATGCTTTATATTTCATTTCATTATAAATTCGTGTGAGTTTTCCTTTTGTAATATCTTCAAACATGATTCATATTACTACTATGTCAACTTTTAACAGTTGTTAGGCAATGTTTTATATTAAGGTTTATATACAAACAAAGTATTCAATTTCAATTATTTTCACATGCAATATTACCCAGTCTTTTGCGGAGCCAAACGTATTGTGCACACATTGCACCAGCAATGGTACTACACTGTAATAACTTTGAGATGGAGTCGAACATACAAGACAGTGAGCATCACAAATATTTCAATGTGTTATAAAATCAACTGATATACACATGACACACCTAAACACTTCTTTCAATTGAAGATTTCTAATGTTCTGACACTTTCTTGCAGCTTAAAGTTTATATGCAGCTCTCTTGTCAACGTCTTAAATGCCTTCCTCCAATCAACCAACATTGGTTGATAACGTGATCTTTGTGAGCGGTCATCTTCTCTCGAGCTCTGTCTGTCCTCTCATGGACAGTGTCGGACAACTGGTGCTTCATCACAGTTCACGGGCTAATGTGTAGTTGCCTTGCAATGCTGTTCCAACTATGGTTTTCTTCGTAACAATGACTCATCTGCTGCTCAAGTGACAACCAAGGCTATGGAACCATATCTGTGAAGTAAAAAAGTGCCATGTGTAAACTGGAAGTGAATTACATTGGATTTACAAAGATGTGTCTGTGCATCTCCTAAAGAATAACTGTAAACATCACGAAAACTGTTAATTTGAGTCACGAGAACAGTTAAATTTACATTCACTATTATATATTGTTTGTGTGTGCATAATTGTATGTTCTTCGTCCATGTTTCCATGTCCTATATGTATGCATTTATTCCTCCCACAATTCCATAGCATGTGCCATTTTTCCGACGATTTAACTAATGTATGTAGATCATCCTGTAAACTGGGTTTATCTGTATCATTTGTAACTTTTCTGGATGCTTTTGCGTCATCTGCAAATCTCAGTACTTTGCTAGATATGTCATCTTCTAAATCATGTATACATATTAAAAACAGTATAGGGCCTAATACTGATTCCTGTGGTACCCCACTCAAAACAGTTTTCCAGTTTGATATCTCACCATCTACCATACTCTATGTCTTTTGTGTGTAAGCCACTTTTCTATCCAGTTAATTAAATCCCTACCTATGATCTTTTAGTTTGAGGGCTTTTAGTTTGAGTAACAATCTTTGATGTGGCACTTTATCGAAAGCGTTCTGAAAATCTAAGTAGACAACATCCACTAGTGACAGATCATCTACCCACTTTGTAATTTCTTCTAACAACATAAGAGATTGGATAGACATGACCTTGCTTTTAGGAACCCGTGTATTTATTAATTTATGTTTTACAAGGAATTCCACCATGTGGTCTCTAATTAATATTTCGAGTAATTTGCATACAACTGATGTTACTTTGAAACCCATCTGAAATTATGTCTCCACTGTTATTTTCTCTTTATATTTGCCATTGTTGAAGTTCCTCCTCCATTGTTTTTTTATTCCCTGTTTTTACTGTTATATTAAAATAGATCTGGTTTTGATCACTTGAACCCAAAGGTTCATGTATTTTAACGTTGTCAAGACAAAATTAAATCTAACACATTCCAACCTCTGGTTGCTTCCAAGACATGTTGAGTAAGGAAACAATCCTGTGTTAGAAGTTAATTTTTCCGAAATTATTGGTGAACATTTCTTTGGATGTGTATTTGTAGTTTATACTCCTTTGAGTACCTGATACATATAATGATAAACATATATGCAACATATTATATTTTATATAATATGTGTAGCAAATAATTTTAGTAGAATAGTTGCAAGATTTAATTGAAAAGTAACTATCTGAAAATACCATTTACACTTTCACCAATTCCGGAATTGGCCTTCCAATTTACAGTGTAACTGACCTCAAGACCAAGTCTGATTCAGTCTGAATGCAAAAAATATATACGACAAGAAACTAGATATCGGCTTTGCGATAATGTTCTGGTTGACTAGTAAGTTAATATAACTAGTTTACAGATATTGATAATTTTCTTGGTATGCCGAAAATTTGCCTAGGAAATTTGAGGGTAGGGTATATTTCTTTGGAAATGGCACATATCAGATGGTAATTGCAAAACGTAATGGGTACGCTGTGCTGAATTTCAGCAGTATCATAAAAAATATATAAAACAAAATAGATCTGCAATGCCAATGTGAAATTTTCATTGATATCCGCAACATCGACAAAAGCGTCACTCACTGACGCCGACTGTCCCAGATGGCGATGGCGATGCATGCAGTTGTTCGTTTGTGTTCTTACCTTGATTCAACGGATGTCCAGTTGCATAACCGCATCAGTTGTGAAGACTACATTACCAAGTTTAAGGAGGTTTGTAGTAAAAGCAGTACTATTCGAGAATAATTTCCGTATGTGTAGCAGATAGGATGAAACGCGATCTCATTGTCAACAGCAGTTTATGTCGATTGCCCTCTCACCCGGAAATGTAACTAGAGAGTTGGCGCATGCGGAATAGAGTTACCGGATGCGCTGACGAAAGTTGTAGCTGCCCCTTACTTGGTGGCGTTGTGCGTCAATTTACAAAATGGCGCAGGTCGGAGTGACCCTAGCTCGGTATACACTAGCTCTGCTTTTATCAAACGACTGCCTCAAAGCGTATCTAGCAATATAGTACGTATATGTAATAAAATAAAAAAAAACAATTCTGACCTGTTTGGTACTTTTACTGCCACCAGTTCACAATGAATAGCATGTTGGCAGCGTTCTTTTGTTAAATTTTCGTTTGTCGTTTTGTATGCGATGACGTAAACAATACATTTGACGTCATGGACCGTATCCACCGCCGATTCGTACGCGATGGCCACGTCCAAACTCCCCGACAGTGGTGCCACTCAGCATATCACCACTGCCACACCATGACTATAATAAATTCAAAATGGACAGTGCTGAGATGCATAGACCTCCTGGTTGGCTGGACAACGCGATTGTTGTGTAGGACTTATTACGTGACTTCCGGCATTGCAACTATGCACACGAGTAAACGTAACATAGTTTCAAACAAAACCGAACGTTGTTTTGTTCCTATATACATTTTCAAACACTATCCACAATTGCATGCAATTGAAATTGAGATATTTATTGACAACAATTAAGATTTTACTAAAGGAAATGACTTTGAGCAGTCCTAAAGACTGGATACCGCGCTATATAAGAATTTACCTTTATATATATATATATATATATATATATATATATATATATATATATATATATATACATACATACATACATACATACATACATACATACATACATACATACATACATACATATATATATGTATATGTATGTATATGTATATATGTATGTATATATATATATATATATATATATATATATGTATACGTATTATATATATATATATATATATGTATTTATACATATATATATATATATATATATATATATATATATATATATATATATATATATATATATATGTATACGTATTATATATATATATATATATATATGTATTTATACATATATATATATATATATATATATATATATATATATATATATATATATATATATATATATATATATATATACATATATATACATATATACACACATATATACACACACACACACACACACACACACACACACACACACACACACATACACGTTTATGGTGCCAACCGAGGACACCGGAGTAGATCCCGCCAACCGGGGACTTTGTTAATAACAGACCGACATAGTTATTGGGTTATCATATGTAAGCATTCATGTTAGTGATATGAAAAACAGTGTATTTTTTTAATAAATCATAATTTTTAATCACCGGACTCTGTACATTCAGAACGAGGACGCACACCATACACACAGTCTGTGTTGGTTACTATCCATATGCGGACTTGTGTATATATAGATTGATGCACGGCACACTGTGCACTAAATATATGTTATGCAGGAATTAGTTGTATGAGACAGTGTATTTATAATTGCGTCAATTGTTTGAATATTCAGTCCAGTAGCTTTTTCGGGGAAATGGTGAAGACGTTGCTTAAATTAGATCGATAACAGGGTTTGAGCCATGCAGGACGCGATTTCGCGATACACTTGCGTTTACTTTTGTTGCGTAACACTGAAGACTGAGCAACACCTGTGTCCTGTGATTTTCTTCAATGCCGTAAACAGTGGAGTGGTTCTGATACTGGCGAGACAAGTTTATAGAAATCGTGTATAGCGCCGTTTTTCTTTCGTATGCGAGTATTTATAATGCGACGCCTACTTGATATTGCGTCATCATCTTATGAATAATAAAGTCTGACACGTGACTGACGTTACATTCAGTTGTTGTCGGCATGTAAATATGAACTCGGGGAGAGGGGATACTTAATTTCAATCCCACAATGCACAATTTCAGTGACACTCCCTATACTACAATGGGCGTCAGTCAGACGAAGTTTAGACTCGGAAGTTCGTTGGTAGTGTACAGTATTCTTGAGTCGAAATGACAAACTGGTAAAGTTTTGGCTTTATGTTGTGAACCAGCGATTCCCAACCTGGAGTACGCGTAGCCCCGGATAAGCGAGAGGTTTTCCGGGGTACGCAGAGAGTTGGCTGAAACTAAGGTCAAGTAGGGCCTACAATAATTTGGCCAAAATTTCGGACAAAACCTAGCGGAGTTTTCTTATGTAGGTATATTTTGTAGCCTGATAAATGTTGACACTCAGTCGGAGTAGGAATGCATGGTATACCATGATATTACATGGTATTGCATGTAATACAGTGGTATACCATGACATTACGTGGTAAACTGTGGTAGACCACGTTTTTTTATATGTTGTGTATTGTAATTGCATGGTATACCATGGTTTACCTTTTATAAAACAATATGGTATTTTAACATGGAATACGATGGCATATTTTCATAAGGGCGGTAAAGCAATGAAAATGCTGTACGGATTTATACACAAATTTAAGATAAAATGCCGACTTCAACCAAACAAATGTGACAGGTCTGTTTTAATCGCCGGACGAGAGAGTGGAATGTGACACTGTCGTCGGTCAGGCACGTGAGTATAACAAGCGCTTTGCCGGAACGCGCACGCATATCAGATTACAAATGCAACTGAGTTACTCCATGGGGGTTGGTGTAACACTTAGGAGGGCGTTAAGCATGCCATTAAATGCGTAATTTGCTAAGACAATCTTCTTATCGTAAGGATCACAGGACGTATAAGGAAACATTATTAGCCGCAATTTAAAAAAAAATGTTCAGATGTGTGTTAAAATTGGTTCCCTGAATATGGCGCAGTTGAGTTATATATTTGCCTTTGTTAACCGTATTAATGCACACGTTCAGTGTCAATGTCACTGGCAGCATTGTAACATACATTGTCACTGTAGGAGAATATGTTGATAGCAAAATATACCATCAAATGAGAGTAAAACTTCAAGAGATTAGAAATTGAATTAATTGATTATCACATAGGTAATCATATAAACTAAATCGAAAAACCTCAAGTTAAACACCGCCCAAATTCAAATAATATATCCCTACCCATATGTTACTCAACAGCCTTATTGCACGACCAGGGGTCAACCACCCAAACCCTACCCCTTACATTTTTCCCAAATTGCTAAACAAGCAAAAGAACAAACAAGCAAGAATTCGAAAAGCATTGCAATTTGCTTAGGTATATAAAGATTGAGCATGGAGAAGAGGAAGTGGGTATTTCACTCGTATGGAAAAAGGAACTATTTCCAATTGTGTTGGTGTCTAATTTGGAGAAACTGGTTGGTATGCTTTCGCGAACATCTAGTAGTGTGTATGGTGTATTAATATATCTACATATCTATCAAGGTGTGTCCTTTCTTATATAATATGCAGAATCTTCTGACTGTTCTTGTTTGGGGGGGTTTTCCCATCCAATGTCTGTAAGGAGTAACTAACTATTACTAATTAACTGATTATTTTGTGTAATTGCATGCATGCAAACATTTGTAAACGCAAAAGTAGCAGATAATATGTGACAACGCCGCGCGGTGGAGGGTTCGGGAGGTGGTTTCCCCTCCAACATGCGGATTTGTTGTGTTCTGTTGCCCTAAGACTCTAGACATCTTTAAGTCTTTATTTATTTTCCACGTAACCGCAGCCTGGAGTATCATAGCAATGTGGCATGCATCCCAACCTTTTGAACATTGCATCCGGGAGATTTCCAGGATTAGGGTAGAGCGCCAAATTTATCAAACATAAGTTTCCTCTGAAATTTCACGATTTTTACTTTAGTAAATGCCATTCATAATACAAACCTGAAGCAATATAAACAGATGAAAGGGCGGTTTATCTCACATTCATGAGTCTGTTCCAACTGGCGAACTGTTCTGCATAGCGAAGGTATGCGCTCTGCCGTTGTAATTATTATAATAATTATTACTGTTATTAATGTAGTGCTGAGCGGGAGCCCTGCTGACATTTCGGGAAGATTTACAGTGTTGGACGGGAGGCGGGAGGTAGAGGGTGATTTTCGGTTGACTCCCGGTCAGTAGAGTTGCGATGCTTGATGTGGCATTGCGGCTTCAAAGGGTATTCAAATAGCGTTAGTAAAAGAATGGTGTAGATTGCATTAAAAACATACTAGTTCTCCAAGTGGCCGATAAATGAATGGAACAGTCCTGAACAGATTATCTACTAATTGTGTTAATGCCATCAGTATGAGTATGTTTGAATATAAAATTGACAAACATTTTATAAGGGCGGGCTACACTTAAATTACGGGAATCCGGCGACGTTTATTTCACCCTTCGCGCCGCCGACAGGCCAGGGAGCAATAGGGGTATTCTATCAGACAGGCTCGACGAACACTAGTCTGGATGCTCGCACAACCCCACCGGCACAGCACAACATCGATGACCCTAAAGATACAGGGACAAACAATCCGAACCCCGATGATGCAAACTGAAAACAATGACGCCAGGAACACCAACGGGCATCAAGTTTCGTAAGAAAAACATCATGATTTTACAAAACAAGAACGGAAATTTAATATTTTTTTAACATTCAATATATATATATATATATATATTGAATGTTAAAAAAAATATATATATATACACATAAATCTATATATATATATATATATATATATATATATATATATTGAATGTATTGAATATATATATATATATATATATATATATATATATATATATATATATATATATATATATATATATATATATATAGACTGAGACCCTTGCCTCCTTCCCTTCAAAAAAGCGAAAGGTTGAGACCCTTGCCTCCCTTCGCTGAGAGGGAAGCGGAAGGTTGAGACCCTTGCCTCTTTCCCTCAGAAAGTGGGAGGTTAAGACCCTTGCCTCGCTCCTCAGAGGAGAGTGGGAGGTAAAACCCTTGCCTCCCTCCGCCCAGGGAAAGTGGAAGGTTAAGACGCTTGCCCCCTTCCCTTCAGAGGAAAGTAGATACCCTTGCCTCCCTCCGCTCAGAGGAAAGTGGAAGATTGAGACCCCTGCCTCCCTCCCTCAGAGGAGAGTGGTAGGTTGAGACCCTTGCCTCCCTCCGCTCAGAGGAAAGTGGAAGGTTGAGACCCTTGCCTCCTTCCCTTCAGAGGAGAGTGGGAGGTTGATACCCTTGCCTCCCTCCGCTCAGAGGAAAGTGGAAGATTGAGACCCTTGCCTCCTTCCCCTCAGAGGAGAGTGGAAGGTTGAGATCCTTGCCTGCTTCCCCTCAAATAAGCTTAGTATTCTTGTACATTTAAATACTCCCATCAGCATCAAATCCCTAGAATCTATCAACTAGCCTGGTTAATTTTATTGCACCTTCCAGTGACCAGCCGACGGTATTCAGCCTACATCGCACACCAGGGATGCCATTAGCAGCCAGATAAGATCTGACAACACTTGATTCTCGCCTTAATTGACTGCATTTCACGTAGTTCACAGTTCTTGCTCCGTCGTAAATGTGTCATGGCAGTACCAGAGTCGCTCCTGATAAAAATTACGGACGTGGGTTATAAATTCACACATTTTGTATTAATTCGTCGTGCACTGAATTTCCTTGTTACTTGATTTTTCTCCCGATCCAGATCCAAAAGGCATCGGTCATATGCAGCTGCATCGTGACGTGTCGCTTTGTGTATAATTCTTAGATAGAAGATTATGAGACGTGAGTGTCGCGCATTCTTCCTTGTCGTGTAACACTGAAATGGTGATGCTGGTTCGGACCAGCATTTATTTATAAATTCATACATTTTGTATTAATTCGTAGTACATTGAATTTCCTTATATGTTATTATCTTATCGAATAAACTAAAAAGATAAAACTGCAGTTCAGATGCAAATGCATCGGCCAGATCTAAAAGGAATCGGTCAGATACAACTTCTTCGGGACGTGCGTCAAAGCGAATGTTTGAAGACAGATTTTTGCCGACTCGAGAGTCACACACAAAACCAGGCTCTGAACGGCTAACCGTGGTCTACATCAAATAGGCTGTAGGATCTCAGCTACCAGGCATGTATTCTGGCCAATGTCTTCGGTTGACACATTTTACGTTTGCGTATATATGAAAGCACAGTGTAATAAGAAATATTGAATCTGTCAGATCTGAGGCATAAATTTTGCACTGTGCTGCACCGTCGAAGATGTTAATTTGTAACGAAACAATAAATAATGTATTAAACAAATGATACGTACATAATAGAACTTTCAGTACACAATTTATATATACATTAATATTGTTTTATTAATGGCAAACATACGTTGATACTGAGAACATGCCAAAAGCTTCGAGTCTAAACAATGCGTACGGGACGCCATCTTAGTATTTGGCATGTGGGATTTTATGTGAAGTACTGCCTCTCTCCGAAATCATATCTGCATACCGACGCCAGCCGAAAATTACGTCGGTGACGTGAATATATTATTTTGTAGAAGATGTTTGCTGATACTTCATCCATAAGACGAATACGTAATACAAAAAAGCGTCGAATAACGGCGCTGTATCCAAGATTCGTAAATGTGTCATGGCTGTATCAGGATCGCGCCTGATAAAAATTACCGGACGTGGGTTATAAATTCACACATTTTGTAACAATTCGTATAGTACACTGACTTTCCTTATATGTTACTTGTCTTGTCGGATAAACTATTCAGATACAACTGTAGTTCAGTTACATCGTACAACTGCAGTTCAGATACAACTGCAGTTCAGATGCAACTGCATCGGTCAGATCTACAGGAATCGGTCAGATGCAATTGCATTGTGACGCGCGTCAAAGCTAGTGTTTGAAGAGAGATTTTGCCGACTAGAGAGTCATATATATATACCTACACATTTCACACAAAACCAGGCTCTGAACGGCTAACCGTGGTCTACATCAAACAGGTCGTAGGACCTCGATTAACGGGTGTGTATTCTGGCCAATGTCCTCGGTTGACACGTTTTGCGTATGTATGAAAGCACAGTGTTATAAGAAATATTGAATCTGTCAGATGTGAGGCATATATTTTGCCCTGTGGTGCACTGTTGAAGATATTAATATGTAATGAATTAATAAATAACGTATTAAACGTTTATTAAACAAATGATACGTACATATTGGAATTTCAGTACAAAATTTATACATACATTAAAATGGTTATGTTAATGACAAAAATACATTGATACTAAGAACTTGCCAAAAGCTTCGAGTCTAAACAATGCGTAGCGAGTGCCACCTTTGTATTTAGCATGTCAATGAAGCACCTTGTGGGATTTCATGTTAAGTATTGCCTCTCTCCGAATTCATATTTGCATACATATGCCAGCCGAAAATTACGTCCGTGAGGTGAATGTAGTATTTTATGGAATATCTTTGCTGACACTTCATTCACAAGACGAATACCTAATACCAAAAAGCGTCGCTATCCAAGATGCGTAAATATGACATGGCAGTATCAGAGTCGCTCCTGATAAAAATGATAGGACTTGGGCTATAAATTCAAATATTTTGTATTAATACTTAGTACACCGAATTTCTTAGATGTTACTTTTCTTGTCGAATTAGTTATTCAGATACAACTACAGTGCAGATGCAACTATATCGGTCAGATCTAAAGGAATCGGTCAGGTGCAACTGCATCGAGACGTGCGTCAAAGCAAGTGTTTGAAGAGAGATTTTGCCGACTCGAGAGTCATATATATCTAAACAGTTCACACAAAACCAGGCTCTGAACGGCTAACCGTGGTCTACATCAAATAGGCGGTAGGACCTCGGTTAGCAGGTGTGTATTCTGGCCAATGTCCTCGGTTGACACGTTTTACGTTTTGCGTATGTATGAAAGCACAGTGTAACAAGAAATATAGAATCTGTCAGATGTGAGGCATATATTTTGCCATGTGCTGCTTCGTTGTAGATGTTAATTTGTAATTTGAAAAATATTGTTTTAAAATATTGATATTAAGAACATGCCAAAAGCTTCGAGTCCAAACAATGCGTAGCGGATGCCATCTTAATATCGGGCATGTCAATGAAGTATCTTGTGGGATTTCATGTTAACTACTGTCTCTCTCCGAATTCATATTTACATACCGACGCCAGCCGAATCGAATCGGTGACGTGAATATAGTATTTTGTGGAAGATCTTAAGTACGTAATACCAAAAGCGTCGAATAACTATCTGATATAGTGCTATCTGAAATTCGTAAATTTGTCATGGCAGTATCAGAAACAAATTACGGGACGTGGGTGTCTCGCACACAGTGAAATGTCGACGTTGCCGAGCAACGCTTCGGACCAGAATATTCACCGTAGAACCGAGGACGCGCGTCAAAGCGAGTGTGTGAAGACAGATTTCGCCGACTCTAGAGTTATACACACAGTTCACACAAAAACAGGCTCTGAACGGCTAACCGAGGTCTACATCAAATTACCACAGGAAACCACTAGTAGGCGTTTAAAAACGTGCCTGGACTAGGATTTAATACTATTTCCAACCGAGGACGTCCTCGGTTGGCGGTAGGACCTCGGTTAGAAGGTGTGTATTCTGGCCAATGTCCTCGGTTTACACCTTACACAAACACACACACACACACACACACACACACACACACACACACACACACACACACACACACACACACACACACACACACACACACACACATTATTGTTATTATTAATTGCGATCGCCATTAGGTACCACTTGTATCATATAAACACAGTTCTTATTACCATATCCAACACTTTAAATACATGTAGAGACTTTCGCTGTCTCTCAATGTGGCTTCTTCAGTGCGGCTGACGTCCAGGTAGGATGACCTCACCGTAAACGCGTGGAACCCTGATTTCGGCTGGTCGCTGTTTCTGTTTCCCGTATCCAGACCGTTTCTTTCACGTGTATTTTCGTGAGACTCCCTGTCTACCACCTATACTCCGTCCCAGTCTATTATATAGTTGTGTGTCTGTGACGGTTGACTTGGTTCGGTATTAAACAAGGTTCGTCTCGTCTATTTAGGTGTGTACCACTACGTCCGATATGCCACCCGCATGCACGCACACACGCACGCTCGTTCGGTTCTACTTTATATGTTGTGTGTACCAGCATACGTCCGAGAGCTATGCCACCCCGCATGCACGCACACACGCACGCTCGTACGCACGCACGCATACAGCGAATATGAAGCTGGCAACATGGATCCAGTTGGCAACTAGCCACACCTCGACGTTTTGTAGGTACTGAAGCTGTACGCGTGGGAAGACCCATTCAGAGATCGAATCCTCGAAATGCGGAAGAAGGAATTAGATGTGCTGCAGACAGCGGCTTACATGGGAGCAGGCAGCGCCATTAGTTGGTTTATGGCCCCATATCTGGTGAGTGTCGTATATAATTTCTTACACAAGATAACACCACCAGTTGGTTCGTGGCCCCAATGGTCTTAAGCAATTGACAATCTCATTGACTACCTTGAGTGCAGAAAGTAACGCTATTATCTCTTGACTCACATGTACATGTTTAATGCAAACATATGTCTTTTTGTTTAGTATATGGTCAACCTACAACGGCGTGCAGTGAGAATTATGTTGTTCTCTTGCCAGTAATCATATATTTATGTAGGTACTTGAGGGGGTGAAGTTGCCATTATTGAAAAAATGTCTTACTGTTTCCAAGTATAAAAGGAAATAAAATGTTTTCTTCGGTATACAGTTGATTTATTTTAGCATTATCACAGCTAAAAACCCATATTACATTGCTATTAATTCTGTTGAATCTGCATGAACTGTCAACAGGTGGCTCTCGGGTCATTCTCCGTGTACGTGCTGTCTTCCCCGGAGAATGTGCTCGACGCTAACAAAGCATTTGTGTCGCTGTCCCTCTTCAATATTATGAACTTCCCTATGTCCATACTGCCAGCAACTCTCGCTTACAGTGTCCAGGTATGTACATGTATGTGATGTATAATATGCGCGCATACACACAGGCACGCACGCATGCATGGATATTTAAATAATCATAATTTTATTCACCACTTAGGTATCAAGTTGATATGTTACATTCAATGCGGTTGGTAAGGCGTATACATTTACTATCGTTTCGTGAAACGTTGCATGTCTGTCCATCGTGTTGATGTCGCTTCCAGGCAGCTGTGTCCATTGGTCGTATCAATAAGTTCTTGAGGAGCGAAGAATTGGACGAGGACAGCGTGAGTCACGACCAGTTGACAGGTGAGCGTCAATCCAAAGTTAGGAGGAGCCGCAAACCTCAACATCATCTTCTACCCTATATTCTAGATCCATAAGAAAACGTTCATATTTCTTGGATGTCATGTATAAAATGCTTTGGCGTATGTGGTGTTGTTTTCAGTGCATTGCCTTTACACATGGTTACAATTATACAGTAATTTCTTTGTCGTAAGCATGTCGTGTTTGCTAAGAATTCTCCTATCGCCTGTTATTTCAGAGGAAGCTATCAAGGTTGACAAAGCCGTATTTAGCTGGAGCCGAAGCGAACAGCCAGCTCTGAGAAAGTAAGATTTATAATAAACAATACATACTGACAATTTCTTTACTCATTGCTTATGCAAATTATTATAAATGTAATTATATAAAACGCACTACGTGTGCATTTCTTTATACCTTCTTCCCCACAAATACATATTGTTGCAGAAAGTCTGCAGGAGAAGACCTTCAATATTTAGAAAGTATGTTTACATCTCCCTTTACAGCATCAATCTGAAGGTGCCAGAGGGGAGTCTGGTGGCCGTCGTTGGTCAAGTCGGCTCGGGGAAATCTTCCCTCATCTCTGCACTGCTCGGAGAGATGGAACTCGTGGAAGGTCACGTCAATGTCAGAGTGAGTGCGATCAACCGTTCACATCACCTGACTATGGTCATCCCAAATATATATATATATATATATATATATATATATATATATATATATATATATATATATATATATATATCATGACAAGTCAATTATTCCGTTTTCAACTTTATTTCCATAACATTTCATATCCTGTGTGTTCGTATGTTCATCGGGTTATCTGCATTAGCTGCTCTCCTTTCTGGTAAAGGTTGACTGACTTCGAATTATCATTCCATAAAAGCTAAAAATTCCACATCTGAATGAGGTTTATCAACATCAAGAAATATGTATTTTCAAATGCCATTTTCTTCATTTAATTTATTTTGCAATTTCCAACGTCTTATGTCATGATATTGGGAAACGTTTTTGATTGATGTTTAAAACAAATTTGCACACCACTGAAGCTCTACAAGATATCGCAGTTAGACATAAATTAATTAGTAACAACTAGGCCAAATATCTAGCTGAAATGAACTGTCTGTGCAAGAAACGTAACATTCTGTCCATTCGCAAGTGTGATATATTGTTGTCCGTATATATTAACAGGTTTACGTGATCTATGTATTGCAGGGGTCGGTGGCCTATGTGCCACAGCAGGCATGGATCCAGAATGCCACTGTGAAGGACAACATCCTCTTCAGCAAAGACTTCAGAGAATCACGATACCAGAAGGTCATTGACGCATGCGCACTCGGACCAGATCTGGACATCCTACCTGGTGGCGACGAGACAGAAATAGGCGAAAAGGTAAGTAGGTGACTTAACTT
This sequence comes from Lamellibrachia satsuma, assembly GCA_033239005.1. Taxonomy (NCBI): domain Eukaryota; kingdom Metazoa; phylum Annelida; class Polychaeta; order Sabellida; family Siboglinidae; genus Lamellibrachia; species Lamellibrachia satsuma. The sequence continues at coordinate 9,949,883 of BSQZ01000023.1, forward strand.
TGAATGCTAGATCAGGGCATATGCAAAATTGTGGGTAGCCATATGGCATAGTATATAGAGGCGCGGGTTACACGTGGTAACTTTGCCCTCTTTCGCCAATTTTCTAAAAAGTGTGTCCGATGATTTTGTAAAAATTAAATAACACATTTAACACTAAAGAGCCAGCATGTCATAGTCGACTTTTTTTGGCGAAATAAATTTGAAATGGGGCTAGCAAAAACTGTAATTGTCTCATGTGACTATTCGCATGTCGCAGGGCATCAACGTGAGCGGCGGTCAGAAGCAGAGAGTTAGCTTGGCGAGGGCCGTCTACCAGGACTGCCGAGTCTATCTACTCGATGACCCGCTCTCGGCCGTCGACGCTCACGTCGGTCGGCACATCTTCGACCAAGTCGTCGGACCCAACGGTCTGCTTAAGAGGAAGGTGGGTGTACATAGTTCTCTAAACAGGACACATCTTCGACCAGGTCGTCGGGCCCGATGGTCTGCTGAAGAGAAAGGTGGGTGTACATAGTTCTCTAAACAGGACATACCTTCGACCAGGTCGATGGACCCAACGGTCTGCTTAAGAGGAAGGTGGGTGTACATAGTTCTCTAAAAAGGACATACCTTCGACCAGGTCGATGGACCCAACGGTCTGCTTAAGAGGAAGGTGGGTGTACATAGTTCTATAAACAGGACATACCTTCTACCAGGTCGATGGACCCAACGGTCTGCTTAAGAGGAAGGTGGGTTACATAGTTCTCTAAACAGGACATACCTTCGACCAGGTCGATGGACCCAACGGTCTGCTATAGAGAAAGGTGGGTGTACATAGTTCTCTAAACAGGACATACCTTCGACCAGGTCGACGGGCCCAATGGTCTGCTTAAGAGGAAGGTGGGTGTATCTAGTTCCCTAAACAGGACTCATCTTCGACCAAGTAGTTGGGCCCAAATGTCTATTTAAAAGGAAGTTGGGTGTATCTAGTTCCCTAAACAGGACTCATCTTCGACCAAGTCCTCTAGCCCAATGGTCAATAATAACAGTAAACTGTTGTAGCTCCTATATCCTCAGGAACGTGAGCTCAGAGGCGCAACAGAACATAATCATTAAGCATAATCGTGAACAGGGACGCGCATAAGTCTTAATTATTATTTGTCGTCTATGTTAATGATATCTGTAAGGTGTCTAAATTAGTCAAATTCATACTTTTTTGATGATACGATTATATGTTGTGCCGATAACAATCTACTAGAACAATGAGATATGTTAAATAGAGAACTTGTCAAATTGTGCATATGGTTTGTTGTAAACAAATTATCACTGAACTTGTCACAAACATATGTTATTCAAGAACTGTCCGCCAGATGTTGACGTTAATTTGTGCATAAATAACGAACGAATAACCAGAGTACGTGTCACACAATTTCTGGGTGTATTTATTGATGACGATCTGAACTGGAAACATCACATTAATATGGTTAGAACAAAATTGTCAAACATTGCAGCGATTATTTAAAAAGCAAGTTGTCTAATTAATCATGACGGAATGAACATGATGTATTGTTCTCTGTTTTTGTCATATATTAACTACTGTAGTGAGATATGGGGCAACACCTGTGTTACAAACATTAGGTGTATTACAGTACTGCAGAAACGAGTAGTTCGTCAAGTCTGCGTCGTAAAACGTTTGGAACATACCAACACCCTCTTTAAGCAACTGCGCATTTTGAAATGTGTAGTCCTAATTAAATGTAAGACAGCGACTATTATGTATAAGGCATACCACAATGTACTACCAAAAAATTGGCAAAACATGTTTAAGCTGTGTGTTTTAACACATGATACTCGACAGAGAGATACCTTCAGAAGTCATCGTGTGCATACCAACATAACACCAATGTGCATTGCTGCGTGTAGAGTAAAACTATGGCATTCGTTGCATGAAAACATCACTAGTTGCAGAAACATGCAAGCATTAAATAAATCTAAATAATTATAATCAAACATTATATGTTAAAGGTACTGTATACATTACTTATTAGTTAGGGATTTGTAATTTATATTATTGTATTTGTGTCATACACAACTGTGCTTGTTAGGGGTGAACCATAGATAAGTATCACACATCTGTTCGATCCCTTTCCACCAACACCATTATTTATTGTATTTGTTTACATATTGCAAATGGTGTTGTATTTTATAATAATGGAATTTGTACTATTGGTTGATGGAAATAAATTACTGATTGATTGATTGATTGATTCGAACCGAAGATTTAAGGTAGAAATGCAATTTGGAATAAATATGTCTTGAGGTTTGTTATGGTAGGTAGCAATAGTTTCAGTTGATTTAAAAGTGATGGGAAATTCATTCCAGACCCTAGGCGCAGCTACAGAGAAAGCACGTTTGTTGTAGTTCAGCTTAGTTTTAGGAAAAATACGTTGTTGTGAAATAGATGATCTGAGCTGCCTAAGGATATTTAAAAGATGCGGGAGACTAACCAAGTAGGGTGGTTGTTGTATAGATAGAGCACACCACGTAAGAGTGGACATTTTATATTTGATTCGATAAGTAACAGGGAGTCAATGTAACTGTCTACGTAATGGCAATGATGGTGAAAACGAGACGCCATGAGTACAGCACGTGCAAGACAGTGTTGTTCGCATTGCAGTTTAGCAAAGTCGCTTTCAACAATGTTGTTTAGTAGATAATTACAATAGTCAAAAGCGAGGAGGGTGAGGGAAGTAATAATGTCCTACTGAGGGGAAAGTGTAAACAACTATCAAGCTAAATTTAGTCTGAGAGAATTTTGAAAGGGAAACCATTTTATACAAATTAGATCATATTATTAATAGATGTTTGTCTCTCAGTCAGTATGCATGTATGTCTCCCTCTTAAAATAATATAGTAAGATGAGTAATTATGTATTGCGGAGAGTAGCAATCCGAATGAACTAGGGGTTGGCTATGCGCTTGTTAAAGGTACATGAGCTCGCCTTTTCAAAATTAGACAGACTTTATTTTATAACTATGACCTATAAAAATAAAAAATGCAAAAACATTGTCTGATAAATACGATACTTATGCTCTGTGGGTACTCTCACTTGTTTGCATAGACGCGCCTCCTGGTGACCAACAGCGTCGCCTACCTGCAACAGATGGACGCCATTGTGGTGCTGAAGAACGGAGAGATCTCAGAGATGGGCACATTCCAGGAATTGCTGAGTCACAAGGCGGCCTTCGCAGAATTCATCGTCACCTATCTGAACGACCCCGATATCTACAACGAATTAGACCCTGGTTGTGAGTAGTTGTGGCCTATGAGGGCAGAGTTGGTCTGACCGTGGCACAGTGGAAAGGTAGTAGCCAACGGAAGACTTTGCAATATCCAGATGGCGCCACCAACAAACCGGTCCCTCCAACGTATGTCCTGTTGAGGTTCACATTGATCGTGACGTAAAGCCTTCAATGGTCCTGCGATTATTCTGTCTTGTGCGTCAGACAATCGTGTATCTATGATAACCCGGACATATTTAAATGTCTAAATGTTTGCCTGATGCACAAACATCCCTTGGCCAAAGTTTTTCACTTAGTTGCAAAAGAGTCTAACATGTATATTTTTTGCGATTCAGACATTGTTAATAAAAAATAAGCGCTTGTGAGTGCTTGGAAGGGACTGTCGTGTGCTGCCACCACGGGTTTAGTTTGGAAATTCCCTCATTGTGGTTGGCATCCTGTGACACAACTCTCTATGTTCACGGCACTTGTTTTGAATGTAGTTAATGACATGATTACATTTGTCCCATATATGTGGCGCTGTATTCTACCTGCCTTCCCGGAACTCTGCGGTCATCTCGCTACCCCGGGCTGTTGGCTGTCTTGTATCGTGCATTGTCTTCACGTCAGACTCATTCCAGCGGCGCGTTCGACTGTAACAACTACCCCCGTAAGCGGGGCAAGTTGTTACATCATGCAGGGCGCATTGTTACAGCAAAGAACGTGTGGATCACAAAACAAGTGTCACTCGTACATCTTACTGTTATTACATTGATTCATTATACACACTTATGCATCTTATATACAGTGTACATAACAATGTAGGTATTCACAGCTTCGTGTATTAAGCTATTAATTTTTTGTTACCAAAGGGCACTCATTACCCGGATTCTTACATAACTAACAATTGTGAATGGAATATAAATAATTGACTTGAGTATGAAATAGTAAATGCCAATATATATATATATATATATATATATGTAATGCGACTTCTACTTGATTAACTGATATACGAACGTACGCATTCGCGCACACGCGCACAAACAACCACATTCCAATGAATCGTGCAATATTTATTACTTGCTCAAATAGGGCTGTGCCATAAAAAAATTCATAAGATTGAACAAGACTGTCATCCAAGGCAAAACACCCAAATGGACAAGGAAGCCTTTAGCTTATGGAGAGTCCAAACATTGTCCATCTATGCTTAACCCGCCCTTCTGAGATAGTTATAATTTTTTTTAAGCTGCTATCATTTACAGTACTGGTTAAAACCAGTACGCTAGGCTTCACAAGTAAAATATAGCGTTCGTACGTCGTGGTTAGATAAATTATGTTCTTTCAGTCATTGTCAGTTTTTTTACAGTTGTAACAACTTGCCCGAATACAATTGTAACAGCTTGCCCAAAAAATATTTTTGCAGTTGAACGCACGTGGACGATAACCAATTTTGAATTTCAATTTAACATCTTCTTTGCATAATCCCATATACCATATAGTAGACATATTTCAAGTTTCATTCACGAAACATAAACAGTGGCTGTGTGAGACGATATTATGTAGGCATACCCAAAAATGTTTTAGGTGGTTAAGAAATAATTTCTGCCGAAATCTCGTTAATTTCGTCTTCTTAACTCCCGATTTTTGGTACAGTGTGTCTGCTGGTGGACGTCCAACCAACTACAGTCGACGGTATCTCTATATGTGTGCTGTGTTTGCGTAAAACGCCTTTGTAACAACTTGCCCCTGTATACAACTAGCCCCGGTCTTCCCTACCGATTGGAACATAAACAAACCCGATTTGCGATGGGCTAAAACAATTGAGGAAACTATTATGTCACGTGTCGTTCCAGCCTTGCACGAGCTGCATCGGCAGTTGTCGGGTTTGAGCGACGCAACGCTCTCGGATACCAGCGAGCAGATGTCTGATCCAGCCCGTGGCTCGGGGTCAGAGAATGCGAGTACACCAAGTCTAAGGTAAGTGACGTATCACACATCGTCAAATGAGCCGAGTGGAATAACTGACCTGACCATTCTGGGGGGGGGGCTGATAGCATGGACAGGGGCTCTCATCGACACCCCGGATCAAGCTGGGAGTGAATCATGTAGTAGTTATGGTAAGTAACTGGCTTCGCCACCTTTGCTGGCGTTATACTTGCTAATATGGTACAGGTGTTACACCCTACGAGACGATCAATCATCAGTCATGAAAGGTATTCAGAATTAGTACGTGCGCCCAACAACAGATATAATTATGTACGAATGGGTTCCGAACATACCTATACGACGAATTCAAGTAGCGTTGATACGAGGCGATGCCTCGTCGTTGTAACGTGATTTTCACATAACTAAAGAATCATGTTACGTGGGTTGTCACTGTCTAAAAATTACTTCATCGCGGCGACACCTCATGTATTTAACTTTCGGCTTGTTTTTTGGCGGAACGGAAGGGTTATTTCCTTGTGAAGTCAAAGTTAAAAAGAATCATATTTATGTGATCAAGAAATTAGTAGAAAAATAATTGTAATAGCAAAGAACACATTCCAAGATATGTCAACTCTTCTGAAGAATAGGAATGTATCAATGCAAGCCGCGATAGCAGTTCTCATATGTTGTTTTATGGGGGTGAAATCTCGGATAGAAAATGCTGTGAAAAAAATGAAAAGGACTCAAAGCTAAAGGCAGGCACAGAAAAATTAATAGCTTAAGCAGATGACTCGAAAAACCAGTTAATGACAACCAACTGCTTACAAATACAAAGTAGATACTTGCGGTGATTGCTGTGATCGCTAACATTACAAGACACCGGCACTTGTAGAAGAAGAACAACACCACTAACTCCATTTACTGGTTCTAAGGGCGTCATTATTATATCATTGGCGTCATACAACCAGCCAACCACAGCGATGCGTTGGTTCCTTGTGGTGTGATCAACCATACACACGCTGGTAGCACTAGTCCTGACTCACCTGACTTTAGTCTTTTTACTCCCCGGCGGAGTATAGGCCATCAACGACTTCTTTCCTCCGGACACGGTTTTGGGCTCGGGCTTCCAGTTCTCTCCATTTGTATTCTGCTTTTGCCATCTCTACTTCTACATCTCTTCGCCATTTATTAATACAAGTTTGGATCTTCTGTATTGTTGATTTTGTGGTAGGCCATGTCTATGATCCATATGTTAGCACCGCCTTAACATTTGAGTTACATATGCGTAGATTGGTGGGTATTGATATTTCTCTGTACGTCCATGTATCTAATTAAGCACAACGAAGACAGCCCTATCTTTCCCAAGCGTAGCCCTTACATCACTATATGTTCCTCCGTTTGTGTCCAGAATGCTTATTTGGTATGTGAAAGACTGTACTTCATCTAGGAATTCTCCTTGTAGTGTAATTGGGCTGTTGTTCTTGCTGTTTATCTTCACATGATCTTGGTTTTGCCTTTGTTCACATTCAGTCCTAACATGGCTGCAGTTGTTTCCATTTTGTTATGTTTTTGCTTCTGGTTGTGCAATGGAAGATCCCGATCATCGTCCATTGTAAACCATTTTCTTTCCTTCTGTGGCTAACTGTTCTCATGGTCCAATCAATGGCCACCAGGAACACAGATAATGACAAAATGGATCCCTATCTCGCTCAAGTCTTTATATAAAATTGGTCTATGGTCTACCCTTCGTGTAGAACTCTCAAGATTCCCATGTATGTCGTGTTTGTTTTCATTCAAATATGGTAGTAATTTAGAATGTTTTTATATTGTCACTGGCATTGTTTCCGTATGGCCCCACTTTTTGCATAGGGTGTTCCTGTTGTAAGTTATGTATACTCTTTTATGGCGAGGGCCTCTCCATCTTACACACATGCTATCTTACACACGTGCTATCCGAATCTATTTTAGAAGACGACGTCACAAACGCAAGTCTGTTGTGAAAACGCCGTCGATGGAAGGTGAAAAGACATTGAAGAAAACGTTATCGAGCGCGTTGGGCAACCAGAGACTGACGGCTGACGAACTTGCTATGAGTGGCTCCGTAAGTTCTGCAGCGAAACCTCTTTTTGGAACATGCAGCCAGTTGCTATATATGTTACGCAAACGAGGAAAGTAGATGGGGTATAAAGGAACATATAAATCGAATCAATCACGATTGTATATGCCCTTTTGTAGCACAGCTATTTAATACAATGAAGCAACTTTTTACCAAAACATTCAAGAACACGTATTTTATTATTTTAACGACAAATCTCCTTTTAAGCACATCAATCCAACATGAAGATAATGACAAATGTTTCGAGTTTGAATTAACAGCACACCTGATTAAGGTGTCAGAAGAACGTCTTTATTTGTTTTACGTAACTTTAGAGTGATTCATCTAATAATAATAATTGTATTTCTACGTGTGCTGTCGCAGGTGAAGCTGTCTGTGTTTACGTGCTATTTACGGGCATGCGGCTACGTCTTCTGGCCCGGTATCATTGTGTGGTGCCTACTGTTCATCGCTTCACAGACAACAACCAACATCTGGCTTAGTATGTGGAGTAATGACAAGCCAGGCCCCAATGGAACCGTAGACACGACCTTGCGCGATCTTCGCCTCGGAGTTTACGGCGGGCTTGGAGCCCTTCAGGGTAAAAGATAACAAGCTGCTAAGCGATAATGAAGTGTGTTCCTGGTTTATGGTAGTAAATGACTGCAATGTGCGATGGGTTAATTGTGTTGTGGTAGTTTCTATTGTATTTTATGCTGGAATCTTGTAAAATCAGAATTATTCAATTGTGCTAACAACAGCTATTTTAACAAACCGCATTATTAAATTCACGCACAGCAACAATTTGCGATTGCCTTTTTTGTATTTAAATAAAAAGTATATAATGAAACGCACAATAACTCGAGAAAACAATCACATATAATGTCTTCCTTTTCCTTCTGAAGATATGTTCGTAGTTCGATCACATGGAAGCAGATTGTTTCTATATCTGTATTATGTGTTCCACCTCGACTGCAGCCGTCGCGACGTTGGGCCAGGCGTTCGCCGTCGCCATCGGGTGTGTGAGAGCTTCCCGCGTCCTCCACTCCAGGTTGGTCGCATTGTAGCTTACCGAAGTGGAGGGTATATAGAAGATTACTTAATTTAAAATAAATCGTGCATTGTTAGGTGGTGGACACCTAGTTTTTGACGGTCAGTGATTATAATAATGATTATTAAGAATATCACGATCTTATGTTCTTCGTCTTCTCGTCTTTGTCAACAGCCTAAATGTGTATTCTTTCGTGGAGCAGCCACTAGCGGGCCGCCAAATCCAACCCTGCGATGTCACGTTCTTTGTTTGGAGCGCTGTAGAGTGTACGTGTGCTTATGGCGTGGTCTGTAAAGTGTAAGTGTGTTCATGGCGTGGTCTGTAGAATGTACATGTGCTCATGGCGTGGTCTGTAGAGTGTACATGTGCTCATGGCGTGGTCTGTAGAGTGTACATGTGCTCATGGCGTGGTCTGTAGAGTGTACATGTGCTCATGGCGTGGTCTGTAGAGAGTACATGTGCTCATGGCATGGTCTGTAGAGTGTACATGTGCTCATGGCATGGTCTGTAGAGTGTACATGTGGTCATGGCGTGGTCTGTAGAGTGTACATGTGCTCATGGCGTGGTCTGTAGAGTGTACATGTGGTCATGGCGTGGTCTGTAGAGTGTACATGTGGTCATGGCGTGGTCTGTAGAGTGTACATGTGCTCATGGCGTGGTCTGTAGAGTGTACATGTGGTCATGGCGTGGTCTGTAGAGTGTACATGTGCTCATGGCGTGGTCTGTAGAGTGTACATGTGCTCATGGCGTGGTCTGTAGAGTGTACATGTGGTCATGGCGTGGTCTGTAGAGTGTACATGTGCTCATGGCGTGGTCTGTAGAGTGTACATGTGCTCATGGCATGGTCTGTAGAGAGTACATGTGCTCATGGCGTGGTCTGTAGAGAGTACATGTGCTCATGGCATGGTCTGTAGAGTGTACATGTGCTCATGGCATGGTCTGTAGAGAGTACATGTGCTCATGGCGTGGTCTGCATTTAGCAGCTGTCGTGCACCGTTTTCGCATGCAGCGCTATCGGACAGTTCTCAGTTGTAGTTTACATGCAAGCTTTAACTTGATGTAGACCTTTCGGGGGAGATCGAATCCAGACCAGGGAGTAGGTGGTTCTGTGATGAACTCACAGTAGTTAGTTTGGTCTGCCGATTGTGGTGACAATAAACACCGTAATTTATGTAATACTTTTTAATGCATTGCGGATACTCATAGGCGTTGCAATCATAGATCAGCCAAGTTATTACTGGATAACTGCTTGTAAGCGAATGCATGTACAACATGTGTTAAATCAATTGTAATTGGTCCTCGAATGTTAGGCTTCTATACCGGATGCTGCGCGCGCCGATGTCATTCTTCGACACGACTCCTATCGGACGGATCGTGAACCGCTTCTCGAAGGATGTCGATACAGTTGACATTAACATTCCGATGACGATACGTATTTGGACGTCAACATCGGCATCTGTCATCGCGACGATAATCGTCATCACCTACAGCACGCCGATCTTTCTGTCTGTCGTTCTTCCTCTCGGTCTGCTCTACTACTTCATACAGGTAATGTCACCCTTCCAGGTCTGCTCTAATATTTTGTACAGGTAATGTCACCCTTGAGGCAGTGCATACAAACTATAGCACAGTTTGTATTATTGTATTTCCCTAATGACAGTAAGGGCAGGAACACAAGTTGAACTAATAATTATAATTCTTACTTAATTAAATAGTTTCAAATAATAATTAAATTAAGTTAAAATAATGATTCGGACTAGTAAAAAAGAAACTAGTTTCTCGTTAGGACTTTTTTAAAGGAAGCGGGAAGCCCTTTACTGTTGATGGATTTTTGTGTGAGTTATTTCGAATATGGCCGCCATGTCTTAGACGCTCACTGTGGTTGACTTAAAGGCAAGCTCTCGGTTTTCGAAGCAATATGGAACATTCCAGTGATGTGTATTACAATAGAACCTGCCATTCCATTTGCAAATACAATGCCTTTTAGCGGGAATGGCAGATGAAACTGTTACGTCAATGGAATATGGCACGTACATGTTACACCGGAAAACTACTTAAATTGACTAGAAACAAACAAGGAAAAAATGCAATGCTGAATGTATTTATGAATGTCTTGTGTAGATTTGGTCATGGTTTCATTAGTTTGTATCACAGGCATACAAATGAATGAATGGCATTTATACTGATTGAGACTGGTATTATGTTAATGAGTCTGCGTAAAGACTACAGTGATGTTTCTAAAAATATTTTTTAAATGGGCCAACTCCCCCACTAGCCTTCCAAAAATGGGCCAATGAAACAAAATTTGCCACTTGAAACTGTTAAAAAGTGCCAATCATGTAACGTAATTTTAATCCTAAAACAACACACTAACGATTCTGTCTTAGACAATAATACAAAGGGAAGCATAGAAAGTGTTATTTGAATTGTTATATCCACTTGTGAAAGTGTTGTCTTTGTTAACGAACTTGAAACATATATATATTTGAAATTTCATCCCGTCGTCAGTCTTCGCAAGATATGCACATTTGGCCTTCTACTTCTCTTGGAACGAATGCTTAAATTTCGCGTTGTTTGCGGGCGCCAGCGCTGGCGCTTCTATGACATCGTCGCCTGATTCCTATTTTAATGATATCGTGGGCTTGTGTTTAGCCTTTAAAAAAACCATGATTCCCTCCTCGTGTGGCGAGCTCCAAACGTTCCCAAGCATCGAATAATTTTATTGGCCCGCATAGCGACGCTCCCTCCAAATAAACCAATCAAATAAGTCGTTATTTAAAAATCTGCAACGTAGCCTCGATTATCCGTGATCTGACGCCACCATATCTCGCGTAATTCACGGAGACTACCGATAGTCGGCTAAGCAAATCGCAACAGTGAGCAAGAGTGAACTGAAAGAGTATCACAGTACTTCGGATGGCAAGCTTTGGACAGAGATTTCTTCACAAATTCGAAAAAAACTGTTTTAAATATTTTTTTCAATAGTAAAAAAGGAGGCGGCGGCCAAAAAGGAAGCGGGCGGTGACTTTTTTTTATTAAACCATATATAATTGAAAATGATGTATAAAAGTTACAAAGTGTTATAAATAATAACTCATGTAAACAAATATTGTTGAAATGAAACCATTAATAATTACAATAAAACAGCTGGTGATATGAGTTTATTTATGTTAATAAAGCAAATCGTCATTGCCAGTAGAAATACGTTTATTTAAAAAAAGTCGTGCGTCACGAGAAAGATGTTTAGTAAAATGAAATATATGAAAACATGAAACATAACGTTGCACATAGGCAAGATAACAAGATAACAAGCCGATATCGTGGTATTCCTAGCATACATAATGTTTATCTTTTTTAGAGATTCTATATTTGCTCGTCTCGCCAGCTGAAGCGGATAGACTCGATCCGCCGATCGCCAATATACGCTCACTTCGGTGAGACGGTGATTGGCACCAGTTCTATCCGCGCGTACGGGCAGCAGGAACGGTTCATCGAGCGTTCCGACTTCCTCGTGGACGAAAACCAGAAGGCGTATTTCCTCAGCATTGTATGTAGTCGGTAAGTCGGGCAGCGTCTGGGTATAAAGCATCACTGATTTGTGGGCTCTCAATTTTATTTTAATCTAACCAGACAAAACATGTAATTTTAGTAATTCATAAACACACGCACGCACGCATGCACGCACGCACGCACGCACGCACGCACGCACGCACGCACACACACACACACACAGACACACACACACACACACACACACCATTCTCTATTTTATGCCAAATTGGCGTGTGAAATTAGATCATGTTACATGTTACAAAACAAATGCTAGGTGTCGTGCGACCTCCATACAGCGTTTGTTGTGGCTTCCCATACGCCCTTTCACTGTTTTAATCATGTTCGTTTTTATAACTGTCTTCCGACCACTGGACAACTACCATTTCTACCGATATGTTCCGCTGCGACACAAAAATCGAGTAGGCCTAACTGTATTAATGCGATTTTTCTGCGATGTTCCAGGTGGCTTGCTGTGGCTCTGGACTTTATTGCTAGCTGCATTGTCCTGTTCGCTGGTCTTTTCGCGGTGTTGGAGAGAGATACGATCAGCGCTGGTCTCGCTGGACTCTCCGTGTCTTACGCGCTACAGGTACACACTTGACGCGGGAAGTTTAGTATTTATTATTCACGGATACCGCCAGGTTAGAAGATAATTTAGTTATTTATTTATTACTGTTCCTGTGACAGAAATAGTGTGGAGATATCTCAATGTCGCAATCAGTTCCCTCATAATCCGCGCCATCTCGTCCAAACTGTTGCCAGCTCTGTGCGCCTCACAAGGTGTCTGCCCGACCGCAGCCTGACGCCTTGTCTATGAGGTCTGAGCGCAGCACGCCAATTAGGTTGGTGGAGCGCGTGCCAACTGGGGCCTGTATACCCCCCGATTCAACAACCACAAACTGCAGTGCTAGTTATGCAGGAGTGTCATCAGGCTTGCTCAACACATAGCCGAACATGGATCTACGCATCCTATGTACTTACTGTGCCACAGCGCACGTACATACCTTCATTAGATGTGGTCTTGTTAGACCAGTATCGATCGGTGGTACTGCCCAGCTGCTGCAATTGTACAACGTAACTGAGACAACCATAGCATTGTATGCCAACATTTGTCTGTCCAATAGTAAATTGCACCCGCGCATCCTCATCTTCCAGAAGGACTGGAATGTGACGTTGTCCAGCGTACATCGAGTCTGCAGTCGAGTCTTCGGTGCTGCAGGGGCTTTACAGGATTTCCACTTCTCATTGCCTCGGAGCTTACCAGATAATTATATGGAATTGTAACATTCAAACATATCCTGGTCTTTTGGTGTGCCCATTGCATTGGGTCATGCGTAGCGTCGACGTCGACCCTACTTTTATCCGATGGTTCGGTATGTTTGTGAAATAAATTTTCAGAGCCATGTGAGATGTTACAACAGTAATGAATCATGTTCACTTTGTGGCAGCCTCGTTCACTAGGTGGCGCCTCGTATTGTAGCTACCAGGACATTTGACACGCACTGTGGCAAACCCCTTTTCCCCACTGATCATTATCGGGTGGGAGATTACATACTACAAGTGGTAGTACAAGTTCTGGAACAAAATAGAAGATTTATATTGATTTGCGACATTGTCTTACAACTAAATGCATTAATGATTATCATAGATACAGCTACGTGTGTTATACAGGGTTATGTTGGATGCATTTCAGGTCACTGGGGCATTAAACATGATGGTGAAAATGACGTCTGATATGGAGACGTATATAGTCGCCGTAGAGAGAATAAACGAGTACACGGAACTCGAGGAGGAGGTTCGTCCATCATGTGTGTCTTTATTCTTCTTGTGCAGTAACGCCGCCAGGTATCGATAGTATGAACTAGCCGAATTATACTGTGTTGTACGGGGAGAAAAGGCACCAACTGCAAGATGACTCTCCGATAACGTTCCCTAAATTGTAATTTGTTTACACTACACATTCATTACAATTAAATTGCATATGTACCAATGTTGTGCGAATTATCCGTAGAATTTCACTGGATACAATAACTGGACACTATCAAAAACTCAATGTCGCATCCAACGCCAAACTTGCCACCAGAGGCGCCACTCACCATTTCACCACTGCCACAACTAACATTTGATTATTTCATTTGATAAACTATAAATGTTTATCACGAAATCTCACCATTTCAGTTGCATACAATTGTAGATATAATTGTGTATCTGGTATTGAAAATTTAACTAGAAACACCATAACGTCCGTTTTTGTATAAAACGATGTTACGCGTCTCAATTGCGCAAATTCTATGATGTAATAAGTCGTAAGCAACAACTGCGTTGCCAGTCGTCTACACCACTCCGCGACTGTCCATTTTAAATTTTTAATAAGTTTTGACAGTGGTAACATGGTGAGTGGCGCCACTTTTGTGGAGTGTGATCCAATGGTCAACGACGCGTCGCCCGATCTGGCGGAAACATGCCAGTTGCTAATGTAGTGTAGTGACCCGGCTACTGTTGCGGGCAGGCAGGCAGGCAGGCAGGCAGGCAGGCAGGCAGGCAGGCAGGCAGGCAGGCAGGCAGGCAGGCAGGCAGGCAGGCAGGCAGGCAGGCAGGTAGGCAGGCAGGCAGGCAGGCTAGTTGGTTTTTCAGGTTGAGAATATATATGTTGTTGATGTTACATAGACAGTATTTTAAGTAGTTTGAGGTGCTGGGGCATATTGTACACTTTCTCGAGCAAGTCATAACATCGCAGTATCAAGTCATAACATCGCAGTATCAAGTCATAACATCGCAGTATCAAGTCATAACATCGCAGTATCAAGTCATAACATCGCAGTATCAAGCAAAATGTGTACCTTTTTTCCATTAGCGCAGCTACCAACTATTTTACAGATAAGTATTTTCGGATAGCCTATTCAGTTCTATTAGCTAGTAATATATCCTAAATATACATTAAACAATTTAAACCCATACAAGTATGTTACATTATGCCCTAGTGCATCAATAAATGCTTAGAGCAATACACAGTTGCGCAATGATACGTTTTATGAGGTCTCCTAAAGCGTTACAGTTACGCTGTGGTGCAACAGCAGCCCTAACGCCCTAATGCCCTAACATTTTGCGCCGTCGGCTGTTGCATCACAACGTAACAGTAACGTTTTAGGAGACGTCATAAAACGTACCATTGCGCAACTGTGTATTGCACTAAGCATCTATTTATGCACTTGCTATATTTGCGATTTCGTCGGTATTCGAAACGTTTCAATCCGAAACGCAATCCTGAAATACGCTGTTACAGTTTGCCCCGTCTCCCATACGTTAACTCGGAAGACATGCCGTTTTTCTCGTCCTGGACGTTTTGATTGGTCTATTACTATTCAGCAGCTCGCGTCAGCTTCATTCTATTTCTATAATTGTATCGGTGATTTTATCTATTAAATGAGAGAACCATTTAATCCCAGCGGCAATGTTGGCAGATTTGTCAATTGTTTGCCAGGGATACGACTTAGAAGCGTCGGAGTGTTTTTTTTGACAATTTCTTAAAATCACCGCTTGTGCCAGTGCCATTATTGAACATTGCCAGACAAATACAACGTCAGTCGTCGTTTCTGTTCTTGCTGGGTATATTCTGGTACAAGTTTTCTCTGTTCTGACAGGCTCCGAAGAGAGTAGAAGGCAACGAACCACCACCAGGCTGGCCGCTGTACGGTCGTGTCAAGTTCTACGACTACGCAACACGATATAGAACTGGACTACCCTTGGTACTGAGAGATCTCAACTGTCAGATCAATGCCAACGAAAAGGTATTTCAATAATAGATGCAAACTGTAATATACACATGCATAAAATGTACATACGCGCATACGTACATAGACCCAGTCGTACATACACACGTGCATGTATTATACGAAAACTATTGTTTATCAGAAGATGGGTCGCATGTTGTCTATGACACGACTCCCAAAAACACCTGCTCCAGGTTTCTTCCCGCAATTTATTTTCCGCGCACACCACTGGCCAATAGGATGCTCTGCATACATCACATGACTAATTAGTTTGTCCAGACCAGTCTAATTAAGCGCTGTAGCAACATGCCTGGAGAGCAGGTTGTTATATTGCACCTTAATAGTTGCTTCTGCTTTGGCGACTCAAAAGCACTTTTCAGCCTGAAGGCCAAAAATAATGTTGTGTGCCTGTGCAGCCCTTTCTGTGTTTGAGTGAGAAACACAACTACCATGTAGGGTGAAAATGGGCAATCTGTCCAATTTAGTTTAATTGACTATGACAGGACAAGGATTGCCACTGTGCACACTGACTTGAACATTCTGCGACTACAGCAGTGTGCACAGCCAGGAAGTACATTGCAATAACAATGAACGTTTCTAAACAGACTGGTTTGCAAGATTAAATTTACCAAAAAACCTTGCTGCGAAATAAGGTTCAGCATAATTATGAAATGCAAGGGAAAGAGACCCACAAATACAAATATTGCACAGGCATAATACCAGCGATACTATTTACAATTCAATAAACACAAAAACGGGGGTAGGAATCCCCCAGGCACCACCCGCTTGCTGGTGGGGTCCCGACACCCCCAATAAAGGGCTAACGTTATTTATAGTAATTACTGACATGTACCAGCTTGTGTCTGTACGTTCGTTGTTATTATGATGTACGTCCTGACTGTGCACACTGCTGTAGGCGCAGTATGTGTTCAAGTCAGTGTGCACAGTGGCAATCCTTGTCCTGTCTTATAGTCAATGAAAATAAATTGGACAGACTGCCCATTTTCACCCTACATGATAGTTGTGTTTCTCACACAAACAGAGAAAGGGCTGCCCAGGTACACAAAATATTGTTTTCTTCTCACAGGTCGGGATAGTCGGTCGGACAGGCGCTGGCAAATCATCCATGACGCTGGCTCTGTTCCGCATCATTGAAGCTACAGCCGGATCCATCGTCATTGACGACCAGGTGGTTGGAAATATCGGACTCCACGACCTGCGCTCTAAACTCACCATCATCCCGCAGGTAAGACCCACTATCATCGTAACTATACAACTCTCCATCATCATCATCATCATCATCATCGTCATCATCGTTATCATCGTGTCGACATAACCCTCCTTATGTTTCAGGACCAAATTGCTTAATCGTGGTTAAGCATCAGTATGAAATGCCCAACTTGAAATTCGAGTAGCATACATCCGTACAAAGATAGATATGTAATCGTAATGTAACTGGACATACAACCAAGTCCATTCGATCGTGCATTGTATCTCCAGTTTCACTGTCATGCAGGATCCAGTCCTGTTCACGGGCCCCCTGCGCATGAATCTTGACCCGTTCGACTGCTACACAGACGAGGAAGTGTGGAGGTCCCTCGAGCATGCGCATCTCAAGGACTACGTGATGTCACTTCCGTCAGGTCTGCAGCACGACTGCGCAGAAGGCGGAGAAAATCTCAGGTATAAATTATGTACATGCATAGAGAGAAAAGTATGCATTACACCGACGAGTTCGCTGGCGCGTCTTACCTCTTAAACATGTTAATATTTTTGCACTTCATTGATTTGTAGGCAAGACCAAATTTTAACTAGTCCATGTAACACCTTTTAGTTTTGTTCCCATTTGCATCATATTTTCGTGGTCCAAAACACTAACTGGCCTGACTATTATTTAATACATTACGTCATATACATACACCAACGTCTCAACATAAATAATATGGATTTGTTTTAGTTAAGTAAAACTATCATGTCATAAAGATGCACAGTTGTCTTGTAATGCGTTACTGGGAAGTAAAAAGATTCGGTTTTCCCTGTTTCTTCTTGAAAATGTCAACTACGTTACTTGCGGCCTCCGAAGGATAGCAGTGTTAACTACAAGTAGGTCAAGCGTGTGTGTCGTTGTTGCAGCGTTGGTCAGCGCCAGCTGGTTTGTCTGGCTCGGGCGCTGCTTCGCAAGTCAAAGATTCTCGTGTTGGATGAAGCGACTGCCGCCGTCGACCTCGAGACGGATGATCTCATCCAGGCGACGATCCGCACTGAATTCGCTGATTCGACGGTCATCACAATCGCCCACCGACTCAATACAATCATGGACTATGACAGGTGTGTGTGTGTCATGATAATTCTATGTACCCTAGTTTAGGCACACACGATTTTCACGACGCTTCCATAATAGTGTCATATGGTTAGATCAGTGTGTGACCCTCGGACTAAGAAGCTGGTGGACTGCATGATCACAACATTTTATAAAGTTGCATATTTCCTGTTACTGAGTAGCATATTTGTATGGCCCTATACACATGTTTACTATATATACATTTGGCTATAACTATCTGGTCCTTATTGCGTCGTAGTCTGCCCTCTGTCGTTGTCTTGTTGCATCATTAAGTTTGATTCTTTTTTTCGCTGGCGGCTCGTCAGCTGCAGTTATGAAACGCCACATCCGTTTGACGCAGTAATGTTATGGTGCATTTCAGAGCGTTCACATTGATAATGTGGTTCCTGAATCTTTCCCTAGAGGCGTCTATCATGAAATCTCCCAATTTAATTTTTAATACAAATGTAGATAGTATTGTGAATTTTAAATGTAACTAGACAAACGATAACTATTTTACTACGTCTTTGAAGTGCGCAAGTGCTTTGACGTAACAAGACGTAAACAACAATTGCGTTGCCCCCACTTACCGATCGTTTGTACGACTTCGCCACTGTCCATTTTGAATTAAAAACCATGTGGAGACAGTGTTGATGTGCTCACTAACGCCACTGTTTTGGAGTGTGGCATTTCTGTGATTATAGCAGTGAACACATGGTGAACTAGGCACCAGTCTATAGAATTTACCATGAGTACGAATTCAATACATGTAAATAGCGTTCAACACATCATACAAGACATATGGACGGGAACGCAGCATAGATATCTATTAGAACGTTTCGATAATGTATCTGCACCGTCGTACGTTACTGTAAATTGAGGAGAAAAAGATGGTGGCCCGTGTAAAAATTTGCCGGCCTTGGGCCGGTTAGCACCAATTTCGTACTCTGCGTAAATATTCTATGGCGACTTTGTGTCTTCGCATAATGTGAATACAGTTACAAAGCTATGCTAATTTTGAATGTTGTTCCGAATGTTTTGTAAAATGAAAATGAGCATGACTGCACGAACGTTGCTACAACTTCTTCAACCACCCGTATCTAACAAAAGTAAATTATCAGGTGTGTTTCAAATTGATGAGAACTGTGGCTTTGATAATACAACAACTTTTACACGCCAGAAGGTTACCTGTGTATGCGCCCACATGATGTAAAGATAATGTAATTTTATTACTAAATTTTAGTATATGTTACGACTTGCACAATAGACCCACCCACTCACTTTCAAAACACCGGTGACACTACAATTCGTATAGTCTTCCTGAACATATTATTGAAGAGACGAGTGTACACGACATTGCTCAATCGTTGAACGTTATATCAATACGAAGAATCTAACAGTTTTTCTATTCCCGATGACAGGGTGTTGGTCCTCGATAACGGGACCATCAAGGAACTTGATACTCCAGAAGCGCTGTTGAAGAACAAAGAGAGCATCTTCTACGGCATGGCAAAAGACACGGGTCTAGTCTGACAGCATCTTCTATGGCATGGCCAAAGACACTGTTCTAGTGTGACAACATCTTCTACGGCATGATCAAAGACAGGGATCTAGTCTGGCAACATCTTCTACGGCATTCCCAAAGACTCTAGGTCATGGCCAATGACACGGATCTAGTCTGACGACATCAGTTACAAGGTAGCCATTTCATGGCAACATAGGCAGTAATGACAGGCATTTGATGTCGTGTCTTAGTTGAGTAACGCGGACTGCCTCCGATTGATCAATCTGTCGATATATTGGTCATTCTCTACGGCGCAAACACGGTGTCACGTTGTCACGAACCAGTGACATTGCTGACAGCTGCTGTCACACTGTCTAACAAACAATGTGCACACTTCATTGACACATATGAACATAAATATGTTTTCTTACAGTAATATGTTTATTTTAGGTTGTTAAAAATGCAACATTAGTAGTATTAAATCATGTACTTCAAAGTTGTGGTCTCCATTTTCTTCCATTGAAGTGTATTTTACATAGTGAAGTTGTGTGTTTACATTTACTTTTGTTGAATGATATTGCTCAAAGTGCATGATTTGCTGAACTTATAGTTAGAACATCGGTTTCCCGGGTTCGAATCCTCCCGCTGCCGGTTCGAAGCTTGGGCAATTTCGTTCACCCCACGTTGCTCCTTTTCAATCATATGTATAGAGCAGTACATGGCTATAGACAGTCTGTGTATATGTGGACGAGTAGTCTTCGCGCTGTTGTTGGAACGTGGCCGAATGCCTTGGTGTTGGAAGGAACAGCTTTGCCAAGGGATGACTAACCTATCCTACGGACACACATGCACGCACCCATCACGCACGTACGCACGAACGCACGCACGCAAGCACGCACACACGCACGCACGCGCGCGCGTGCACACACACACACACACACACATATTATTATTATTAGCACTCAAAAAAAAAAAATTATTTATGTATATATACACACTTTAATAGTTTAAAGTAAATGTATCAAAGGGACTGATACAATATTTAATATACTAACCACGTGTAACTAGTCTACGAAAGTCCAGACAGGACGTAGTAGTTATTTATAGTTATTATGGAACTCCTAAGTGTTTGTTAAAGCTCTCGGCTCGCCAGAAACCGCCAAAACCCACATCGTAACTGAATTGACATGATTTTTCACAGTAAAAAAAGCTAAATAAAATCCTAATATTGCAATTGAACACGTAACACACTTTCAATTTCTTGGTGTTCTCGTAGACGCTAATTTAACATGGCTTCATCACATCAGCTATTGCGAATAAACTCTCAAGAATATATGGAATTATATTTAGATTAAAACGCTGTACCAGTGTACATCTTGAAAATAATCTACAGTTCACTCTTTCTATCTCACCTAAATTATGGAATAACTGTTTGGGGTTACAATGTAGGACCACGAGTAAGTAATTTGCATAAAAAGGCAACTAGAACTTATCAATCAGTAAGTATAAGTCGCATGCCACACCTTTATTTAAGAACCTTGAACTACTAAAGGCAGAGGATGTTTTAGAACTCTCATGTTTCAAATGTTGTATACAAATATGGAAATGAAAAAATCCCAAATGATTTCAAAGACATGTTTCTATCACAGGATAATACAATGACGAGACCGAGAAGAACCATATAAGCACATCAAAGTTTCAGTAACATGGAAAATAACCTTCCAAATTACAATAATTATGACACTCAAGAAGTATACTAATTCCATCTATTGCCGCCTATGCATCAGACACGAATGTCCATAATTAATTCAAGAGACCTATTTCCCAAAAAATGTACTCCCAAAAAAACAAACAGCCACTCATACCAAGGCTTTATAAATTTTGCAAAAAGTACATAATTAGCAAATATGAGGTAGAATGTGTTATTCCAAATTGTTATATATGTACGAAAACAGACATGTACTTACATTTTAATTAGAATTGGGTGCATCATGCCTTTTAAAAAATGAAGGACAGTTATTTCAATAATTTCAGATATGATAATTTGAACTTCAAATACGGTCGTGATGAGAACTACTGCGTAGATTTGATGTCATATATCATATACAACAGTGTAAACTGTTTAAATGTTATGTTGAGGCAATTTATGTTTATGTTAGTTAATGCAAGTTAGTTTAGTGTTTGGCTAGAGTTAGTTAGTTTTAATTAGTGTTGATTATGCTTAGTGCGAAGTGGTGTTTGTGTTGTTAATTTGGTTGTTGATATTTGGTTGTGGTAATCATTTATGATCTCCTAAATATATTATTGTATTTTAACTATTGTATGTTGACGTAGAACGATATAATTTATTATTATGTTTAGTATCAGAGTCACTGTGGCGTGTATGGCAGCGATCTATCAGGTCTTAGTGCAGGTCTCCATGGATTAATCAACATTTTATTTACAATCGCCATGTATTTTAACATTATTCTTATGTTCATGGTTTGATGCTAATATCTCTATATTGTGTCACAACCAACGCAATGAAATAAAGCAGTAGCATTATCAATATCAAATTCCCAGAAAGTAACCTCGCATAATTTTTGAAAGCTATGTTGTTCGTTTTTACTGCTTTTAAGTAAAATGCAAATGTAACGACTCTTAAATGGCAATGGTTATCGTCTATTTTGTACGTACAAGAAAGTGCATACATTATTGTGCATGTCAAACCTAGTTGTAAATATACCAGAATTTACTGCAGGTACTGCATTGGCAAATTGCTCTGTCAAAAGACGGCCACACATTGTAATATCTTCCAAACAACATAGCATATTAGATATGACCTAACTTTTAGCAACCCATGTTTTTATTTATGTATCTACTGGTGATCCCTCATCTTCCCACTTAGTGATTTGTTCTAAAAACAAAAAAAATTAAATTATTTGTGATGCATGACCTCGCTGATTTATTTCTCGAACCATTGTTAAATAATGTTTGCTTCTTTTCATTCAAATGAAGGCACTCTCTCCGTTAACGTAAATGTGGAAACCTTTCAAGTTGTGTGCTAGTTGGTGGAATCTCGCCCATTTAATTAATTATCCTTCGTTACCTTTATTTTGTTAGCTACCATTTACGGATATACAATTAACTGTCATATATAATCTGATTAACCACCTGACATGTATCATATGGTACTATTCATTAAGTAATATCCTCTCTGGTAAACACTGAATTGAACACCCATTTCGTTAAGTCTAGAACTAACCTGGCTGTATCGTGCATGGCATAGGCGCCCCGGGGCCTGTTTTTATCGGCAAGACGGCGGCGCGCTGTTGGACTGCTTAACAGACTTCTGTTATTCAGTAAGAGTTCTGGGGTGTTCCAGGTGGTTTCATCGGCGTTGTGGAACCTATCCATCAGACAAATGCGATGAATATGACGGTGTTGCATTGATCACTGAAGTCGTCCAGTTCGCGGCCGATCATTTGTGATTCCAGTGGCTGTTGTGATAAGAATATCAGTGATAACATTTGTGTGTTGGGGTCGAATGTTAGTCGTGTTGATGGAATTAACAATGATTTCTCCTTAAATATAACACGCGACTCATGCATGTGCATCCCACGTTCACACGGAGGCCCTGAATTAAAAAGGTGTTCTACTTTATCTAGACATCTTATAAGGTAGGGTGGGATAATGAGCCCCCCTTAAGGAAAAATGGTAATATTTTTTTATACAGTTATTATTTTGAGGTATCCATGCCGCCATACGATTGCTCTGTGGTTATAGTATGTAATACCAACATATTAGTGATGATTGACAATACTAACAGTATATAATTGTTAATTAAATATATTGTACCTTAGTGACTCAAGATCAACGATTCCAGTTCGTGTTTGTTGACTTCCATTTTATTAAGAAACAATAAGAACTTACATAGATGTAGTTTCTACGGTGCGGCACGTAGATAACCGACGATAACGCTATAACGTGATAGGCACTCATTAATTAAGTAATACGGTGTAATCCGAATTGTCACGTGCCATATAATTATACGAAATGATTTATCGTACATTTGTAAACACGTAGCTTTTATGAAAGTTAAAACATTTTCCACTACCTAATCATGACTATACATTGACTCAACCATGTGGATCACCCCTGGGGGCGTCTTGCAAGACGCCTCTATCCGAGAAATTGGTACACCTTCCAGACTGAGCTGCGTATCATCGTGTCCGTCTGATTACAATATGGTCGCGGCAGAAGCAAAACACGCGGAAAGCTATTCACATTAAAATTTAGCTTCATAATTATACAAATCGTGTTCGGGAAACGGAAACAAAAATAACCACACCCACCCACCCTCTCCCACGCACGCACGCACGCACGCACGCACGCACGCACGCACGCACGCACGCACGCACGCACGCACGCACGCACGCACGCACGCACGCACGCACGCACGCACGCACGCACGCACGCACGCACGCACGCCCGCCCGCCCGCCCGCCCGCCCGCCCGCCCGCCCGCCCGCCCGCCCGCCCGCCCGCCCGCCCGCCCGCCCGCCCGCCCGCCCGCCCGCCCGCACGCCCGCACGCACGCACGCACGCACGCACGCACACACACACATACTGCTCTATTTGGTTGCATCCAATTATCCATCAGCGTGGGCTTTGACACAATAAACGCTCTACGGCGCGACGCTCGGAAAAAACGCCATTGTAATGTTTGTAAAGCGATCAGGACGCAGCGAAGCTGCCGTTACCTGTGTTCGTTGTTGCTGGTAAAAAAAAGACCCAACTTGTCAACTCGCATTAGATGTTCATTCCGGTAGAACTGCGCCGAGACGTCAGTTCACCGACTCTGACCTGGTGGCGCCACGGGGTCAGATTGCGACAGATGACATCTAGCGCGTTGATAAATCGCGCAGTCTGTGTTTGTGTGTGTGTGTGTGTGTGTGTGTGTGTGTGTGTGTGTGTGTGTGTGTGTGTGTGTGTGTGTGTGTGTGTGTGTGTGTGTGTGTGTGTGTGTGTGTGTGTGTGTGTGTGTGTGTGTGTGTGTGTGTGTGTGTGTGTGTGTGTGTGTGTGTGTGTGTGTGTGTGCGCGTCTGTGTGCCAGTGAAACCGCGCAACAACCATACCCGGAGCGAAGATGCCGACCATAATATGGTCGAACTCTGTGTGCGGAAACTCTTCCGAAGACGACGCTTTCTGGGTAAGTCGTGAATGCGTGCGTGGATGCGTGAGTTTTGCATTTTGACTTTACAGTGCACGTTGTAAGACTGGCTGTGTCCGGGAAATATACACTTGTCTTCGCATAGAAACACTGATCACTACCTAACTTTCATTGATCCATCAGATACATCTTTCATCTTTCATCTTTCATCTTTCATCTTTCATCTCACCAGGGCCAGAAAGTGATTTGAGTATTTCGGAGAATTTGTGTATTAGGTCCAAGTATCATTTGAAGAATCTAAATGCCTGAACTCCAACCCCTGTGCGCTGGCAACGGAACATAAATGACAATTGTTAACTCTTAACATTGACGTATGACTGGTATTTATTTTAGTCTTTTTGGTTATATGGTAACCCCGTTAATTAGTGGGGAGAAAAGAATTAGCGTGGAATGCGAAGCTACAAACCTACACGAGTTTTGCCCGACCGCATCCTATCGGTATAGACTTATACACACGAGGGTTGTTAGTGGATATTTAGTAGAGAGCAAGTGGGGGAGTGGAGACAGTAGTGGAGTAGAGAGATACTCCTGTGAGGCTAGTCGGCCGTGGTGCAAAGGCAGGCAGTGTTGTAACCTTATCTATGCTTCGTTCCGTTGGCGGTGTGGTAGTCGAGCTGATCACTACGTTCTTTCTTCGTTTACTTCTTGGTAGGTTGGTCCTCGTAGACATGGTACTCTTTGACGTTATCTCTAACTCTCTTTCTCCCGTGGCCGTCATGTCCGATGCTCCAGTCGTTGTCAGTCGTGTGGTTGATCGAGTTGGTTGTTCTGCCTTTTCAATATTGAATACTTCATTGGCTCTGCATTTGACTTCCACGTTGTTGATAAATGTATTCCGTTTGACGTTTAGAAGTTTGCGCGAGCATTTCGTCTGGAAACTTGCTAGTTTCTGTTCAAATGTTGGTTGTTTTCCCTGTTTCAAAACAACAGAGTGACACTGGTATAACATCGTTCTTAAAAATTCTTCTTTTTGGTGTTTGCGTTTATTCCTTTTGGGTGAGTGTTTTAATGGTCCCTGTATCTTTCAAAACCTTTACTTAGTGTAAATGAAACAGTCTCCATCTTTGGATATTACATTTTATGACATTACACTACCAAGGTAGGTGAAACGATCCACGTATACACAGTAAAAGTGGCATTCTTTCATAGTTAGTTATCATGATTTATATTTTGAAGGAATTGATCAAGAACCCAACTTTGTTTGGATTGCATGACAAACTGTTTGTGTTGGTATACATATATTCAATATCACTTTAGTTTTTATGTCGCATTCTTTGCTTGGCACACGTGGCATCATGGTAGACTGGGCTACCCTCAACTGTCACGTTGGTTTATACGTTACATAATTTAGCCGACACAAGCGGCATCAACTGTGTACATTGGTCTATGTTTTACAACATTTTATCGGTACACGTAGCATCACATTAGAATGGGCTACTCTCAGCTTTGTACATAGATATGTTATATAATTCAAAGCGAAGTGCAAAGTCGTGGTTTGAGGGTTGTGCACCTAAACAAGACCAAACGATGATGAAAGCAGGAACCTACTAACCACCTAAAATAGTGGAATTGTTGTGGAGGAAACAGTAAGAGAAATCAATGAAAGAAAAAATAGGGAAATAAATTGTCTTATATTCAATGCCCCAGAACCAAAAACAAACCTAAAGGGAGAGAGGGTGAGGATAGATATGGAGTTTGTTGAAGGGTTGTGTAATGAGGTGTGCAATCTGAACCTAGACGTAAGAGATGAGATAACAAAAGTTATCAGGCTAGGCAAAAAACAAACAGACGGAGATATGGGTGATACTGAGCAAAAACCAGACCTCTCAAGGTAGTAATGAAAGACACTAACAAAAAGATGGAATTGTTCAAACGACTATCAAATTTAAGATATGTAGAGGACAAATATAAATGTCTCAGCATCAAACACGACTTAACAAAAAAAGAAAGAGAGGAAGGAAGGAAACTCCTAGGAGGCCACGACTAAAGATATAAATGATGGGGAGAAATGGTTGTACAGGGTGAGAGGCCCACCATGGCCGGAAAAATTGTAAGATTCAAACCTCGAAGGGACGAGGAATAAGACAAGAAAGATCATCGAACCAGAAAAACACTGTAAATACGAATTATACACATAAACAGGTCAAATGTTTCTACACCAAAGCTGATAGTCTAATCAATAAATTTCAAAGCTCGAGTCGAATCACATAAGTATATGGTGATTACAATCACTGAGGTTAAACCGAAAATCCAGAAATGTCTAGCAAACACAGGTGAACTGGGTTTGAGTGACTAGTATTTATGCCATGACATTGATAAGCAAGGAAGAGGTGTTTGTATATATATACTTACAAAACACTAAACGCAAAACCTTTCGTATCTTTAGGAATCAACTTTCAAGACTCGATATGGGTTGAGATTAAATTAAACAAAAAGACACTTTTCTGATAGGATGTGTATATAAAAGTCCGGGCAGCTCTGGCAGCAATAATGAACAATTAAATAAACTAATTAGTGAGGTAATGAGCTATAAACACTCACATCTTCTCTTGCTTGGAGATTTTAACTACCCCAACATAGATTGGCAAAACTGGTACACACTCTCAGAGAATACTAATAGCCCAGACACTAAATTTAAAGAAGGAATAAGAGATGATTTCCTCTTCCAAAATGTCACACTCCCCACAAGGGGGCGATTCTTGATTTAGTTTTCACCAATGAAACAGGTATGATAGATGATATAGTGTACGAAAGCCCACTTGGTAAGAGTGATATCTCTGTCCTCATCATTACATACACGATTTAAATATTATTACGAGCAGATTATTATTAAGCAGTATGGAAATATATGAACTCCAAAACCAAGAATCGGGAAGGTGTTTCAGACCTGAACACAGACCCTAAAGATCCTAAATCTAGACTCACAAATCCTGATAGGAAAAAGGCAGATGTCCTAGGAAATTTTGTTTTAAATGTTTTTACTATAGAGCCAGATGGTGATATCCCTCATATTCCACCAGTGAAGTTAAGGCACAACATGGAAGAATTGACTATTGATGAGGAAATTATTAAAAACAAACATGATAACCTTAATGTGTGTAAATCGGTAGGGCCAGATGGTTTTTAGCCTAGGTTGTTGGAAGAGCTGTCTAATGATCTATGTAAACCACTATAGGTATTTAAATAATTCACTGGTTGTGGGTGAACTACCAAAGGAATGGAAACAGGGGAGGATCTCAGCCATATTTCAGAAGGGTAATCGAAAAAACGCAGGCAGTTATAGACTAGTCAGTTTAACAACATGTTAATTGATTAAAACCTAGAATTTGATAAACACATATGATAAACCAAAATGAAGATTATTCCTTACGAGGAAAGACTTCAGATATTGAAACTTCCTACACTTGCATATAGACGAACTGGTGGTGATATAATAATACTACTAATAAAATGACTTCTTTGGCGCCAATATCCTCGGAAAATCCGAGCTCAGTGGCGCAACAAAACCAAAGGATTAGGCATTCTCGTGACCATGTACAATGCAAAACGTCGTCAACTGATGGATGGAGCTGCAAAGAAGCTAAGGAGGATAGGCAATTTTGAAAAGATAGGTTTTCAGATTACGGCAAAATTAAGCTACATTTCTTGCTGATTTTACGCTGTCGGGGAGTGAATTCCACAGAGTTGGTGCGGCAACCGAGAAAGCTCGAGTTCCAGCGTTTGTCTTAACTCTGGGAACAGAAAGTAAACCAGAACCAGACGACCGAAGCTGTATGGGCTGTCTTGCTGGAGTGAGCATTGAATGTAAATATGCAGGTTGTTTGGTTGAAAGGGCTTGATAGGGAACATGCTTGAGAGTTTGGAATGGAAGTCACTAGAGAGAAGACGAGCTGATGCCAAGTTGATGATGCTGTACCGCATCAACCACAAACTGGTTGATGTGACAACGAAGTCACTAGCCGCCGCCCCAACACGCACCAGAGGCAGCACTCATCGCTTTTACCAGACTTTCACCCGCGTCGACGCCTACAAATCCTCATTCTTTCCCAGCGCCATCAGACTATGGAACAATAGCACACACGAATTAGTTAGCCAACCGTCAGTAGAAAGGTTTAGACAGTGCCTTCTCACCAAGCCAACATAGAACAATTATACAGTCCTTATTATTAGATATCATATAGCACATGCACTAAATTATTGCCTAACTACGCAGACGCGACATATACTGGCTAAAACGGACCCGAACCGGCATTACATTACCCGCTCCCACGCAATAGTGATCACAGCTCGAAAATACTCTAGCCATATTTATATGTGGCTAACATAGAGTCCTGAGCTTATATGGAAAAAGAAGAAGAAGAAGATAGGTAATTGTATAGATCTTAAAAATAATGCGATATCGCACAGGGAGCCAATGCAATGATTTTAGAAGTGACACTGAGCGAGAGAAACGAGGAGATCGTGTAACTACCCTAGCCAAACAATTTTGGACACGTTGAAGTGTTGTAATATCCTTGATAGCAATATTATGAAGGATGGAATTGCAATAATCAAGTCTGCTGCTAACAAGAGCTGTTGCAATAGTTTTAGCGACAGAAAGTGACATATACCGGCGAATACGGCGAAGATCACGGATATGATAAAAACAGCAACGAAACGTTTGAGAAATATGTTGTCTAAAGTTGAAATCCCTATCAAAAGTGACTCCCAAATTCTTCGCTCAGGCTGCTGGTGTGATATTGTGACGCAGGATACGTGTCGTGAAAAAACTATCAAGTTTGCCACACTGGTTTGGAGTACCAATGATGAGAAATTCAGTTTTGTCTGCGTTTAACTTTAATTTGCTGTCAGTCATCCAAAGGGAGATTTCGTGGAGCCAATCGCTGAGCTGATTTAGGGAACGATTTGTATCCGAGGTAGCCAAAGAAATGTAAATCTGTGTATCATCTGCGTAAAGGTGGTGATCCAAATTATGATTTTGGATAACAGAGCTGAGTGGCGTAGTGTAAAGAGTGAACAGCAAAGGCCCCAGAACAGAACCCTGGGGGACACCACACGAAGTGGGGAGTGCGGCCGAGAAATAGTTTGCTATCTTTACGGTTTGGTGTCTACCAGTTAGGTATGATAAAAACCAGTTCACAGCTGTGCCAGGTATGCTATACCACAACGATAAGCGTTTAATAAGGATGGCGTGATCTATGGTATCAAAGGAGGCAGACAGATCCAGCAAGGTAAGTGCTGTTACTTTTCCTTTGTCAATGTTTAAGGTGTTCATTGTGTACTTTTAAAAGAGCAGTTTCTGTAGAATGAAACTGTTTGTAAGCTGATTGTGACACATTAGATAAGCAATATGAGCTGATGTGAGACCTTAGACGGCTTGCTATGACTTTTTCCAGTATTTTGGAAATAAAGCTGAGATTGGAAACAGGTCAAAAACTGTTTAGATCTTCTTTAGGCAGAGATGTCTTCTTAAGAAGTGGGTTGACATGGGCGTGTTTGAAATCATCCGGAAACAAGCCAGAACAGAGTGACGCATTTATAATATCCGTTATCGGTTTGAGCAATGTATCAAGACAAGATTTCAACAGTACAGTTGGTAGTGGATCAAGATCACAAAACTTATTTGGAGAAGACATAATTATTTTCTTCACTTCATCAGCTGTGGCAGGTTCAAATGACACAAGTAAAGAATTTACTCGTGGAGAGTCCACGTTCGTTTACAGTACTTAAAGTATGATCTGGAAAAGCAGAACCGAATAAGACTGATTTTGTCCTTGAAATGAGTAGAGAACGAGTCACATAGATACTTGACTGAAACATGATTAGGAAGAGATGGAGCAGGCCGCCTGTGTAGAATTTGATTTATGCAGTTCCATAGCTGAAGTGGACTTTCAGAGTTATTTGAGACCATATTTGTGTAATAATCCGATTTAGCTTTGGCAATTTGTCTGTTGCAGTATTGACAGTGTTTTGAATAACGCGACCTGTCTAAAGACGAACGTGATTTGCGCCATACGCTCTCAAGATAACGACGACGACTTTTAGAGTATACAATTTCGGGAGTCATCCATGGAGCGGGTGGCTTTTGTGATACAGATTTGGATCTTACAGGTGCATGTTTGTTAAGTAAAGCTGTGAGTACTTGATAATACTGTTCACACAAATCGGATAGATGTCCCTTTGGTTTTATGGTTAGGTCGGATTTAAGGATGTCAGCCTTTAAAGCAGCAATGTTAATCTTATGAATATGTCTGTAAAATACACTGTGTTTTGATTATAATTTAGTTATGGAAACGTTAACATGGACGATGACTGTGTGGTGGTCTGATAAACCATCCGAAACTGTGGGTGTTTGGATATTGTAACAAGTTCAACGAGTTATGAAAAGATCGAGCTAGTGGCCATGTATGTGTGTCGAAAAGGTAATATGTTGTTTCAAATCAAAGGATACCAGGATGTCATTAAAGGTAGTTGTTACTGCTGAAGGTATGTCCAAATGAAGATTAAAATCACCAAAAATAAAAAATTCTGAATGAATAGCTGCACACAAAAGTAATAGCGGAGACATTGTCTTAATGACAGTCTATTGTCATCATTGAACTAGCCTTATTAGTATAAAGTTGATAAGAGCCTACCTCTGCCTTTTAGTTTGCTGAGTACCCAGCCGGTGCGAACAATATAGGGCGGGGTCCGTCATACTAACCGAAAACTGTATTATCGCCCAGTCAATCGTAACCACTCACAAGTTTGATAAAATCTTTGATAAAACAGTTGTTATAGTACATGAAGATAAAAAAGACGTTACGCCCGCAAGTATAGCTTAGCAACAGCAAGACGAAATTGTCTTAAAACAGACGACAACAAAAATGATTGAGGTATATAAACTGCTCCATGGGAAATATGACAGTGATGTATCTAACATTGTCAAGCTGCACAAAGACAGTGCTTCAAGGGAAGGAACAAGGGATTATAGTTTGAAATTGTTTATAGAACGTGTTTGTACAAATGTTAGAAAACAAAGCTTCTCACTTAGAGTTACCAGATTATGGAATAATCTACCGGAATTAGTTGTAACTGCCCCAAGTGTCAACTCATTAAAAAAACGTCTAGATAGATATTAGAGTACTGAGGAGTTTCTCTACAACTACAAAGCTGCCTTGCCAGGAAGTCGTAGAGCATTAAAAGGGAAAGTTGAAGATATGACCACCGAGGCTACAGCCTACGGTCAGGAAGAACCTAAGTAAACTAAGTAAGTAATACCAGTGACAATATAAAAATGTCCTAAATTACTAAGTAAACTAAATGACTGTGCTGGATGTGAGCGATTGAAGCCTTAGTAAAACATTTCATTGGTTACTGCTGCTACTGGGATTATGTTCAATTCCATGCTTGTTCGGGTGGATTCACCAAGGGCGACAATTAAAGTGTCAACACTGGTTAATGAAGTGTA
The DNA here is from genome assembly GCA_033239005.1 of Lamellibrachia satsuma. NCBI lineage: Eukaryota > Metazoa > Annelida > Polychaeta > Sabellida > Siboglinidae > Lamellibrachia > Lamellibrachia satsuma. The sequence continues at coordinate 9,982,025 of BSQZ01000023.1, forward strand.
GGGCATAAACTATGGAATCTGTATTCATACATTGTTGGTAATACACTATACTTCAATCTTTAATGGTTTTTGACCTGGTCCTGTAACTGTAATATATTGTTAAACAACAAGAACGCAAAATTCTGCTCGCGCCGAAGTCGCTTGTCACCTATGTCCTTAATTTGGATATTCCAAGGAAGATGCCCACTTACCAGGTTGGAATTGTTTATTGGCGTCTCGGCGCAGTTGTAACGGAATGTACTTATAATGCGAGTTGACAAGTTGCTTCTTTTTCTACCAGCAACAACGAACACAGGTAACGGCAGCTTCACGGTGTCTTGATTGCTAAACAAACAGTACAATGGCGTCCATGTCGAACCAAATAAAGCAGGAGCGTAAACACTTTAACATTCTCAGACATAAATATTTTGATGTAGATGATATGTAATTGTGGATCTGTGGGTGGGTGGGTGGGTGGGTGGGTGGGTGGGTGGGTGGGTGGGTGGGTGGGTGGGTGTGTGTTTGGAACGACAGGGAAATATAACATTTTGTTAGTACAGTTGCGATTCAAAACATTTACATTTACTGAACATTACTTGCTAGATAAATCGCTACTTTTCCACAAATAAACGACTGTGCTGAATGTGTCCGATTGAAACATTAGTAAAGTATTTCTTTGGTTACTGCTGCAACTGGGATTATGTTAATTTCCATGTTTGTTCACTTCTGGTTAATGAATATGGGGTGTAGTGAATAAACTGTGGAATCTTTATTCGCATGTTGTTGGTAATACACTGTAATTCTTCTTTTGGGATTTTGCGTTCGTCCCGTAACTGTGATAGCTTGTTTAACAACAACAACAACTTCTAATTTCGACATTCCACCGAAGATACCACTGACCAGGATAGGGGTGTTTATTGGCGTCTTGGCGTAGCCATAACGGAACATCTAGCGAGTTTTTTTGCCAGCAAAGAGGCAAACAGGTCATTGAACGCCTCGGCTTCACGGCGACTTCATTGAACATTAAAATGACGTATGTATCGAGAGTGCTACAGTTGAGTGTTTATTATTTGTCAAAGCCCAGAAAATAAAGCAGTAGCACACCCATATTAACGTGGCACTAGAACTAAGGTGGAACAAGGCACCACCAACCACCACGGGCACATCTAATTAACCTGCCTACTACTGGGACCCAATCTCCGGGGTATGATCCTTCGTACGAAGGGTAATTCGTAGTTACGTACAGTTGTTCACAACGATACGCGTGTTTTCTAAGATTGTCCCGAGCTACGTAATCTATCTCAAACGTCCTCGTAAGTTCCTTCGTGAAACCGAACGCCGCATAAAAACGTAGCAATAGCATACCTGCCTAACATTAATTAATTAATTAATAAGTGGTAGACTGAGTTATTTGCGCCTGCCTCAGCCTAAAATAACTAGACTATGGATGACTTTTTGTCTATAGAAATGCGAGTTGACGTCATTTGAACAAAGAATATAACGGTTCACCGACATTGAACGGATGGCGTCACGGGGTCAGACTGGGACATGTGACATCTCGCGCGTCGATAAATCGTGCAGTCTATGTGAGTGTGTGTTTGGGTGTGGGTGAAACCACGCACCAACCAAACTCCGTGTGCTACCTAAGATAACGAACAATCTGTTGATATACCCGGAACGAAGATGTCGACCATAATATGGTGGAACTCGGGGTGTGGAAACTCGTCCGAAGTCGACGCTTTTTGGGTAAGTTGTACGTGCGTGCGTAGGTTCATAGGTTCGTGCGTGCGGGCGTGCGTGTGTGTGTGTGCATGTTGACTATATCGTGCATGTGCCCGTCTGGCATGGACTAACTCTTAATGTAGGGCTAACTGCATATAAGTAAGAAACTTTTGTTTGTACATAAAAGCACTGATCACTGCCTAACTTGCAATAATCTAGCAAACAAGTCTATCCTTTTTCTAGGGCCAAATAGTTGGTTCACACGCCTTAGTTGGGTGCACTTTGTCCAAGCATCCTTTGTAGAATACCTGAACCCCAACCCTTATGAAATGACAATTGTGAACGCTTTATCCTGATTTATTATATATGAATCGGTTTAGTCCTTTTGGGTGTCGCCATGGACACAAGGCACGTAGCAATCGACACCATCCATTTCTGTTGTTGTTATTATTATTGCTTTATTCAACCTCCGTTGCAGGAAAAGAAACATTCTAATACACGTAAGTTCACATATATAAGATACACGTGATAAAATAGTAAAATGACCAGTAAAATGACTAAGGAAGACTAAAATACAATGATATGATATAATATGTAAACTCGACACAAATCATGTAAGCCCATTATACAAAATAGAGTGCAGTGGTTAAGAGACGGACTAAAATATGTTCACGTGTATTTGGCTTAGTTAAGTTATCGTTGCATAAAGGGCATTTAATCGAGTCAACGTCATTGTTATGATACAGGAATTGAAGAAAGGTCGTTTACTGGGTGATTCGTCCATGGATAACATCATATCCAACAGGGTTGCAAGTACAGTTACACCATAAAGCATAACATGTTGTAGCAGATGTTGCATCAGACGCCGTGCGGGGCTTTCCATTTAAAGATTATATTATATAAAACTAAAACATTTGTATTTGCAATTCACTGAACCTAATTAATGTTCAATGCTTTGAGTAATTCCATATTGTGAGGTCGTTTACTAAGTAGTAGACGTTGTTTGACACTATTTCCGTGTACAGATTCAAGTCCCTGCATTTGGACAACGGGGTTTTAACCATATGTTAGTGCAGGTTGACATTTACATTTATATAGATAAACCTTACACCAGGAGTAACTCCCAAGTATAACACACATGCACTGCTTAACCCATGAAATGACTTTTTGCCAGCAACAAAGCACACAAGTCGTTGAACGCCGCAGCTTCGTCGTGTCTTGGTCGCTACACACACATTACAATGACGTCTGTGTCGAGAGTCCTACAGTAGAGTGTTATTGTTCGTCAGAGCCCACACTAATATAATTGGATAATTGGATGTAACAACATAAAGCAGTAGCATACCCACGTTAACAGTGTCAGACATAAATCTTTTGAAGTAAACAAGGCGTAATTGACATTGTAGTGAATTTAAACAGCACCATTTTAGTATTTAGTGTGTTTGATGTTGGTAATTTATCAGATCGCAGTTGTAATGGACGAACATCTAGTGCATGTTCTCAAGTCGCGTCTTTTTTCTCTCAAAGTGGCAAACACATCATTATCGAACGCCGCGGTTTCACGGTATCATGACCTTTACACAAACTTTTCAATGGCGTCTGTGTCGAGAGCCGTACAGTAGAGAGTTTACTGTTTGTCAAAGCCATAACATGCAAATAGTGGTAGACTGAGTTATTTTCGCCGGTCTCAGCCTAAAATAACTACACTATCGGTGACGTTTTGTCTATAGAAATGCGAGTTATCGTCATTTGAACATAGATTATATCGGTTCACCGACATTGAACGGATGGCGTCACGGGGTCGGACTGGGACATGTGACATCACGAGGTAGATAAATCGTGCAGTCTATGTGATTGTGCGTCTGGGTGTGTGTGAAACCACGCACCAACCAAACTCCGTGTGCTACCTAAGATAACGAACGATCTGTTGATATACCCGGAACGAAGATGTCGACCATAATATGGTGGAACTCGGTGTGTGGAAACTCGTCCGAAGTCGACGCTTTTTGGGAAAGTTGTACGTGCGTGCGTAGGTTCATAGGTTCGTGCGTGCGTGCGTGCGTGCGTGTGTGCATGTTGACTATATAGTGCATGTGCCCGTCTGGCATGGACTAACTCTTAGTGCAGGACTAACTGCATATAAGTAAGAAACTCTTGTTTGTACATAAAAGCACTGATCACTGCCTAACTTGCAATAATGTGTTTACTGTTCGTCAAAGCCCACACTAATATAATTGTATAATTGGACGCAACAACATAAATCAGTAACATTCCCACATTAACAGTGTCAGACATAAATCTTTTGAAGTAAACAAGACGTAATTTACATTGTTGTGAATTTAAACAGCACAATTTTAGTATTTAGTGTATTTGATGTTGGTAATTTATCAGAACTTATGTTGGTAATTCATCAGAACGCAGTTGTTCTCAATTCACGTCTTTTTTGCTCTCAAAGTGGCAAACACATCATTATCGAACGCCGCGGCTTCACAGCATCATGACCTTTACACAAACTTTTCAATGGCGTCTGTGTCGAGAGCCGTACAGTAGAGAGTTTGCTGTTTGTCAAAGCCCACGGATGGATGGATTAATGGATGCTACAAAATAAAGCAGCAGCATACCCACTTTATCATTCTCAGACATAACTCTTTTGAAGTAGCTATTTAAACGGCCCAATTAAGTATTTAACTTATTTTTGTTGGTAATTTATCCGAACTTACAATATACACTTCATTAGACAGGCTGCTCTCTCAAAGAAGAAGCCATTACATATGTTATGAGGCCACGCTGTGGTTCTGTGTGATAATGGTGTTACATAATGTCTAGGATATATGTTGTATTAATGCATGTTATGTGTAAGGTTTATTAAACTTGTTTTGTTTCCTTTCAAACGAGACATTTATAAACTTATGTGTGACATGTATTTGACTTTGCATCAAAACATAACAATTAAAATGGGAATTTTAAATGTTAAGACTCAAAATCCACCAATGCGCCAACTGTCACTGACATACATTTAATGTAACTATTACAGTTCTGTGAAAACATATGTTTGTTCCCTGATATCTCCATGCACCAGATGCTGATATTTTATAGGCGTGGTCAGGGGCCCATTTTCCGGGGGTGTGATCCTTCTTGCAAACGTACGCATACGTGGATAAATTCCTTCGTGACACCGAATGCCGCATTAAAACTTAGAAATATCACACCTAACATGCAGATAGTGGTAGGCTGAGTTCTTTTCGCTCGGCCTAGGTCTAAATTGACTAGAGTATGGGTGACGTTTTGCCTACTGAAACGCGAGTTGACGCCACCTGAACAAAGATGCTATCGGTTCACCGACATTGAACTGATGGCGTCAGGGGCCTGTGTGTAGGTGAAACCACGCACCGACCGAAGTCCGTGTGCTACCTATGATAACGATTGATCCGTAGACATACCCGGAAGGAAGATGTCAACTAATATGTTGGAACTCGGTGTGTGGAAAATCCTCCGAAGATACCGCTTACTGGGAAATTTATGCGATCGAGGGTGACTGCGTGCGTACGTGTTGTTTATACAGTGCGCGTGCCCGTCTGACATGGACTAACTCTTAGTGCAGGCCTAACTGTATTTATATACTAAACTGATCACTGCCTAACTTTCAATAATCCAACATATAAGTCTACCCTCTTGCTAGGGCTAAATATTTTATTGACACGCTTTAGTTGGTGTAATTGGTCCAAGTATCCTTTGTATAATTTAAAAGCCTGAACTTCAACCCTTGTGCAATGATAATTGTCAACGTTTCACCTTGACTTATGTTTTGAATCAATTTAGTCCTGTTGGGTGTCGCCAGGAACACAAAGCACAGAGCAATCGATACCTTCCATTTATGTTAGTATTATTAAGCCTGTACACAAGGAGTAGTTAACGATTATAACACACCTGCACATGTGTAGCCCATCAAATTATTGTCTGCACTGTTCTAGTCTGTTGTCGAGATGGCTGGAGTTATTACCATCCCGATTTAGCACATTGCCAAGTATTTAAATGTCTCTACATTTCATGAACTGTTGTCACGAAGCCATCAGTGTGGCTCCTGATAGGGACATTGGACAACATTCATACACTTAGGTTGTTCAACCCCAAACTTGAATAGCCATATTATGACGGCTGCGTCGGAGTCACTCAAATCCCGAACTAGTAAACTATGATCGCTTGTACAGAGAACAGAGTGATGTCAGCGGCATAAGCCATTTAGATGAACTGCGTATCACTTAGTATGACGCCTGCATCAGTAACACCACACAATAAATAATGACAATAAAAACAACACATGAATGATCAATCACAATATAGTAGCTGTGCCATCAATGTATCTATTGTATCAGATAGGCTGATAGTTGTGGCTCAATCGTCACTGTGCCAGACGTTTTGTGATGGCGGGGGTCTTCCACTCTCTGACACGGATTGTCACATAGCTAATACAAGCTACAAAGCACATTAACAATCCTGTTCTGTCCATAACTATTCACGCATGTCGAAGTTCCATATACAATATGAATGACGTACGTTATACAGAATTAGTTACGCAAAATGAAAATTATAATAATGTCGCCTGCAGAGTTGTTTTGATAAGCACTGAACGTCTGCTACTTGCATGAATGTATTGTGATGGTAGACACATGGTCGATTGTTAATATGTCATCAGTCAAAACTCGCATGATTTAGATGAGTTGACAAAAGACAGTTGCAGCAGTAACTGTTTTATGGTGTCGTGTCATATATGATATAGCAGCAACTCCAATGCCACGAAAGCTGGCATCTCCAGTTTCTTGTTTACCGTTCTTGTTAGCTGTACTTTGGATATGGTGCCGGTTGTACACGATGATAAGACAATTTCCTGTGGCACTTTGCTTAAACGTCAATGATGTCATATGTCACTAGTTTAACAAGGAATTAGTCGTCTTCTATATCAAGGACACATCGATGTACACGAAACCCAATGTCATATGTGGTAGCTATGTGTAGTTGTGTATGTCCAGCGGGTTGATCACAGGAGAAACGTGTTGACATATTCTAGACCGTAAGTTTCATTTCGCTAGAATAAGCTTGGATGCCAGACGTTGAAATTGAATCAATAATTATTACTCCTGCTGATCTTTTAGGTTCACGTTTTCGTTCACGGTAACAATTGCGGCGCTTGTTTCGCTGTTCCGTCCTCACACTTAAGAGATGTGGGTCTATTCAGATGGTCCCTTTGCGGGTTCGGCTTTCGACGTGGGCCTATTCACGACCGATCACGCTTTATTATTTATATTAAAAAGGTACGTTCTTACATAGTGATGTATCCAGTCCGTAGGACCGCTCAAAGCGCTTTACACTTCACCCCTTGGCAGACCTGTTCATTCCAAGGCCATCTCAACTTTTCCGAGAAGCATTCAGCCACGCTGCAGTCGCGCGAAGACTATTCGTTCACATTTCCACCACAGTCTGTATTGCCAGGTACTCATTTATACAGCTGAGTGAACTGTGCCAAAGGTTCGAAGCGACCGCAGTGGGATTTGAAACCGGGTTCTCTCGATTGAAAGTCCGGCCTTCTAACCGGAATGCCATTTTCATGCAAAGTGCCATCGGAAATTGTCTTGCCATCGTGTAAATCCGGCACCGTGTCCAATGTACAGCTATAAAGAACGGTGAACAACAACCTGGGTGGCAGCTAGCGTGGCATTGTTCTTGCTGCTATTCATACATGACACGACACATAAAACAGTAACTGCTGCAATTGTTTTTTGTGAACCAATCTAAATTAAACGACATTTAGTGATGACATATTGATAATCGATCATGTGTACACTATCACAATACATTGATACAAGTAGCAGATGTTCAGTGGTTATCAAGACAACTCGGCAGTTATCTTCCTCGAAGGAAGATAACTGCAATATGTCCCGATTTTATACATGTTTCACAAGTCTATGCTCTTAGATAACCGATAATCAAATTACATGATGAATGTGTTCGGTGTGTGCTTTTAGAGCGACAGCATCACGGTGAACACGACGAACCCGGACCTGACCCGCTGTTTCCAGTCGACGGTGCTCGCATGGCTTCCTTGCGCCTATCTCTGGCTATGCTCGCTCTTCTACGTGCCGGCGTTGGCGACCCGGCCCACCTGCAGCCGTTGGGCTGATACGAGCCTTCGTAACGCCATCAAACTCGTGAGTTCAGCCGTGCGTGCGGGCGGGCGAGCTTGCGCGCGTGCACGCGTGCGGGCGTGCGTGTATCTATGTTTATGTGTATGATGGATAAATATTGGTATTGGCGATATTGAAAAGCTATCAAACCTAATGTGTGCTCACAACCACACACACACACACACACACACACACACACACACACACACACACACACACACACACACACACACACACACACACACACACACACACACACACACACACACACACACACACACACACACACACACACACACACACACACACACACACACACACACACACACACACACACACACACACACACACACACACACACACACACACACACACACACACACACACACACACACACTCACACGTATTGACAAACATATGACATACAGCAACCCTTATTATGTTTGTAGTTTCTCGGAGTGTGTATTTGTGTCGTGTCACTGGCTGGTGTCGTCAAGACAATATGGGACGGCGCGTCGGGTAGCGAACTTGTCCTGGTACAATACGTCACACCGGCAGTCTATTTTGTATCAATGGTGCGTACACGTCGTTACTCAATAAGTGTACACTGACCGAACTAGACTTATCATACGCATATTTAAACCGTCTACATTCTTAAAAGGTTTATTACAATGTTCGTAAACTTTTCCTAATCCTTGATTAAAATCGAAAATATTTGTACGTTGCGTTGTGTTTTTTGCGCAATGGTTCTTGATTTGAATCTTTATACAACGGGTAGCTCGGTCATTGATGACCTGGGCTACGGCCGATCCGCAATGGTATTTTTCGTTTCATTAATTTGTACATTTCGGTGGGTTTGTAGACTTGTTGGCACCAATCGCCACTATGCGATATCGGCAGGGTATTAAGTATCACTTTTCGCCTTGCGGACTAGACGACCCCAACATTGTCGGCAGCAGCGCTGGCATACCACACCTTACAGATCAAAACCACTTCAAATTACGTCATGAAATGGACACCAGCAATGATTGATTAACGTTGATTGTTACATTTATTGTTCAGTTGTTGTGACATTTCTCTTCGCCATATTACAGATTACATTGAAGATACACACTTGCACAACAGGCCTTCGTAATGATCTATGTTTTGCAAGGTTATTGAAATAAAGATCCTTTGGTTATGTGTTTGATCTGATCCATCCATTGAATTGTTGTTATTTATTTTTTATGCAAATATCATGCAATAACACTCTGGTTTGTACGAAAAAGACGAACAAATAAAACGTCGTGTGTTTTATGTTCCAGATGCTGGCCACGTTCCTCACACATTACGAATTCCGCAAAGGTGTTATTTCTGGCGGAGTTCTATTTTTCTACTGGATGTTGTTATCGTTTCTTGGTATTGTACCATTCCGGTCCAATATAATGCGTATCCAGAATGCCGAACAGGTGAGCGGTGTGTACTGGCACGGTCACAGTTTAACATTTGGACGTAGTTTGTGTTCAAATGCAAATATATTGGCTTTCCAAAACATTGTTTCCATTTACATGCAGTGTCACCGTTTGGAACGAACTTACTGAGGTTTGGTGTTGATTCACTCACATTAATTATTGCATTTCAGGCAGCTGAAGATATGTTCCACATCGTCGCCTTCTACGTCTCCTACGGCCTCGCGTTCCTGCAACTGTTGTTGTCTTTGTTCTCCGACGTCGCCGCCCGCCCCGAGTTCCGTCATCCTGACAGGAAGAAGGAACCGCTCCTGCTGCCACTCCGGGACCAGCACGAGTTCTTTGATTCTTCCGAAATAGAGGTAGGTGAAACAATAACGGTGTCCCACTTTTGTCTCACATCGCTATCACCAGGAAGGTCGCAGCACTCCTTTCAGGTCTGCTTACCGGGCATCACACTGCTGTCAACAGTGGAAGTCCAGTGTCATTTATGATTTGGTTACTACACTTCTTCAGTGACATTCCTCCCATCAGGTGTCCCTGTAAATCTGTTCTGGTGACTTTTTGTACACGTTTTCTCACACAGCAATACCTCTGTGTCTTATTACATCAGGGATTGATTCAGGTTTGAAATAAAAGTTTTCAATCTGATCTCATTATTTTATCTTACAGCTCGTAGGCATCGCATCTCAAAAACATCAAGATTATGTGTCTCCTGTGATCCAAGATTCTGTACCAAAAATTGCTTTAGCAGGATAAAGGGGTATTGTCTGGCTTTCCGGCTTGGTGTGGTGTCTTTGATTGAAAAATGCCGGTTCCGTGTTTAAGGAAGGCAATGCTATAGTCATATAGCATATCTGTGTAATGGACTCTATGCAACCCAATAAATGTAACTCTCTCAAAGTCTCAAGGGCTTCGCCTTTCAGAAGATTATGCTAATCTATTGAAGTGGCGACCTTGCCATTTGGAGAAGTTGATTTTTATGCCCCATTTTTGATGTTTGAAGTTCGTCAGATGAGAGTTGTAATTTACTGAACACGGTGGACACAAGTGTTGTGTCATCTACATATTAAGATGCCAACAATAAGGTTGGTATATAGATAGATCTCCTTGTTGAATCTCTTCAGGTCTGCAGCGCCGAACTCCGTCCACATACTGAACAGAACAAGTGACAAGAGACAGTCCTGTTTCAACCTGTTTTACATTTTGAACCATTCTCTTAGTTGACTATTGATGACAACAACATATTCAGCAGTCTCATACACGGCTTGAATCAGTGATGCAATTTTCCGATCCACCCAAATATACCTATATATATAACATCTTTCAAATTCTCATCTCGAGTTGATTACATATTTTCATGCTGCATTACATATTTTCATGAGCAGGTCGGCCATCTTTCAACACTTGAGAGCACAGTA